>JACTOM010000925.1:4563292-4623020 GCA_015832385.1 Elymnias hypermnestra
AACTTGTTGTATGTAAATGTCAACATTGACTCTTTTAATAAAAAGAGTGAATGTACATCATATAACTTACGAAACCAAAACAAACTTGTTATAAATTCTAGTAGGCTGCAAGATGTGTATAAAGAGACATATGTTAAAAGGAGTAACCGTTGAGTTTCTTGCCGGCTTCTTCTCAGCGGAATCAACTTTCCGAACCGGTGGTAGATTTGTTACCAACGGACAGACTACTGACGATTCAAAAGTGCTTTTTGAGCCTACTTGAATAAAGAATATTTTGATTTGATTTGAAAGGTGATTACAATTGGGCCCCGAGATCCAGTTACAACTTTAAACTTTATGCTTTGGGTCTGCATGGAAGATAAGGTCTACGGCAATGCACCATAATCGATTCAAGACCTTGAAGATGGAATTACTGAAGTTATTGAGGATATACAGCTGCAAATGTGCAGCTGGTGTACCTGCGAGGGCCATTTAGCTGACATCGTCTTACATCGTTAATTGCATACCCTTCTAATAATATCCTTTTTTTTTTTTTTGAAATTTTCACAGACTGTCATAAGTTTGGCATAACTTTTTTACACATAATACATCCAATATATTGATAATCTAAGCCTGTTTGCCATTTAGCAAAAGCCTCTTCTGAAATTTCTCCTTACAATCAAACAAAAATCCATTAAAATATACTCGGTTTCTTGACGTGAATACGTCTTTAAAATATACGATTTGGTATTGTAGCTATATGTAATCTGTCACATCCATCAGAAATTCAGTTACACTACTGGATAGCTAAAGGATTAAAGAATTGCTTTTACTTTAAAACAATAATTTATATAGAAGCTATTATCCGTTACGAGACGTATTTATGAACATGTCTATAACACAGCCACACTACAATTTTTTAAAACAAAATGTATACTCTAATTGTAAAACCCTATACATTAAAAAGTTATATAAATGTTAACTAACCTCTAAAGTCTCCATGTCGTAAACTTTGATGGAGGCATCACCATAGCCGACAATCATTTTAGCTTGATCAGCTGTTAGTCCTAAGGCCAGCGCGGATGCTCTTTCTGGGTATAATACAATTTATATTACAAACTTTTATAGCCTATAATAAGGAGCAGCGTATTAACATCACATTGTTGGCCACAGGCACCCACTCATTACCAGAAATTAATAAAGCATAGACCTACACCGTTGCTTTAAAGCTATACAAATCTCAGAAGTTTTCTTTCATTGAAAAACATAATGATGATTTTTCAAACAGTTTGTTATACATTCGCTAGTCCGAAAAAAATATTTTTTTTTTTGCTTTGTATCCAAGTATCATGTCTCAAAAAGGGAAAAAAGTATTGAGTAATCTGCCCGACGTAATTCGAGTTAAATACTGCCGCTTACCACGACCCACACGATTGTTATTTGTGTCGATGGTCCCGCGGGTCGAATGACTAGTGGCTCTTGGAACTTATATTTTCCATAAAGACTACCAAATAATCACTAATAAACACGTAGTTAAAACTTAACGACCTTCGACGCGACACATGCAACAGTTACACAGCACTTTGTAACTGATTTATTTTTGTTTTTTTTTTTTTATTTTCTGGTGTTATATCTACACTTATTTTGTTACGACAATTACTAAGAAATAAAATAAATAATACACATTATGATTTAAAATGAAAGAGATGCCAATATTTCTGATTGCCCGAGTTGAGATAGAACTATTGTAACGTATCAACAAGTTGGCATGAGCAATCGACGTCAAAAAGCCATGTCAACCAGTAGTTTACACGGGAAATCTACCTCAAATCGGCCATATCAACAGGTAGTTGACATGGGAAATGTAGTGATTTCAATAGAAAGCCTACAAAATGTCATCGAGTAGTTGACACGTAAGTTTGAAGTAATCTAACCAGGGTGACAGCCCCAACTCTTATAAATCCTAAGGATTAACCATAAAACCGATGAATTCTTCTACTCGTTTTACATCATGACTTTTATTATAGTTTTCTTTTCCTTTTTCTAATTTAAAAATTCTTTATTCAAGTAGGCTTTTACAGCACTTTTTTTATTAAAATTAACACAGATTACATCAAAGACCGACTTATAATCGAAAGTTACGAGGGTTCCTTCGCGCCCTGTTCTGAGAAGACTACAACAAACTCAGGCGGGTGTCTGTTTATTAATCATCACCAATCAAATGATTATTTACTCGATTATGATAAGAGCAACTTATTCACTTTATATCGTCCATGAAATCCTCCAAATTATAGTACGATTTATCAATCAATTTTCTTCTGATAAAAGATTTGAATGTATTTGTTATAAAAATATATAGTGTTACCCTTAAATTCATTCTTAAATTTTTGTACCCTACGATAATTCACAACAATTCTTTGTTTGCTTCTTGATGAGGTGCAATCACTTTTTTTCTTGAAAGTATTAATATTTTTATGGACATACAAGTTTTCAAATATGTATACGTAGTGAATTGTCTAACTGCCTCATTGGTCTAATGGTTAGCATGTTCGACGACAAACATGAGGTCCTGGGTTCGAGTCACAGGTCGGGCCAATTCAAAAATCAATATTGAGTTTTCTATTAAGAGTTTCTCAATATTTGCGCGAAGTTTGAAAGTTGGCGATGCGATCCACCCCCGTGCCTCGGAGAGCACGTTAAGCCGTCGGTCCTGGGCCTCATCTCTCTCCGGTCGTGTGGGATTCCCGTCACATCGGACTATGCGAGTGAAGGAATAGAGAGTGCACTTGTTGTATACTATGCCTGCTAATCCGCAGTGGATCAGTGTGGTGGGTCAATGCTCTAAAAACCGTCGCTCCTTTGAGTAAGGAGGCCTGTGCCCAGCAGTGGGACATTAATGGGCTGCTACTTACTTAGTGAATTGTCATTATGTTAATTGTTCTAAATTTTTCTCTTGGACCCATATTATAAATTGCATGAACAGCTCTTTTCTATAGAACAAATATTGAGCCTATGTACAATATTTTTTTATATTTTAGATCTAATAGTAAAAGTCTCGTAAAATAGTAAAGAAAGAAGAAACACAACAATTTCGCCTATTTTATCGATTACTAATATTTGCTTACACAATTATTGTTTAAACAAAACTTTAGGGTGATTCCACTAAAGTCTATCTCTTTAGCAGTCGTTGCTTCAACCAATGGACGTCCACTGCTGGACATAGGTCTCACGAAATGATGCCCACAAGGCCCGATCTTGCGCCACCTGACTCCAACAGCTACCGGCGACCCTCCTTATATCGTCGGTCCACCTTGTCGGGAGTCTTCCTACACTGCGTCGTTCGGTGCGGGGTCACCATTTCAGCACCTTCCGGCCCCAACGTCCATCGGTTCGTTGGATTATGTGCCGCGCCCATTGCCACTTCAGGGCCGCGGCTCGTAGGGCTATGTCGGTGACTTTGGTTCTGCTACGGATCTCCTCATTTCTGATTTGACCGCGTAGAGAAACTCCGAGCATAGCCGTCTCCATCGCACGCTGAGTGACGCTGAGCTTTCGAATGAGGCCCATAGTCAGCGACCTCGTTTCCAATCCGTAGGTAAGCACTAGCAACACGCACTGTTCGAAGACTTTAGTCTTCAGGCACTGAGGGATATTGGACGAAAACGTCTTCCGGAATTTCTCGAACGCTGCCCAACCGAGTTGGATTCGGCGGTTGATAGTTTAGCAGTAAGATATAAATATAGTGTCCAAAAAGGATTACTCTAATGATACATTTTTCTTGTTTTTATCAAGATATAGAAAAACTATCGCGATAAACTATTTTGGATTTACAGATCACGTGTTTGCTCTCCAGTGTCGATATGGATATCTTGTTCAATTTTTTAATCGTAGTTTAAATACATTTTTTTAATTGTTTAACGAAAGTTATTTGTGCCATGCACAAAAAAAATCTCACGTAAAAGCTTTAAAGACATGTTTATAAGATATAAGTTTAAGAAGTTCTATCTTTTTCGTTTTTAGATAATTTGCTTGTATTACGTATTTAGTGAAAAAATATTTCTCTCAATTGTACTTACGAGTTATAAAAGGCGTTGAGCATGATGATATACCGGGAGCTCCATAAAATTGTGTGTTGAGACATTCGAGTGCTGGATCTGCTCGGATACAGTATTCTGGTGGATCTTCTACAGACGTATCAAGCTATTTAAAAGATTAATTACTAAAGTAAAGTAAGCAGACAAGTAGAACTTCAAAGCTTGACTGAAACTTGTTATTTTGTCACTGCAACTTTTTATGGCAGAAGAATCACAAAAGTAAAATAAATGCGGTAGAGATGAGAGCGTTGAGAAGCATGAGTGGATTAAAACTGAGTGACAGAGTGAGAAATAGTGTGATAAGAGAACGTTGTGGTATAAAAGAAGACGTAGTGACTAAAATTGAAAAAGGTATGCTTAGATGGTTTGGGCATGTAGAGAGAATGAATGAAAGGAGACTGACAAAAAGGATTTATGAGTCAAGAGTGAATGCGAAAGTTGGAAGGGGAAGACCGAGGCGAACGTTCCTGGACCAAATCCAGGACATTTTAAATAACGGCCAGGTCAAGAGTACTCTAAACCGACGAACTTGTATGAAAGGTTTAATGAGATTGAAAGAAGCGAAGGAGATATGCAAGGATCGTGGCAAGTGGAAGGATGTTGTCTCTGCCTACCCCTATGGGAATGAGGCGTGATGCTATGTATGTATGTATGTAACTTTTTATGATGATATTAAAAGAGATGAGATCATTTTTATACGGAAATCATACTCCAGCTTGTATTTTTTACATATTATTATCCTAGGGCTCAAACTGTAAAATTACCTTACAAGTAACTAAATCTACCTTTAAAACTCGTAATAAAAACTGGACGTCTATGGCTTTCCTATTCCCTAATTGTAAAAAAAAACTTACATTAGGTATTTCAATTCTATATACGGCTCCATCCATACAAGCCGCATAACAAATTCGTTCTTCTAGTCTACTGTATTCCAAAGCATAGATGGGTTTCGGAGGAAATTGAAGGTTACGTAAAGTGCATAGAACAACACCGGTACTCCCGTGGCGCATCTGTTAAAAGAAGTAGTTCAGAAGTTAATTCAAAATGGTTATACAAGATATAAGGAGATCGCTTCCGAAAGCAAAGCATAGTTGCTGGTTCACTCAGATGCTCATCAGATACGATTGCATTGGTGAATATATGTTCCGAATTGGACGGGAGGCAACCCCTGTATTCCATCACTATGAGGCAGACCAAGACGACGCTTAGAATACGCTTGAAGTGTGCCCAGTGTGGCACTCCGATCGACTTCTTGGTTAACAAAATCGGACCAGATGCAGCGATGCTTAAGGCGCCACGAGGGTGGTGGTCTCCTTTTGTGAAGATGTTCCTTGCAAAATGGAGGCTGCCGAAAGAACCCGTGAAAGGGTTGATCCCGTTCACAGGGGCGTTCTTGGGGTCTGCGCCGATCAGCGACGCCATAATGAGTCGCTGAGATCCCCAGGTGGGACATTCTGCCTCAGTGTGGTGGTCTGTGTCTGACGAGGCACCATACTTGTGACATCAGGCCGACGGCTCACAGCCAAGAGTTTGGTACAGGTATTTGCCCAAGCAACCATGACTGGTAACCACCTGTACCAACCTGTAGGACAGCAATCCGTGCTCTCTGCCTAGCCATTTCTCCAGATAAAGGCAGATCACCCCTACTGTGCCCGCTATTGGGGACCTGAAATGCTCCTTCCATTTGTGGTTCTCGCGGCTGCGGCTGCGAGGGCTATAAGATCGGTCAACTAACGACCTCAGGGTGGAGACTCTGGCAGCTACAAATTGACCAATACATTTGTGTGCTTTTGATGTGAGTACAGCAAAATGAAACGATATTTTCATAAAAAATATATTACTAAAAGGCAATCAATGCTAAAACACAAAATTAAAACAGCTGATGTCTCAGCCGGGTCAACGAGCTCAAATCGCCGTGGCCGCGGTCGCGCCCGCCACTAGCGCTGCGACCGCGCGGGCAACTAGAGGTCGTTGACCTGTTTCATTTAGCTATACATTTTTAAAATACGTATTTTTAATCAGAATCGATTTTTGTCGTCCCATCATCAAAGTTTCATTATTACTATCATCTGTCTCAGTTTTCGGAAGCGGTTTCGTCAGTCTATCAGTATAGTCAGTCTATCAGTCGGTCTTTCTCTTAATCTGTTACGTTTTGAAGTCTAAGCTGCTGAAATAATTAGCTAGCGTGAAATACGGGATTAATGAAAATCTGAAAATCCTTTGAAAATAGAGACATAAGACATTGCTATTTAGCAATTTATTTAAAAATTTACAAGGGGCAATGGGGTTTTGAGATATTCTACAATCTATTATTGATAAATATAATAATAGCAGACGAAAGTAGCTAATAAAAGGTAGTAATTTTAAATATATTGTGATAGACAACCCTGCAAAGGTGCGAAAACAGACGCCAATAACGAAACAAAATGGGAAGCTTATACTAGTATAGTATATTTTTATTCTACCTGTATCATACCCGTGGAATGGCCAACAATGATATGACAGCCACTCGGGGAATAAGTCATTGCGGTAATGGCCCCCAATTCTGAACAATACCATCTATAATACAATATCTCATTGCGAGTGTTACTTAAAAACCTATCCGAGTTTTCTTTCAACCACCCATAATGATTTCTTTCATATGTAGATCCTTTGTAGAACATAGGATACCAAATATTGGGGCACTCTTCATTTTTGTAGTAACACAAAATATTATCCACATATTCATTTAAAATTTCCTTTTGACTATCCATTGTGTAATTTTTAACCTACTAGATTTACTCGTGTCATTATAATTCGTATTCACACGAGCACTATATATCGTTATGTATTAAATAACTGAAAGATTCGTGTTAACCCTTCAAACAGGCACGCCCCAAAATTTAATAAACTTTGAAAGAAAGAAAGAAAGAAAGAAAGAAAGGAAGAAAACTTTATTTGGAGCCGTGTTTTACAAATACACTTAAATTATATATATACACATACACACATATACTCGCATTTATACTAATGAGTAATAATTGTTTAATTGATAATTGCGCAGCATCCAAACCACAGCAAGTGATTCGAATGCTGCGCAACCCCCACACAGCTCCAAAAAGGCAGGACAGCTCGGCATAAGCCGTATACCATATAACTGACACACGGCGCCGATTTTCAGCTGTAGCCTTACGTCACGAACAGAGCGCCACCCGACCGATTCTCCGTGAAATGAATAGAACTTACATTGATAGTAATTTAAATATAGTTATCACTTATATACTACAGTTGGCCAAACACAAAATAAGAATAGACATTACACATTATATAATGCTAATGTTAGAATCCTAATGAAATAATATTATTAAACAGTAAATCCGCAGCTCTCTAAAGATCAGGTGTTCGCTTATACTCGTATATGATAGTAATTTCAAAGTAATCTGTAGAATTATTATACTAACAACTAAACTAGGACTTTATTTGTATATTAAGTAGATGTTGCTTAAATTTAATTCTAAAACTATTTATTGATGTCAATGTTCGAAGTGGAGGGGGAAGATTGTTCCAACATTTAGTCGCGAGATATTTAAAGCTACCACGAAATGCAGCTGAGGCGTGTTTGGGTATGTTTAGCATATATGCATGACCTCTTGTAGTATAGGCTGCATTGTCCTGGTGAGCCCAATGTAATCTGCTAAACAGGTATGGCGGAATTTTATATTTTATAACCCCGAATAATAAAGTTGCGAAATGAAGCTGCCGTCGATAGTCTATCTTCAAGCATTTATTGCTATTTAAAAAGGGAGTAATGTGGGAACGCCATGGGATGTTAAAACAATACCTCGCACAGGCATTCTGAACTTTCTGAATTACATTTTTGGTGCGAGCATATAGTCTGGAACCAATTACAGTGTCACAGTAGTTCAATTTAGAAAGAACAAGAGATTCGCATAACATAATGCGTAAGTCAGTAGTTATGGAATCTCTAATACGGTAAAGAATCTTTAATCTATAGAAACAATTTCTCACTACTGTGGCTACATGTTTTTCAAATCGCAATTGTTCATCTATTAATATTCCTAAGTTCCTCGCTTCACTAACGCGGTCTATACTTATATTATTTATAGAAATAATAGGATTTTTACTTGAGATTTGGGTAATTTGGCGCTTTGTACCCAACATTAAATACTTAGTTTTGGTAGCATTTAAAACCAAAGAATGCTTGTTAGACCATTCGAATATTCTTTGAAGGTCCTCATTCAACTTTTTTATTGCGATTTCTGTCTCCGCTGGCTTAAAAGAAATGTATATTTGCAAATCATCAGCGTACATGTGATAATTACAATTTTTTATACCAGCTATTACGTCTGCACTATATAATATGTATAAAATTGGACCAAGTATTGAACCTTGCGGTACGCCCCTTACAACTGGTAGGTAATTTGAGCGTAAAAGTTACCCATTATGTTGTTTTAATTCTACCAATTGGCTCCTATTAGTTAAGTAACTAGCAAACCAATTTATTGTACATTGATCAAAACCATAGTAATGTAATTTTGCTAATAGTATTGTTATATTTATGGCGTCAAACGCACGGGAATATTCAAGCAGTACAAGAATAGTAGCTTTACCGGAGTCCTGAGCAGTAATTACGTCGTCGAAAACAGCAGTCAAAGCAATACACGTACTATGCCGTTTTCTAAATCCGGATTGGTTTGGTGGCAAAATTTTATTATCTTCTAAATAATCTGTCAATTGATTACAAATAACTCTTTCCAACACCTTAGATAGGCAAGGTAAAATACTTATTGGACGTAAATCTTTTAAATTTTCAGGATTACTCACCTTTGGTATTGGCTTAATTATAGCTTTACGCCAAAGCTTGGGGAATTTGCAACTCTCAATAGATTTATTAACGATACTCGTTATAACTTGAAGGGTGTATGGAACAGACATAGTAATCATTTCTAAAGATATGCCATCAGCACCGGTTGCATTTGACCGCAATGCATTAATTATTTTAAATATGGTCATATCATCAATAGTCTTTAATGTAAAAGTACTTGCTCCGATCTTGCGTGTTCTATAGTCTATAACATCAAGCATGGAGATATTGTTAGTGCCGGGTAGGGAAAGGAAATATTCATTAATCTTATACGGGTCATTAAATTGAAGTGGGATTGAATCTGTTTTTGCTTTAATAGCAAAATGTCGTTTGAAGTGATTCCACATAGCTTTAGCGTTTTTAACATTATTTGTTATATAGACATGGCAATACGCATTTTTTTCATTTATCATTGCCAATTCCACCATATTTTTAAGATCCTTGTAATATTTCTTATCAGACTGGCTGCTACGTGACATTGCATGAGCTTCATCGCGACAACGCATCATTGCTTTTATGTTACGTGGAACCCATGGGTAGTGGTGCTCTTTGATGTACATAGCTTTGATAGGGGCAAGGACGTCAAACAGATATAAAATAGTGTTCGTGTACTTGGAAACAATACCATCTATACTCATTTCACTATCAATCATCTGTTTCCAGTATATGGAATATAAAAGAGTGTTTAATTGATTTAAGTCTATGTCCTTGATACGTCTAAAGAAGCATTTCCTAGATTTCGATTTTTCTTTAAGAATATCTAGTTCAAAAGACAGTATCGAGTACTACTGAGCGTGGGAACGTAGTCTATTTGTATTTGACTAATATCAGTGTCACTACAAATTACGTCAAGAAGAGTTTCACTGAATTCTGTAAAATGAGTAGGTTCACGAACATATTGAGTCAGGTTTACGCTAGTTAAGAAAATTGTGAAAAGATTAATGTTTACATTGTTTTGATCCAACCAATTAATATTGAAATCTCCTATAAGAACCGTAATATCATGATAGGGGAGAGAGCCAATGGTCTCCGTCAAAGCATGAAAGAATATATCCGCATTAAGCCATGGAGGCCTATAAGCAGTACCGATTATGATAACCTTACTGCGAATTTTTAAACAGAGCCACATCTGTTCTACTGTCGAAACGTAAGGATGAGGTAGGATTTGGGCAGATTTACCCCGTTTTATATAGAATCCAACTCCTCCACCACGCTGTCGAATATTCTATGGACGCGGAATGTGAACCAATTGATACCCAGGCACAAATGGTGCTCTACCTTCTTCTCCCTCTTTCAACCATGTCTCATTCAGTGCCATTATATCCATGTCGTGCCTTTCTAACGCTACAATAAATTCTTCATGACCAGTCCCCAGAGAGCACGGATTCAAAAAACCTAATTTAAGCTTACCTGATACTGACACTTAAAAAATATAAAAATAAATAATATAAAATAAAAAAAAAATCTAAAAAGTAATGCCTATTCCCTACAAATTTACAAGTAATATATTTATAATAATTCTTACGTAAAAATATTATCAATAAGTGTACATGAATCATTGCCAACCTATAGTAAGATTGAATGTAGTATGTTATCGCCATTAAGCTCAATAAAGACATGAAATGTATATTAACACAAAAATAAAACTGATACAGAAAATAAACGGCTAATCGGAATTTACCTCTAAAATTATAATTACTACTTAACACTAAATATATCCCTTCAACAGACATACCGCGACGATAATTATCTTTCAAAATATATAACATTTCAATGATCAAACGTTTTCGGAACCAAAAAACTTAATTATATCATTTTCGGTTTTAATCCGATGTACACTGTTATTTGTGTCCTTACGGACATATATGCACCCCGCCTTAGTCCAGACATATTTCCAACCCATATTCTTACCCGCCACACGCGCTTTGTGAAATAAATTACGATTCGTGCGCGTCAGTCTCTCGTTCACATAGAACCGTCGCGGGGCACCGTCAACAATGTCGGCGGAGTCCGCGCCGCGCCGCACACGCGCCGCGCGTAGCAGCTCATCGCGCAACACTCGCCGCGCTACTCGCACGACGATAGGACGGGGATGCGGTCGCTCGCCGTTCTCAGCCGGCACTCGTCTACGGCCAGACCGCTCTGCGCTGATTATATCGCTTTCACAAAATTTTATTCCCAACTTGGTGGTAACTAAGGTGGCAATGTGGATGAGGTTCTCTCCACTTTTCTCCACGAGCCCGGTTATCTCCACATCGTTTTGTAGGTATTCCTGCTCGCGATCGTTGAGTTCGCACCTCAACTGATGTATAGCGTCTTGAGTGCAATCATCTTGTTTCAGCAGCGAGGTACTACTGCTGTCTTCGAGGCGGCGTAAGCGTTCTTCGATGTTATCAACGCGATTATTTATATCGGTCATAAAATTATTTAACTTAGCGAATTCCTGCCGAAACGACGTCATTTCCTCTTTGAGTTCCATTCGCAAAAGTTTAATCTCCTCGATGATGTCCGTTTTAGGAGAGCTTTCAATTAGAGTTGCATTTAAAAGTTTTTCAGGGGGAGAGTCGTCTTTTGTTATAGTGTATGATGAAGTTTCTTTGCAATGATGACATAGCCACTTTGGCGAGATACGGCTGGACGAGCTGATATTTAAACAAGCTCGGTGAAAAGTTGAAGAGCATTTAGAACATTTAACGCCCTCTATTGAAGATAAGAATTTTCCGCAGTGGTGACATTTATTCGCCATAGTTCAAAGTATCAATTGTCTTATCGTAATATAAAACTTTTACAACAGATGGCGCTGTTAAGAAGCTTGTAACCAAATATAACTATTATTTGTCATTAATAACTCCCTTTTGTCAATTTATCCATACAATTATTAATAAAACGATACAATTATCATAGATCCAGATTAACAAATATATGGTCGGACCATTAAAAGGTATATAAAGTGTAAAATATTCCACACGGTATGTAAACAGGTCACCTGTCACAACAGCTGATTTGCACTTTTCAATTAGTAAATTTCTTCACTAAATCCTGTTTTCTGGTTTAGAGCAACACTCGCAACAACTCACTAGGCACTTTAATCATATGTCCGTCAGAAGATTCAAATACAAAACCAAATATTTCTCTTACGACGTGTACCAAATACTTTGGTACACGTCGTACTATTTACTACGACAAATTTATCAACAAATATTGTTTCAGTTGATGGTTTACCGGTCAATACGGAAATGAAAAAATTATATAATGAATTTTATTCGCAGAAGGGCGTAGAATGGCGTTTACACGTAAAACTATCACATTTGGTTGACTTTGTTCAAGTACGCTTAGAAAATTGTTTTGTATCGTCATTAGTCTGTTCGTCAGCAACAAATCAACCACCGGTTCGTAAACTTGAATCTACTGAGAAGAAACCGGCATAAAACTCTATAGTGACTATTTTAAACTTTTTATAGATTACACTATATAACATTAGCTACTATGTAGAATCTTCTTTTTTCAAACACATAAACGGTAAGTTTCCCGATTTGATCTAACAACAGGCCTCATTGGTTACTCTTCTTTTATTTTAGAAGTTCTACAAAACTGCAAGTGCACCCTTAAGACATATATATCTTGGAATAACACATCAATAAAACCCTGCCTTTCAAATCCTGTAAAAGCAAGAACTTGAAAAGTAATTCTGTCGTAAATTTTACAACATTGAAGGTTAACCTGTTGTAAGTTAATTGCACTAGAGCCTCGCTGGTGTAATTGTACCAATACTCACTTCGTCAGTAGTGGTCCCAGGTTCGATTTACGACAGGTTTTCACCTTACCTTGCCGTGGTTATCATACTACCAGAAAAGATGTGCCGGTAAGTAAAATGTTTACATGTTGCAATCATTAAGGAGAAAATCAACAGTTTGCCTAATAAAAATATAGAGCTTGCAGGCTAAGTGAATAACGTGTAAAGTAATTATATAAATACTTGTATACAAAGTGAAAATATATAACTTAAATAGTACCAACAATTGCAGGCAACGGCAGGAGCAAGCTATATATTGTGCAAAACTTTATCACTAATTTGTTCAAAGCTTACGTTACATGTTATTTCTTTAGATCGTACTTCAGAGAGAGTATTTTTGTGTAAGTAGTGTCACGGACAAGGGTTATTAAAGCTATTTAAAAAGCTAACTATATTTACCTGAATAAGACCAGTAGAATGACCAACAATTAGAAACTCGCCATGAGGGTCATATATCATAGCAGTAACAAAGCCAGTTTCTGATAAAAAGCTCAAACTTAACAAGTTCTCGTTAGGTGTATCTTTCAAAAACCTTTCTTGGTTATCTTGAAGCCAAGTTACATCTGTAACACTCAATCTCTTTTCAGCAAAAGATACAAAACCTGATCTACCACTTTCTTCTTCGCGTGCCAATTGCTTTTTTATACGATACCCATATTCTTTAACAAATACTTGTATATCTGATTCACTTTCGGATAAATTAAATCGACTGTAAGTAGAAATTCTGAAGAGGCTTGAAGCCATATTAAAATTATATTTAATAACTTTTCTGTTTCTTGAATATTAATGATAGCGTATTGAAAATTTGACGTTTTTCAAATCTCTATTAACAATATTCTTTTTTATGAATATTTTTTTTGTCCTCTCAATACTAACTCTCTTCTTGTGTTGGTATTTAGTAAATTTTGTAATTTTCCCTATAAATATATTAAAATAATAGAATTAAACTGTAATATTGTCTTATTTTGTGTGTGTAATGTAGGTGTTAATATATGTTAATATATTATATATACGTGTGGTTATGTTGGTTGGTTTCGGGTAGCTTACAGTAATGGTACATGTAGAAGGTAATAAAAATATAGAAGTTACGTTTACAAAAAAGTCTTTATACGTGCGTGTTCTACTTCTACGCGATACTGGCGAAGTAAGTTGTATCAGTTTGACACAGGAAAAAGTCACAACTCCAAACAATAATAATAATCTTTTTTAACCGACTTCATAAAAAGGAGGAGGTTATCAATTCGTCTGTATTTTTTTATGTTTGTTAATTCATATCTTCCGACTGGGTAGACCGATCTTGATGATTTTTTTTAAATAAAAGGTGGTGCTCGTCATAGGATCCCATTTTTTTAAATCCAGTTCTGATGATGGCATCCATGAGAAAACCGGAGAAGTGTTAAATTTGCATTAAGCATGTGCGCGACAAATTTACGAATAACTCAAGATCACGCCTACCGATTTCGACAATTCTTTTTTTATTAGAAAGGACTATACTTCACAGGTTGTTTTATGATAGATAGTTTGGTTAGGTTCTGATAATGGATTCCATGATTGACGGAACTCTACAATTCTTAGGAACAAATTAACGATACTCGGCAGAATCTTTTATAGGCTATCCGGATATTTGAGTCACCTACCGTAACTTCGGTATGGGCAAGTAATTGTCGTAGTTAAATATGAAAATCAATAGAACTCCTCAACTGCTTACAGTAAGGGTGGGATTTATGGCAAAATATATAACTGTATGTAATCAAATGGCAATGACCTGACGTTTGTTGCTGCATTGCAATATTAAAATTTATTTAAACGGTGCAGTCTCATTTGTGTAACACGTTGTACTCATATTCAGACAAATTTGTAAGTGTACTTCAGATTCACTAAAAGTCATAAAATAAATAAAAAAATTGCCAAAAAAAGAACCGCCTTCAAAACCAACTGTTACAAATATTAACATGCTCTAAAAAGTGAAAAATAATTGCGTATTCTTTTTTAGAGTTCTTCGTATTTTTATATATGGAGTCGGTGTCAGCCGAGGTACCTACACATATAGGTATAGGTTGTAACTACATATACAAACTATAGGTGTGAGCGGCGCCGGAATTGCCATTGATAGGAAACACCTACCTTGGCTAACGCCGACTCCAAATATAAGAATACGAATAACTCTAAAAAAGAATACGCAATTATTTTTTACTTTTAGAGCATAATAATATATTTGTAAGTTTGTTATGAAGGCAGTTCTTTTTTTGTTAAAATTGTTATTTATTTAAATATTACTGTTATCATACGGTCAAAGTAACTTAAAAGTATATCAGTAATCAGTGATAATTTAATGATGTCTATAGAGAGATGATAAAATTTAGTAATTAGAGGCAAGCTAGACGTTTCTACGGAGATAATATTTAAAGAATATTCTAACATGTAGTTAAATTTTGTATTGTCGACAGGTTAGTGCTCGTTTGTGGTGCCATCTGATGGTAAGTGTTTATGCAGTCTAAGATGGAAGTGCGCAAGTCTCGAAAGTGGAATAAGAGAATTTATTAACAGTTTTTGTAGTAAATCGTACCGCGACACAATTGTTTTGCTTAGCAACAAGTCTTTGCTAATAAAATGCTAGCAAGCCATGGTCAGGAACCTCCAAATAGTCCAAATTTAGATGAATTAGACACTTGGATTGCTAGCAGAGGGCCCGGCTTCAATCCTGGGTGTGGTGAATTTAGGTAGTTTTTTTTTTAACTACCCGGACTTACGTTTCGGCTGAGCCTAGTTACCATCCTAGCTTTCGATTTGTGCTCCATGATGATGCTGTGAAGTAAATTGTCCTTTATAAGATTATTGCGCTTCCAACCTAGATTGTATTATCACTTACCATCAGTAGCGATTACAGTCAACCACTAACCAGTCCTGCCTGCCAATCCGTAGTGGAGCAACGTGGTGGGTCTATGCTCTAAAAACCCTCTCTCATATGAGAGAGGAGGCCTGTGCCCAGCAGTGGGACGTTAATGGGCTGCTACTTACTTTTTTTACCTTAATTTGCTCTGGAAGTATGGAGCACTGGGGACATCCAGGACATTTTAAATGAGGGCCAGGTCAAGAGCACTCTAAACCGACGAACTTGTATGAAAAGTTTAATGAGAACGAAAGAAGCGAAGGAGATATGCAAGAATAGTGGCAAAATGAAGGACGTGGTCTCTGCCTACCCCGAAGGGAATGAGGCATGATACTATGTACACATGTATTATGAAGCAAAGCCCATATTCAACGAGACGTTAATACCTATGTTCTTATGTATATAACACACAAAACATTTTGTGTGTAATAACATAATAATTTTATGTAGTTTATCATTTTAAATTTTAATATAAAAATATATATTAAGCAGCGAGCACGTTGGATTTTATTTTTTAAATAAAGTTAATTAAGATAAAATTATATGATACATCGTCCTTGCCTTTTTTAATTGATCATTGCATGTAAAGGAACGTAAATTTAGTTCAATTTCGCTACTACGAAAACTGTAGTACGGTAGAGATAGCAATAGCATGTTTTGGTATAACAAAAAGAGAAAGATATATAGCGTCACATCGATGGCGAACTCAGACGAAATTTACCGAACCCGACGCCATATTGTCATGTCAGGTTAAGTAAAGGTGGAGAAAGTACTTGCCTTTTTATTTATCTAAATTGTGTCAAATAAAGTGATTTATCAATAAACTTGCCACTTTGAATTTCAAGGTATGTATAAAGTGATATATTTTCTGTATAAACACTAATATTTATTAAAGAATGAATCGATTTAAGTAATTATTGTCGGGTGTGGTATTTAGTTCATCTGAGTTGGTTTCATACTTTGTTTATTTTGTTTTATTTGTAAGATTTGGAATACTTCAATGATATTTAATGAAGTGCTGAATGAAATGTGTGTTTAGATTTCAGGCCTTTTTCGTTAGAAGTTCTATTATTTATACAAATCGATATTAGGCTGCGTAGTGATCAAAGTTTCATAGTTTATATTTTCATAGGCGCAGGGTGCATCGCTGCATCCGCTAAACCATGAGTTATCAGATACCAACGTCACAGAGCCGTACAAGTAAGTTATTATACACTTTCTGTAGCAAAAATCTTTAAAATAGTAATATAATCTTGATCGAAACATGTTTGTGACTCACTCTTTAGTTATTGTCGTTTCTTTAAGTCTCGTAGGAAAGGATATTGTTTTTCGTCTTCATATAATATCTCTGCATTTAAAGCTATACTTATCTTATAAAATATTGTACCTTTAACAAAAGTTATTGATTTTATACAAACACTATATTTATTTCCTGATTCCTGATAATAAATAATAAAATATAAATGAACAATTAAATATATAAAAATGTGTGTTGTTCATTTGTCAGCAAAGAATTGGGTATGTAGAGAGGTGAATTGCCTTTTTACATATTAGTGCACTTCCATCCTGGATTCTATCATCACTTGCTTTCAGATGTTATCACAGCTAAGTGCTGACCTGTCAGCAATAATAAAAAAATCTTCATCAAATATTGTTTCTTAAATATACATTATATGTAAAAAGTCCAAAAGTATTCCCTGTTAGCCAGGGATATTGCTTAAAAATTATGTAAAATTCAATACTCAATTTTACCTTTGTCAACTTAACTGTTTTTAAATGTTACTTACAATTTGTGATCATATTCCTAGTTTTGAATTTGAACAGATCACTTTAAAGAAACACATAATCAAAACACTTTTAACTAAAGGAAAGCTTTTAATGCATTGGCACCATGAGCTGTCTAAAGATCCTTACACAAATACTTAATGTAGTATTATCATATTATGTACATATATAAAAGTTTAAGGATTTGAATCAGTTTACCTCAAGGTTTGAACCAAGGCTTCTAACAAGACAACTCAAAGAATTTAACTTTAAAGTATGCAATTTTCATAGTTTAGATCATTATTGGATGAAAAACAGTATACAACATGAACATGTTGGCTTTTGTACAGAATTGGATGTATGTAGTCTATCTCAGACATTACAAACACAAACTTTGTATATATGGACACATTGGTTTTTTTTTTTTAGTTTTCATGCACAATAAACTGAAACATAATAATATAAACTTTACTAATCCAGAATTGATCTAGACCAAAGAAGAGTGGATATTAGTTTAAAGAGCATTATCCAATTGAATTAGATGAATTTGTGTACATTTATAAAATTTGTATAAATTAACAGGTAATACAGATTAAAAATTGCCTCATTGGTCTAGTGGTTAGCATGTTCTGCCACAGACATGAGGTCCCAGGTCATGCCAATTCAAATTATTGAACTTCTATGAAAATTTTCACAATATTTGCCTGAAGTTGGGAAGTTGGGAGGTGTGATCCACCGCATGCCTTAGACAGCACTTTAAGCTGCTGGTTCTGTGCCTGATCTTTCTCTGATTGTGTCGGATTCCCATCACATGAGACTATTAGTGAAGAAATAGAGAGTAAATTTGTGTAATATACCTGCCAACCTGCAGTGAAGCAGCGTGGTGGGTCTATACTCTGATAACCCTCTCTCCTATGAGCAAGGAGGCCTGTGTGTAGCAGTGAGATATTAATGGGCAGTTACTTTCCTTATCTTACAGATTAATGTGTGTCATAGTTTGATGTTGTTAATTTCTAATTCTCTTACAGTGTCCCATAGTAATTATGGGAGTTCTGATGTGCCAATGGCACCAAGTAAGGAGCAGCAGACACTCATGTGGCAGCAGAATTCCTACTTGGTGGATTCTGGTATCAATTCAGGGGCTGCCACTCAGGTATATATACACAACTATAGTAAATAATTTGGAACATATTTAGCTCTCTATGTTATATATTTGTGGAAACATTATTTAAAGTAATTGCATTACATCAATATTGTGACTTTATTGATTGTTTATCCCATAATTGTTGTCACAAAGTAGTAGTGTATATTGTTTTTGTTTTGTCATATTTAAGTGAATTAAAAAAGCACTGTATTATGACAGTAAATATTTTTTTCTGACTGCCCCTGTATGCTTAAGAAATGTGTCTCATTCTCACCCCACATTAGATTCCATTGACGTACCTGCACTTAGCTCACTGTTCTTCCCAGTAGCTTAGCTATGACTTATTTATCGATGTGCCAAAGCAAGATTAAAACATGAGATGATAGTTGAATTTATTAATATTTAAATATCAACTTGAAGAGGTCAAAATTTTCACTTCAGTGTGAGAAAAAATCATGTATGCACTATGCAAGAAATATAGACACATTTCCACCTGTGATTTTCAATGTTGCTTTTGACTCGAGTGACAAAATTTCGCGTCCTACAATCGCCTATCTTTCTCCCTAGTTGCTTTATGCACTATCATTGAATCAAAACATTCATTAACATGATTTGATTACATATTTTATTTATTATAAATAATTTTTGGCTATACTTCACCAAATTTCTTTGTGTAGGTACCATCACTCACTGGCAAGGAAGATGACGAGATGGAAGGAGACCAGCTTATGTTTGATCTTGATCAGGGATTTGCCCAAGGGTTTACTCAAGAACAAGTGGATGGTATGTGATATTAGCTATGTTATAGTTAAGCAACAAAAAGTATTTTGTTAGCCCCATTAAGAAATCGATTTAAATACATACATTGTTAGCATGGTCCTGGGTACAAATCATTATTTTTATAAGGTTAATTGGACTATTTACAGACATGAATCAGCAGTTATCCCAAACCCGGTCGCAGCGTGTGCGGGCTGCCATGTTCCCGGAGACTCTGGAGGAAGGGATTGAAATTCCTTCTACGCAATTAGATCCAGCTCAGCCTACAGCAGTCCAACGTTTATCCGAGCCGTCGCAAATGCTTAAACATGCTGTTGTAAACCTCATCAACTATCAAGATGATGCTGACTTAGCTACAAGGTGAAATTCGTTATTCTTATATACATTCGTTTCCTTATGCGTGCATTCATTCATGCTTATATTTACACAGTCCCTAATTACTATTATATTTGATGTTTATAAATACAAGCATGAATGAATGAATGTGCATAAATGCAGTTGCAGTTTATTTAGGCATTCATTAATTCATGCTTGTATTTATATAAAATCACAAATTTCTGTGATAAACATCATGCATTCGTTTTTTTACGCAATCATTTATTTAGTTACACATTCATTCATTTATGCTTGTATTTATAAAAATCACAAATGAGATTACCGTCAAGTTCTTAACTTCTCAACAATTACAAAAGCATTTAAACCAGTTTTTTTGTTCATTGTGTAACATATTGTATTACCCATTATAGGGCCATCCCTGAATTGATCAAGCTGTTGAACGATGAGGATCAAGTTGTGGTGTCCCAAGCTGCCATGATGGTGCATCAATTATCGAAGAAGGAAGCCTCACGTCATGCTATAATGAATTCACCTCAAATGGTGGCTGCATTAGTACGAGCAATCTCTAACAGCAATGACTTAGAAACCACGAAGGGAGCTGTAGGAACCTTGCATAACTTGTCTCATCACCGTCAAGGATTACTTGCTATCTTCAAGAGTGGAGGAATTCCAGCTCTGGTCAAGCTTTTAAGCTCTCCTGTTGAATCTGTACTGTTTTATGCTATCACTACCCTTCATAATCTCTTATTGCATCAAGACGGTTCAAAAATGGCTGTACGACTCGCAGGAGGCCTTCAGAAGATGGTGGCTTTGCTGCAGAGGAATAATGTAAAGTTTCTAGCGATTGTCACTGATTGTCTTCAGATATTGGCTTATGGGAATCAAGAGTCGAAGCTTATCATATTGGCATCCCAAGGTCCCATTGAACTAGTGAGAATTATGCGTTCATATGACTACGAGAAGTTGCTCTGGACCACTTCAAGAGTGTTGAAGGTTAGTTATCATAATTAATAAACATAAATACACTTTCTTAATACAAGAAATAAACACAAACTTCTAATGCCACATATTAGAGTGCAGAAGGTTCAGAAATCATTAGTCGGTTTGAGCATACGCATTTATATGCAGAGAGTATATTTAGATGAGGTTATACATAATTTTAAGAACTGTATAAAAAACATTCTTTTCAAATGGCATATTATAATGTTAAAGATTTTTTAAGCAACACAGATGTTTGGACTTTATTCCATTCTGCATGAAAGCTTAAAACATTGTAACATGCAAAAACTATATTTAAGAGAATTACCTCAGAGTTCCTTGACTGTTTCTTAACAAAATCAACTTTCCAAACCTGAGGTTTTTAAGCCTTTTGGAATAAAGATATCTTGATTTGATTTAATATTGGTTTTCATCTTTTCTTTTGTCTATTGACAAAAAGCAGTAAGATTTTTTTATAAATCACCTCTTTACTATGATGAGTCCATAAATGCCATTGTTTTAATATAACATCTAAAACTGCTGTACTGCTACTTTATTATTTAACTTTAACATTTGGACTTTAAAGCTTTTAATAGTGAATAAATTATTTGTTTGGACACAATTATTATGTCTATATGGGAAGGAACTGAATTCTGATTTAAAGTTTCAGAAGTCAGAACTTACTAATTTTAAAGTGCTTTCATTTTTCTACAGCAGTGATCTTACCTGATGGTGTGATGATAGTCTAAGATGCATGTTAACTTGGCAAGAGGTAATTTACCTGTTATGGTTTCTACATAGCAAGCATCATCATTTCATTAGCTTAGAATACAGTTAAAAGCCAACATGTTAGCAATTAAAAAATATCACTAATTACAGGTAACCTCTACCAAATAGGTTTAATTAGTAACAAAATAATATGATAAGTAATTTTTTTCAGGTGTTGTCTGTCTGTTCGAGCAACAAGCCTGCGATTGTTGAAGCTGGTGGTATGCAAGCCCTCGCTATGCATTTAGGAAACCCCAGTGGACGGCTAGTCCAGAACTGTCTCTGGACCCTAAGGAACCTGTCTGATGCTGCCACAAAGGTAACTATGATACTGAACTAAATCTATTTTAAATATTTACTAGCTGGCCCATAAAAATCTGCTATTTCTCAAAAAAAATTGTCAATGTTTATATTCTGAAATTGAATACACAAAAAATCATCCAGATTAATAAGTTATAAATTAATTAAAGTAATTAACAAGATGTTTGGCAAATTTCAGCTAAATGGTTTGTCATTTGTGTAATTCACCAATATATGTGCAAACATTAGTATGATGTTTTTGATTTTTTGACACAGGTAGAAGGCCTTGAAGCTTTACTTCAAAGTCTGGTCCAAGTGCTGGCTTCCACTGATGTGAACATTGTGACTTGTGCTGCTGGAATTTTATCCAATTTGACCTGTAACAATCAACGTAATAAGGTATGTAATAATATAGTGCTTATTAACATAGGCATATTCTTGTACAAGTATTGTGAGAATTGTTTGCTTTTTTCATATTTATGTCCAATTAAAACCCCAGCCATAGTCACATATTGGGTATTGGGACATGAGTACATTGTATGTGCAGATTTACATTTTAGGTAACAGTGTATCATGGCTTTTTTAAGTGAAGGAAGGTTTTTCTTTGGATATGACAACTTCTTCTAAACCGGTAAACGAAAAAGCATGACTCATTTTCAAAGCGATAGAAAGGCGCGATCGGCTTTGTCCATTGTTTACTACAAGAATAATTATTATCGCTCGTAAACCGACTTTACAGGGAACCAATTTGTTTAAGATTACAATATGTGCTCATGGACTTGACAAAAAAATCTTTGTTCAGTAAGCAGTGTAACTTTTGTTTAATTTATTTCTTTCTATGAGTAAATAATAGCATTCATTGTCCATTTTGGATATTAATGAGACTCTTTATAGAGTGCATGTTCATTTTTGGGTAGCAGTATGTTTTTTTTAATATTGATGTGTTTTCTTTATGAGTAACAGTAAATCTTTCATTTCACTTTAATTAGAAGGCCCCTACTGTGTGAGTGGGACAGGCTACGAATGCGGCTGGCCTTTTTATCTATTTCTAGCGAGAGAGATAGATACCATTTCAAGTAACAATATGCTTTTTACCTTTTTAGGTAACAGTGTGCCAGGCGGGCGGTGTAGATGCGCTAGTGCGCACCGTTGTGTCCGCTGGAGACCGTGAAGAAATCACGGAACCAGCTGTATGTGCTCTGCGTCATCTTACTTCACGTCACGTCGAAAGCGAAATGGCACAGAATGCTGTGAGACTCCATTATGGACTACCGGTGAGTGGTTAATAATAATCACTCCTTTAGAGATTAAGACTTCAAAATCGATTACAATAGTCAATTACACCACTGGATAGCTAAAAGAAAAAAAATATTACGTAAAGTAAGGACTGTTTCACATCGCACGCGGCAGAGGGAGAAGCCCCACCACAAGGTCATTTAAAGGTCATTCTGTTTCGCATCGAGATACCATTTAATATACCTTTTGACTCGGTAAAGCTACGGCGTTCATTTGAGTTTCAATCGTCAACTATTGTCGTAAGCTATGGAATATTTATGAAACATTATTAGTAAAACTGACAATAGTGCCATGTTATGGTTATGACATACATAATAATATTTGTTTTATATACAGACTACGAGACTAACTACTGTTACGAGACGAATTCACGTACGACATAACATAACCACATTAAATTTTTTTATGTCATATTGGATCGTAACACGTAATCAACCTAGTCAACCCAAAGACTTTTTTTGTATTGAAGACATTATAAAGTATTATATTCCCGTTAACAAACAAATTTACACAGATAAATGCAAAACATACATACGTATTATACTATATGTTCCTATGTTTACGGCTATAGAAATTGGTAACAATTTAACTTATATTTTCAAAAGTAGTGGTGCTTATCTGAGTTTGAAAGAAGTCCTACTAAACATATTTTACCAGAGATCTTCAGGATGATTTTAGTCAGTCAGTGAGATGTTACTTCTCGCACTCCAAAAAACTCGGTAACCATTAGGAAAGAGCGAGACAAACGTTTGCTGTTTGCGTTTTCGCCGATTTGTACGGCCGCGTATGTCGATCAGTACATTTTATGTAGATCAAGACTACCCTTTAACAGCAGTTCAAGACATGGAATGAAGCCCATAGCGGTACGATTTAATTAGCTTTATACATTTTTTTCAGGTTATTGTTAAACTCTTGCAACCACCTTCTCGCTGGCCTTTGGTTAAAGCGGTTGTTGGGTTGGTGCGCAATTTAGCATTGTGTCCCGCTAACCACGCACCATTACGTGAGCACGGCGCCGTGCATCACCTGGTTCGACTCTTGTTGCGTGCATTTAACGATACACAGAGGGTAAGATATTTTCAATTTATCCTAAAAAAAATGAAAAGTGCGTGCGTACAAAGTACACATGTCAAAATTGAATTCTTAAGTCTTGTTTATATTCATACAAATATAAAACTTTAGATTTCCCAGACTTAGAGGGAGGGAAGAAGGAAGATATGTTAGCAATTTAATGAATTTAATTGTCATTAAAATATTAATGTGTCGTAAATTAATACAAAATTTTTATTTAAATCACAAATGTCGATTTAAAAAAGAGAATTTATGAAATATTTGTATTTTATATTTTATGAAAAATAATATATGAAATTATTAAATGACGATTGGCAAATTAAATAGCCACATGTTATTTGTAAATATTAAAACAACCTAACCTTAAACGAATTATCTTTAAAAACGCTGCACATCTTCGTTTCGTTGACGCTAATCACGAGTTTCATCCGTAAAAAAATTACCCTCAGGCGCCTAAAGAAGTTTCACTTCTAAATACAATTATTCTGAAACATTTCAAATCGAAATGAATAATTACAACTATCCAGTTTTAAGCATTCGATTTTTCAATTTCAGCAACGTTCATCAGTGTCTGGAGGAGGTGGCACAGGAGGAGCCTACGCCGATGGCGTCCGTATGGAGGAAATCGTTGAGGGTGCCGTTGGAGCTCTACACATCTTGGCTCGGGAGAGTCTCAACCGCACTCTGATAAGGCAGCAGAACGTCATTCACATATTCGTTCAACTGCTGTTCAATGAAATTGAAAACATACAAGTAGGTGAAGTTTTCAACCTATACTAATAACTTGATATTATTAGTATAGGTTAGGTTAGGTTAGGTTAGTTGAAGAGTTTGGTTCTTTACTTAATTACTGGTCCAATTTGAAAAATTCTTTTACCCCATTTATTGAGGAAGGATTTATGCTATTTATCATCAGGTTAAGACCAATAGGATCAGTGCACCAATGAAGAATGATTACAAACCTGGGCTGGGTTCTTGTAGCCCAAATTAAACATTTGCCAATATTTTACCGAATTTCCACAAAGTCCAAAACATTATGAAATCTTATAACTTACGTCTTTAGGAAGTAGGTGCACATTTATTTTATGTATTTATTTTATTTTATTAACAGATAACAGTAACAGACAGTACACTCACATATTGCACAATTTTGAAAGAAAGAAAAAAATATTTCACAATTGTGCCACACATTACAGTAGTTCATAGAACACCATTGTCTGGTGCCATGCATATCTGGCACAACCCTCAAAAAGGTACAAACTCAGCATTCTACTGTATGGTCAAAGCAAACATTGAAACATACAGCACTGATTTTCAGCAAATACCTTAACCAAGGTGACGCCTCGGAAAGGAGGCAGTCATACACTAACATTTTTAATTACTATTAAGACTATTCAAATACTACAAAGTTTAACTCAAATTAAATTTTGCTGTTTACTAAATTAAGAAAAGTAAAAGTATTCTAACAAAAAAAAATTAATACCAAAATAATAAAACAATATAAATATCAACGAGTACAAGTTTAACACAACAATATAAAATAAAATAAAAATCACGTAACGTATAACAATAAGTAACAGACAATACAGTGGTTATAAATGACTATATATTAAACTAAAAACTTAATATATTAAACATATAATAATAATTGATTAAATTTTAAATTACATGTATCTACTATATAACTGAGTAATGTCTGCCACATCTTGAAATTTTTCTGCAATTTTGCTGAATATGGTTTTGTTTTATAAAGTTATTAACAGCTTTACAGATTCTCCTGACATTTTAAAACACATAATAATCTAATAAAACAGCTCGGCATCCTCAATACCAGGTTTATATAAAAAATGTAGAAAAAGTTATTCTGGCAATAACATTAACAATACTCAATTAAATCTTTTAGAAATAAGAATAAAAATCAGTGACCAAATATTTTATTTAAAATTTGAGTCTTAATTCCTCCTGAGCAATATTTATTTCAAATGTCCCAGGAACACCAGTGAAAGCTATCAATCTTTGTTTTTGGAACTTGCACCTTTGACCACCTATTCCAAAAAACATTCATTTATCGAGCTTGTCACATTTACAATGAAAATTGTAATTATGTTGATATTATGCCCAATAAAATTGATGTATTTAGGGATGGTTTATGTCAATGTTTAGTATAAAATTATTTTTTTCTTTTTTTGTGTTAAACTTTTTTCCTTATTCTTTTTTTACATAAATTAACTCTCATATAATCTTCTCATATATTATAACTATGTATATATCTTAGTAATTAGTGGAAACTTATGGATTGGATGTAGTAATTATTTGTAGTTTTTAAGGTATATATTATATACCTTATAGTCGCACGAATTTGACTAAACGTGCCATTAATAAGATAAGTTCTTTGTTAAAGAGATTTCTAACCAATTGTAACATTTTTCTGGTTCTATTTCCTCATTTAGAAATTCCCTTGCGAGTTATTTAGTTTAGTTTGCCTCATCGTTTCCTTTTGTAATTGTTTTCATTTTATTATCATTTTTTGACATTCCCCTTAGTTGTATAGTTTTTCTTTAATTATAGTTTTATTCTTAAAAACCAAACGAACGCACCAAAAAAAAAAAAAAAATCTATTCATTTTACTTAAAGTATACAGAATTAATTATTTTAAATCAAAACCTAATTCGGGTGTGACTATACAGCGTGTCGCGGCTGGGGTTCTCTGCGAGTTGGCTGCAGATAAAGAAGGAGCCGAAATGATAGAGGCTGAAGGAGCTACAGCTCCTCTCACGGAATTGCTGCATTCACGCAATGAAGGTATATTACAATAGTTATTTTCGTAATTTCTTTGGTTCGTGACTTTTACATATTTGACTTATATGACGACCAGATTTTTCTACATTAATATAACTAATGTAACATAATCGCGTTTAAAATATTTAGTGTAAAGCCCTTCCTGGCCCATAATTGTTATATACTTATAAGTTGATCTAATATGACTCAGAATAGAACACTGATTCTATTAGCCGACGGTGTAATCGGTAGCACGGAATGATTTTGTCGCCAAAATGGCAAACAGCGGCTGGCAAACGTTTGCAATGGAACAAGTTAACTTTCTATGTGCGTGTCTTTAATTATTTTTCATTTTAGTATTTGTTAACAATTTGTTTCTTATTATTAGTGTTTATATACTTATGTGTTTCTATTAAAAAGCTTATATAAATGACTTGCATTTAAAGGTTTTGTAAAACATTTATAAAACTACATGTAACTAGCTAAACATTTGTAGAAGTCGCGAACATAGTTTTACACAGGTGCATATGCTGTATCACTTTCACACACACATAGTTTCTTGAACATGTTATGGTCGATAGATGGTTTTTACTATTCCACAAGTATAAATAATTTCTTTGCATTTTAATCTTCTTCACGTAAAAATTAAAAAAAAGGCTAGAGGTTCTGTTTTCGTTTCTAAGTATAACAATGTTAGGACATGGTATCTTCTAATTCGTTTAACTTTTGGGGCACTATCAGCAGAGCTTGATAAGCCAAAAATATTTTGTTAAAAGGATTGCACATGAAGAAATAAATTACCTCCTGCAAAGTTAGTGCTTTGCTATCTTAGATTTGACCTTACCGCATTTAACCAGTAAAAAGATGACCTGGTGGCGATAATATGGCTCGAAGAACCACATAATATACACAATAAAAACTGTTAATACCATATTTTATAAGCTTTTTTCTGCTCTACAGGTGTAGCAACATATGCAGCGGCTGTTCTCTTCCGCATGTCCGAAGACAAGCCTAACGATTACAAGAAGAGACTCTCCATGGAGCTGACCAATTCGCTCTTCCGCGATGATCAACAGATGTGGCCCAATGACTTGACCATGCAACCTGATCTGCAGGTAAATAAAAAAACAATTATAAGCACATGTTTCATTTGATGACATGATTATTTCTATCTGAAATCTTTTTATCGCTATTGTAATCGTCGTGAATTTGAAATGGGTTTTATGATTTTAAAAATCAATAATTATTCATATAGGCTTTTGCCACCTTTTTAAATCGTCAAATATTGTCCTTCGCCCAGGAAATTCGCCCAGGTACGAAAAACGAACGAAATCTATTGTTCATTTGCAAATCAAATTATTTACTTAAATCTATCTGTGGAACACTAGCGCTATCTATCTATCGGCGTAAGACAGAGTCATGTGTCGTGAGCCGGCGGCGGATTTGCCAGTTCTCGGCTGACGGTCCGCCAGAGCGGTCGACTATTGAAACTGTCGCGTTTCTAGCTATTATTATGAGTTTGTGTAAATTGATATGGGGAACATTAAGTGATTGAACCTTATAATCTGGGTTAATAGAGTGTTTGATTGCACCAACATTACCCACCAACGCCCACAGTATGGATGTGATCCACACTAACGATGATGTCAGCGGAGAACCCTATGCCCATGCTCTAAGTTTCATCTCCTCTCTTATTTTCCGACATATATATGTGCCAATTATGTAATTCTTAGTTATAATATACCTTCATTATAAATTTAGTTCAATTATGTGTCAGTAATTGTTAGTGTTTTGAAGTGTTAATGATATATAATGTTCAATAGGACATGCTTGGGCCTGAACAAGGCTACGAGGGCCTCTACGGTACGCGACCTTCCTTCCACCAGCAAGGTAAGCATTTTCCACAACCAGCACACTGTTTGGACACCTAACCCAAATACTCCGTAGAATGTATAGTGACACTTGCAACAGAATATAAAACATCTTATAACTTTAATATTAAAAAAATCAAAAAGTAATTCTCACTGTATTAGAATATATGTATATAGTTTTATATAATATATAGTTTGTACTGTAAAATTGTGTATTTAATTAGTATTGCTAAATCATATATTCAAATTAAATATGTATATATTATAAATATGAATGTTTATAGCGGTAGTGACCTAACGTCTGATGGATTGTTGAAACTGTAATATTAAGTTTCTTCATACATTGCTTCAATCTGAAAAAGCTACTTATGAAATCGAATATTTTAGTAATCGAATTCAAAATCGTAATATTACGTTGTCGCATAAATTGCTTCAATCTGAAAAAAAGTTACTTATAAAATAGAATATTTTAGTAATCGAATTCAAAATCGTAATATTACGTAGTCGCATACATCGCTTCAATTTGATTAAAAGCTACTTACAAAATCGAATATTTTAGTAATCGAATTGAAAATCGTAATATTACGTATTCGCATACATTGCTTCAATTTTATTAAAAGCCACTTATAAAATCGAATATTTTAGTAATCGAATTGAAAATCGTAATATTACGTATTCGCATACATTTCTTCTATTTTATTAAAAGCTACTTATAAAATCGAATATTTAGTAATCGAATTGAAAATCGTAATATTACTTTGCTGCAATAGTAACTTTAAACTATGTATATAACCTTAACATAGACTTTTAATTACTATAGTATATCCAAGTAAAATTTAATTCTAAATTCATCTATAGAAATATATAGTAACATGTATGTCATTTTATAAAAGGTTTGTTTAAACATTTATTATTCTGTTGTTAGTGTCCAAATCGATTATTTAGTCAACTAACGATTGTAATTAGATTTTTACATTATCAATGTAAAGTATGATAGCACTTTCAATGTATGTTTATATCGTAAGAATGTTCGTAAATTATTGTTATAAATATATTTTCTCTCTTCTTTACACGCAGCTTAATCCGGGACCTTTATATCACTAAAAACAGGTGATGGGAATACTATTATTATGATTGTTTTGTGGTATTTAACTTTACTATCTATATATGTATTGTTTTTGTGTGTTACTAACTGTGGCTGCGAGATCAAGAACGGCATATCTACGCTTTAGTGGAATATTGACACATTTCAAATAAACTAATTTTATGGGAGAGGTGTTTTAAAAATAACAAAAAATATTTAGAATTCAACAATGACATTTTATTTTTATAAATACATATATACATTCTGAATTCGTCTGTGCACATAACCAACTCTGGGAAAAAAATTAATTGTTTGGTTATTCTAGCGAAGAAGTGATGAGCTGTAAATCCAAAGCTGTTTTTTCTTCGGTATATTAATAAATCAAAGATGGTTTGGGTTATATCTATCACACACAAAAGATAATTTCCAAAAGACAACGGATTTGATGTGATTTATTCACAAATTGTTGTTTATCCTATTCTTGTTCTCACAGCATTATTGTCATTCATTATAGCCCTTTTCGTTAAAAACATAAAGAAGTTATAATTTTGGAAAAATAAATATTTTCTCTATCTTATGTAACAAAAGCAAAATACTCCATTGTGGGGTTATTTAATTCCTAAGAATGTATAAACAAAAGTAACGGAAAGCGCTTTGTACAATATAAATATCCTAGTGCTTAATTAACTGCATTGATTTGTTGAGTACATGTGTGTGCTTGTGCTAAACTACCCTATTTTCAGATAAAAAGGTTGTTCGTCGTCCAATGTGACATATTGGACACCGAATGACATTTAAAACCTGAGAAGCCAAACTTCTAAAGAACCAACGATAGCAATAAATGTAACAGTAAAAATAAATGTCAGCAGATTATGACTTTTATCATATAAATCAATTTATCTGACTTAACTTTGAAGCAGATACATTTTTTGTTATCATGCTGTGAAATTAGTCTTTAATGTTTAAATGGTTTGAGTATAATATTTGAATGGTGTTTGATTTGCATTATAAGTATACCTTTCTATAGTAAACTCCCACAAGACGTTAAGAGCTATAGATCATTAGTACTGCTGTAATTGAATTTCGAAAATCATTCGTAATACTGAAATCTGACACATTCCAAGTCTTTTTGACCGAACGAAGTCTGTCGGATATGCTAGCTCTTTATAAATTTACTAAGAAGTCCTTTTTGAAAATTTAGTGCAGTAAATGAATATTTAATATAACTTGTTTTAGTAACATCCCCTACACCTTCAACTGGTCACTGTGAATTTCACCTTGTAAAATAAAAACATTTGATTGATTAGGGGGCGGGGTTAAGCCGGCGTACAATGACTCATTGCATTCTCAACGCGAACGAACTATAGCTATCAGCGTTCTAAGGAATAAGAGACATTTAATCATTTTGGATAAATTCTCTGAATATGAAAACCTTAAACTGTTTTTGATAAGACCTAGAATTTAAGTTTTACCGCTAACACGTTGAATATCCAGAATCTGTTTAGCTTTTGTGATCAGAATTTGATATTACTCAATTTTTCTAAAACTGAAGCAATTTTAGTTAAGAGGGACAAATCTTAAGTAATCTATGTAAAAAAGGCAAACTTAAGCAATTTTTATAAAAAAAAATTGGTTTACTTGCGATAAAATAAATTACTTGTACACTGATGTTATATCATATAGGGTTTACGTTAAATAGACTATATAAAATAACGCTCGAAATTTTACACTTGGGAGATTGTACAACATTTGTATTAAATTAAGATTCTACGGAGTTAATCTGTGCAGAAACCTATCGTCGACGTCATAAGCCGAAACGTGTCTTTCTGTTTCCGAAATAATAAAATTAAAAATATTTCATTTACGACAGAATCGACATTAATTTGAAATTTTTGGGTGTTAAGTTAAACAGTAAACGTAATTTGAGTTTATGTCACAAAACGACAAGATTTAGTTTATGACATCACCTAAATATTTTTCGGTTGCTGTGTCTTTCTGATACCAAAATGTAAAAAATAGAAGAAATTTTAATTATGGTATTAGAGTATCAATATCAATTTGATATCGATATGATATATGTCGCTACTATAAAATAGGGATGTCGGAAATACAATAAAGCATCGACATATCTTTTTAAATATCAATATCGATATATCGGGGCACAATAATAATGTCATTTATTTAGCAACAAAAGCTTTAAACAAGTTATTTACATATATTACTATTAAATTTAAAATAATGTCATTTAGAATAATATGTCAATACTTGATAAAAGAATACATGCAATTTAATATATAAATTATATACCGGAGAATTGTACCTGGCCATATTAACATCCTCAGAATGCTGTTGTTCCTAAAGAAGGGAGTATAAGAAGTACTCATTCTAAATTTTTGTTTATTTTCATTATTTATAAATGTTTATTGGTGATAAAATATCGATTTTCATACCTTTTCGATATTTGGAATTTTATATCGATACATTTAAAAATAATATCGATATTTTTTCCACAATCCCATAGCAAAATGCATGAAACGGGCGGTCTTAACACTAATTAATAATCGTCTTATTAACTTGTGTTAGGGCTTTTGTGTTTAATTGTTTATTGTAGATTCCATAAAGTTTAATTTCACTTCCAGGCTACGATCAGATACCGATAGATTCAATGCAGGGCCTAGAAATTGGGAGCGGCTTCGGTATGGACATGGATATAGGAGAAGCTGATGGAGCTGGTGCCGCATCAGCAGACCTGGCTTTCCCTGAACCGCCTCATGACAACAACAACGTCGCCGCCTGGTACGATACAGATCTTTAAATCAACAACGCCACAACTGAAACATTTTTCTGTTCAAATGTAAAAGGAATAAGTTATTTCGAATGATTTTTTTTAAGGTAGATACAAAGTGTTGATAAATTACATTTAAAACGCCTTGTTAAAACTTTCTAAATACAATATTTTTACATGGAAAATTTCGTTATTTTTAAATTTAATTTCTTATTCAATTAACAGGTACTATTTCGAGTTAGTTTAAAAAGAATTAAACCATTTTTTTTATGTCTTTGTTGTTAATTTAAAAAAACAAGGAATGCATCAAGTAAGTAAAATCTTTGTTTAGAATCGCCATCCTTAATAATTAAAAAAATATGTCTTTGTCTAATTTATTAACTTTGTCGATGTCATGTGTACAAAATGATAGAAGTATCAAACAGGAATATGCCTAATAAATTGTGCCATTTTATACTATAAACTCAAAATAACAATTTGTGAGATGTGTCACATTTAACAAGATTCTTTAAATATGTTCAACAAGTGTGTTTTATCTTTTAATATTAACTAATGTATCTACCTTAAAAACAAACCGCACTATGATTAAGTTATTGTTAATTCGACATAAGTATAAGTTTTTTACCACACGATAATGTAAAATTATTACCTTGCTTTTTATGTAAAAGTAGCATTTTCCGTTTTTCCATACAAATGTAGGGGGGCAAATTACCTCATTATCTGATACTGTACGTAAAAAATCATCTAGGTCTATTACTACCTAAGGCAATAATGAAAGTTATGGTTGCAATTTAAAGTGAACAATTTTTCAGTATTGCATTTTAAAAATGAACAATTTTTGTTGTGGCATTTTAAAAATGAATCATATCTTTTAGCTGTTTAATAATGAGCTAGTTTTATCATTGCTTTTGAAAAGTGAACAATTTCATTATTTCTTTTTAAGAATGCACAATTTTTCACTGTTGCAATTTAAAGATGAACAAATTTTATTATGACATTTTAAAAATGAACAATTTTATTGTTGTATTTTAAAAATAATAATTTTTATTGTTTCCCTCTCAAAATGAACCATTTTGATTATTTTTTAACAATGTACAATTTTTCATTATTGCCTTTTAAAAATAAACTTTTCATTGTTGCATCTTAAAACGGAACTATATTGATTCTCTTATATTGAAAGAATTTGCTTAATATAATTTGTATGAACAAAAGCAGAGGAAAATACTACTTATGTGTCTCAAAATGCCATGTTGCCACCCGAGTACATAAATAAAGCACAATTGAACAATCTGTACTCTATAATAAATAAAATTGGAGTGGTATAGTTTTTTTTTACTTATATTTTCATTTTACTTTTTATTATTCGGATGGCAACTTGACAATTTACTCGCAGGTATTTAACAAAGAAAACTTAAATGTTCAATTCTGTGATATTACATCCTTTGGACATATCAAAGGCAGCTGAGAAATAAAACATATAAAATATAATAACTATCAGTAGCAGTGATAAGATGTGGACAGTTTTATATACTTTATTGTTATATATAGATTGGTTCTTCATCTTTTTATTGTTATTTTTTTAAATCTATAGACCACAAATGGCCCTTCGATAATTTCTGGGATATTGCTTTTCACAAATCACAGTCAAATATTGTTACAGTTGACATGAGTGAAAAATTTATATTGAACTAAAAAAAGTATTTTTGAACAATGTACCGACAGTACACGACCGAACCCGAATACGTGTGACGTCACAACGTTATCCCTTCACAGTAATAAAAGCACCCAACCATTGGTCGCCATGTTTTTGACGATGCAATGACGTCACAAATATGGCGACCAATCTTTGCTTGCCTTTAATTTTTTATGTGGGTAGTTGTGGAAATAGTGTAACTACCCTCACATCAGATTCTTTTGATTTTTCATATATAAATCTATCCACATCTTATTTCAGCAATTTGTTAATGGAAATGCGAATAGTTTTTCAACATCATTGGTGCTATTAAAAAAAGCGACTGTTATGATTCAAAATTATTAAAAAAATAAAGGTATTCGTTGCCGTGTTTCGAGGCCCTGCATTGATTATATCGTGTTTTGTACGCGGATGTATGAAATGCGTGTAATCGGATAATAGGGTATTGTTTTTCGTTATAAGATATAAATAGGCTTTAAATTAATACTTTATAGAAGCTGCGATTCATCTAATACGTGCATTTATGGAGTTTGTAGTGTGATGATATAATTTGAATGACATTTTTTTTTATTAAAACGATGCATAAGACTGTTTGTTGATGGTTGATTGAAGGTTTTTATTTTATATCGATGATTGACTGTCTTTTTGTTTGTTTTTTTTTTTTTACATTACATGATTCTTATTTGGCTACTTTTTCGATAACAAAAATAGTTTTATATATATGTATTCGTGTAGAACATTTACACGTTGTAAATGTGAAATAATACATGAAGCAATAATGAAATGTTATAGTGGAATTTACGAATTATAAATGTACTCTTGGCTTCTCCATTTACCAAAAAATACTATAGCTTTATCTGACCTTTCTTCCTCTGTGTCCAATTACAATTATGCAGACAAACTTTTACGTCAAAGTGATGCCAAAATGATATTGTCCTGTATCAGAAATTATGTGGATATAAGTCACATCTGTGTTATTTTTTGTATTACTTGTCGTAGGCTTACGCTAAACTTTCGTCCTCTCAGTTCAAATGCAATTACAGAGTGAAAATTACTGACCATGACGTCAAAATGATATTATCACATACTTATTGTTTCATACTTTTTGACGTAAGACATACATTGAACTTAAAACTTTACGTCAAAATGACATCAAAATGATATTTGGGTGAGAGTCATATATGGGTCATTATTTCATACAAATTTTAGTAAGATTCAGATATTATGTAAATATGATGTACTTATGTCCATTTATCTTTATTACCACCTACGTACCACCATTATATTACTTAAATAAAGTCATTAGTACGTCATGTCTACGTAAAATTTGTTAATCTTGAGCTATGAAGTCATTTTAAGGTCATGTTTTCACTGGGAAGATGTAATTTGTGACAGAAACGAATCCCAATTAATATACTATGATAAGGATCGAAAAAGTAACTAAATAACCTACTCTAAACAATATTTTAATAATTGAGATTAATATGTCAACATATTGTTCAGTATAATGGCACTAACTCTAAGATCTAATGAAAGAGAAAGATCGCGTAATAAAGAAAACATTCCTTAAAAAAGTTAATCATTTTTCGTCAATAATGTCATATCTCAAAAATTGATCATTGACTATTTGCAAAACGGAAAACCAATCGTGTTTTTACGAAAAAAGAATTTCAAACAACATTATAAGTTAAGAATTTAACAAAATATGATTTTTTTCTTCACTTAGGACGTTATTGAAGTAAAGATGCGAATTATAACTATAATTTGTATTTGCTGCGAGCGTTTCGTTTGCTAATTAAGGTCTGGGGATTAATTCCTAGCAGGCTGTAAAACGATATTTTATTATCTTTTAAAATGCAAGTCTAATGACTTTGTAGAAGCAGTTAAGAGGGGAAAAGAATCAAGATTCGATTCGTTGTCTCGAGATATGTGCCATTTTATGCAGTACCATATGATGAAATATGACTTATGATGACATTTCTAGCATTACTTTTCTTGTATAAATTTCTTTTTATTTGTCAAACAGACGCCGAACAAACTATAAAAATATTGATACGATAGTCTTAGTAGGAATTTAGTGCTGTAGGAGATGTTTGTTTGCCTGAAATTTTACGAAACAATGATTTTTTGTCTCGTAAGACCGTATTAAGTGATAATTACATGACGATACAATAATGTCATGTGTTGTCTCCCTTAATTCCAAAGTATGGTTTAAAACAACTACAAAAAGAAGGGGAATAAAGCAGTTAACACCGCTGGACACAGCTAGTTTTCTATATATCGATAATATGTTGTTTTCGGAAATGTTCGAGAGCATTTTTTCTGACATTAGGTCGTTTCTGCTCTTGTTTCTTGTGCGTAAATAAACGTGGGAAACAATTTACTTTCTGACATTTTACAAACAAAATTTAACATGATATCGATTGTGCTTCAATATCGCTGCTTTGTTTCAATGTTGGCACATTACGAAATAATGTCCTAGTCATTTATGCTTAAAAACATACACTGCCATTAAAAGATTACATGACTGTTGCAAACGCACATTATTTCGTTTAATTAAAACTCCCACGAAAAGAATGTTAGAAATGTGTCGTTATTGAATTAAAACAGCGATATAAGCTTTAACACAAAAATTGCTTCGTTTTATTTTGTTATGCAGCATTAATGCTACTTAACAATAACAAGGCTTTCATTAAACATTTTTTCCTACGATAAGTATTCGAGAAGTCTCATTATTAAATTATAGCTCGGTCGCGTTAAGAATGCAGTGAGTTATCATTGTACGCCGGCCTAGCCCCGCACCCTGGTCACTGTGAACTTGACCTTGTAATTTGAAGAGATTTTGTTTGGTTAGGGGGCGGGGCTAGACTGGCGAACAATGATAACTCACTGCATTCTTAACGCGAGCGAACTATAAACTATCGATATGTAGCAATAAAGCTACATAACAATGAAATGAATTGATGTCATGCCCAACTTTGTTACTACAATGTGATTTTGTGGAATAATTTAACTCCTACGTTTATGTGGACAAAGTTAACTGAAAATAGATATTTAGTCATAATTTAACTTAATACGGTCTTATTTTAATTATATTAGAAGGTATACCCACCCCTTTTTTGATGTTAAGGTACGCTTACAAATAACTTAGTTTGTGCCAAAAGATACAATTCATACAAAAGAAGTCAGGCTTTTTATCATCTCGAATATCAATCTGGGATTTTCTTTAAGAGTGTTTCCACCACGTAAACTATTATAGTTTTACAAAAATCATCCCCGACAGCATATGTCTATCTTTTAAAGGTGGCTCACTAAAGCCTTTTCTATCCTAAACAATTTTAGGGGTGTGCTAATAATTCGAACTTACAAATTATTCGCTGCGAATCGAATACACGATTCGAAACTCGAGTCGAATAATTGGAAAAGTTACGATCAATTCGATTTCTTTCCGACTTATTCACTTTTTTATTATATTATTCACAAGTTTGCGAGTACTTTGACTTCAGGGTATATTTAAATCGATATTCATCATTAATCGAATTCAAATCGATAACAATAAAATATCTGGTAATATTTCGATAACTCACGAAATTATCAATATTTGACGTGAATACGTCTTAAAACAAAAAAAAAAACAAGTGATAAAAAAATCGTGGAATACAGTTTGGTGTTGTAGTTACATATCTATCACCTACGCCAGAAATCCAATTAGAGGACTAGATAGATAATGGATCAAGGAATTTATTACACTAAGCAAGGACTGTAACTTATCGCGCGCGGCGGAGGGGGAAGCCCCGTTTATTTGAAGGTCATTCGGGTCATTCACAGGCGTACTGATTCCAATTAGTATAACTTTCGACTCGATGAAGCTACAACGTTCATTCGATTTTCAATCGTCCGTAAAATCTATCGATTATAAATAAAACAGTGTAAATTGTGGATGACTTCTTATAATTATGACATACATAAATAATAATATTTTATATTGAAACTACTACCCCGTTACTTGAATTGCGAATGGTATATTAATTAAAGTATAATCGCACACCCCTACTCTCTCATAATACAAATGTATTTGTACCTTAACACAAGACGTTATCTATAATATAATAACTATATGAAAATGTTTATGAGATGCACACTAACATAACAACGTACACGTAGAGTTAGATTATTGTAACCGTCTAGTTTTAAGGTTCTAGTATTAATCGCGTAATTCCTTTTAGGATCCTCATATATAATTTTTCTATTTGATATATTTAAGTGCAACTTTGACAATGTTTTTATATTGGAGCGTTTATGAAGACATTGCTGAAGCCCATGACGTTTTCTGTCCGTCTATGTATGGATATTAAATTAAATTAAAAATAAGTGACTTTTATTTATTTATTGTCAATCTAGCCCTGATAATAAAATCAAAGAGGTAATAACGTATTGATGAGGAGTTACTGCGCTTTTGAATTGTTCCATATAGTCATTTTGTCGTATAATTTATACCAGGGATCGACAATCAAGGGTCCGTATACCGCGACAGTTAAAAATGCAAAAAAACCTGTTGCTCGTATCAGATTCCTTATAACACTTGTGGCTGGTAACAATGTCTTTATCACACTTGTTGCTCGCAACAAATGTACTTATAACAGTTGTGGCTTGCAACAATGTCTTTATCACACTTGTTGCTCGCAAAAAATGTACTTATAACAGTTATGGTTCGCAAAGGTGTCCCTATAATACTTGTAGCTCGCAACAAATGTCCTTATAATAGTTGTGGCTCGCAACAATGCCCTTATAATACTTGTGGCTCGCAACAATGTCCATAAAATACTTGTGGCTCGCATCAGTATCCTTACAACACTTGTGGCTCGCAACAATGTCCATAAAATACTTGTGGCTCGCATCAGTATCCTTATAATACTTGTGCCTCGCAACAATGTCCATAAAATACTTGTGGCTCGCCTCAGTATCCCCTTAACACTTGTGGCTCGGAATAATGTCCATAAAATACTTGTGGCTCGCATCAGTATCCTTATAACACTTGTGGCTCGCAATAATGTCCATAAGATACTTGTGGCTCGCATCAATATCCTTATAACACTTGTGGCTCGCAATAATGTCCATAAAATACTTGTGGCTCGCATCAGTATCCTTCTGACAATTGTGGCTCGCATCAATATCCATATAACTTTTGTGGCCTTCTATAGGAAAAGTTTATTTTAAATGTACAATAGGCATACGCTTGGCTACAGTCACCCCTGATGGCAAGTGTTAACGCAGCCTAAGGTGGACCGCGCTTGCCGAGGAGGTGCCTATTTACCCAGACTATGGGGGACTGGCAATACGGAAGCTGGTAAAGCATTTTACTCCTTTGCGGTGCAGATTAGAAAGGATTGGTCAAATCTTTTAGTGCGGACTCGTGGAATGTCCGCCACGAACGGATGCCAATCGTTTTGTATGTCTACATGTTCTATAAAGGCGACGGAGGAATAAGGTCATATAGTTGCTGTGCTCTCTCCGAAATATATTCTGAAGAATACTGACAGGCAGGCAACGCTACGTCGATGCTGCAGACTTGCGCTTGATAGTATCGAAAGCTGTTTCGGTGTGCAGTATTGGTTGACCTTATTAACGTCAAGCTTTAGCCACAGTTTGTGCTTTGGACTTTGCACTTCCGGAAGCTAAGCCTAGAAGATCATTTTATACCAAGTATTGCAGAGAGAACTGACCTCTGAGGAATACTGGCGTTGATAGCCATGAGATCAGATGAGCGGCCGTCTACGACTACTTGGAACGATCGCTCGCTCAAGAAGTCTGCTAACCAGTTGCAAAGTCCAACTTGTAAGAAGTTTGCGTGCTAGACCTGGTCGAAAACCTTCGGTATATTAAGAGAAGTGGCAAGTGCTTCGCTATATTTCTCTATAGCTTTACACCAAATGTGTGTGGCATACACTAAAAGATCCTTGTAGATCGATTATTCCGAAAACCGTACTGTTGGTCAGACAGGAGATCGTTGGGCACGAGGTATGTCAAGAGCTTATTCTTAATAATGCGCTCTGGGCTTTCGCGAAGGATGGAGGTGATAGCTATAAGCCTATAGTTTGCCCTGTCATAACCTACTATTGCTATTAATGCTTAGATGGTTTGGACATGTAGAGAGAATGAATGGAAGGAGACTGACAAAAAGGATTCAGTCAAGAGTGAATGCGAAAGTTGGAAGGGGAAGACCAAGGCGAACGTTCCTGGATAAAATCCAGGACATTTTAAATAAGGGCCAGGTTAAGAGTACTCTAAACCGATGAACTTGTATGAAAGGTTTAATAAGAATAATAGAAGCGAAGGAGATATGCAAGGATCGTGGCAAGTGGAAGGACGTGGTCTCTGCCTACACCCATGGGAATGAGGCGTGATACTATGTATGTATGTATTCTTAATTCGACAGCGCTAATAGCTTTTCAGGAGTTCACAATCTTCGTGACAGTTATTTTTATAGCGAAACTTTTTTACGGATTATCATTTTGCGTGCGTTACAATTCATAAAAGTTCTCTTATAACTTTTATGAATTGAAGGTAGTTTGGTGCCGCTGTCATTAGCCGAACGAATAGTCCTATTGCGCCTCTCTATCGCCTGTCCCGCACTCGTTTGCGCGCTTTGCTCCGTCGGAACGTGATACCTTTTTTCAATATACGTTACGTTATTACAATAGACGTTCATCGTTTTATAAGTAGTATCACGTGAAAAAGCTTCACTCGCATCCTGGTTCCGTAGGGCCCGTAACAAATAACGTTAAGGTCACATATTCACACCCTTAGTTTGTACATTTGTTTCACGTGGCGCTTTGTTAACCGGCCCATTGTGAGTCCCGCTAATAACCGAGTCAACTCTACACCAATTATAAAGTTGGGGACACCTTTCAAAATACAACATAAATTGCTTTTCGTTTCCGTTGTTGCGATGTTGGCATTGATTGACGCGGTTTGTAAAGACCTTGACAACACAATACAATTTTGGTGTCACGCGAAGTTGCTGTGACAGACTTCAAATTACAATACTGTTATTTGTCGAATCTGTCATTTTGCTCGATGTAGGGGATTTTTTTATTTCGGTTTAAATTAGGTTAATGGGTATACTTTTATTTTAAATTAGAATTTCGGTTTTTACATATTAAAGTCACCGCAATATCTGTAATATTACGATTTTTAAGGTTAGGTCAGTTTTATATTTGCTTCGTCGTCGTCGCTTCAACCGATGGACGTCCACTGCTGGACATAGGTCTCACGAAATGATGCCCATAAGACCCGATCTTGTGCCGCCTGGCTCCAGCGGCTACCGGCGATTCTCCTAATATCGTCGGTCCACCTTGTGGGGGGTCTTCCTACACCGCGTCGTCCAGTGCGGGGTGTCCATTCCAGCACCTTCCGACCCCAACGTCCATCGGTTCGTCGGACTATGTGCCCCGCCCATTGCCACTTCAGGTTCGCGATTCGTAGAGCTATGTCGGTGACTTTGGTTCTGCTACGGATCTCCTCATTTCTGATTTGATCGCGTAGAGAAACTCCGAGCATAGCCCTCTCCATCGCACGCTGAGTGACTCTGAGCTTCCGCATGAGGCCCATAGTCAGCGACCACGTCTCAGAACCGTAGGTCATCACTGGCAACACGCACTGTTCGAAGACTTTGGTCTTCAGGCACTGAGGGATATTGGACGAAAAAGTCTTCCGGAACTTCCCGAACGCTGCCCAACCGAGTTGGATTCGGCGGTTGACCTCTTTCTCGAAATTGGACCTACCTAGCTGGACTATGTGTCCCAGGTATGTATACTCGTCAACAATTTCGAGTGTAGAGTTCTCAACGATGACTGGGTGGAGCGGAACATGGATATTGGACATAACTTTCGTCTTATCCATGTTCATTTTTAGGCCCACCTGTCGAGAAGCTCTGCTGAGGTCATCGAGCATTGCATTGAGATCTTCCAGAGTCTCTGCCATAATGACCACGTCGTCGGCAAACCGTAGATGAGTGATGTACTCGCCGTTGATGTTGATGCCCAGTCCGTTCCACTCCATAAGCTTAAACAGGTCCTCCAACGCCGCAGTAAAGAGCTTCGGGGAGATAACATCTCCCTGTCGCACTCCACGCTGCAGTTGGATAGACGCTGTGCTTTGGTCCTGTATACGGACTGACATGGTGGCGTTTTCGTACAAACACTTCAACACGTGTATGTACCGGTGGTCAATTCGGCATCTCTGCAAAGATCTCAACACGGCCCATGTTTCCACCGAATCGAAGGCTTTCTCATAGTCCACGAACGCCAAGCAAAGTGGCCGATTATACTCCTCGGTCTTCTGTATAATCTGCCGCAGCGTAAAGATGTGGTCTATGGTACTAAAGCCTTTTCGGAATCCGGCTTGTTCGGGAGGCTGGAAGTCGTCAAACTTGCGAGCGAGACGATTCGTGATGACCCTCGAGAACAGTTTATAGACATGACTTAGCAGCGCAATAGGTCTATAGTTCTTCAATAAGGTGTTGTCACCTTTCTTGAAGAACAGAACTACCACGCTCCTATGCCATGCCTTGGGCACCGTGCCTTCCAGGATGACGGAATTGAACATTCGCTGAAGGACTTTAAGAATGGGTTTTCCACCCGCCTTCAGGAGTTCCGCTGTGATTCCGTCATCACCCGGTGCCTTGCCGTTCTTCATCTGTTTGAGAGCCATACTAATCTCGTACAAGCTGACGTCCGGGATATCTTCGGTATAATGCCGGGTCAGTTTGGCACGGGGATCTTTAGCCAAACTATCAATAGGCTTGCAAGTCGATGTGTACAACTGTCCATAGAAGCTCTCAACCTCCCTCCGAATCTCAGGTCCAGATGCAATGAGTTCGCCGTTATGGGTCTTCAGCCGCGTCAACTGGCTCTGACCGATAGACAAATCTTTTGCGAACACTTTAGTGCCTTTGTTGCGTTCGATGGTATCTCGTATACGCTCGGCATTAAAGTGTCGCACATCACGCTTTTGCGATTTAGAGATCTGTCTATTGATCTGCCGATATGCGGACGCGTCTGCTGTAGACTGCAAGCTCATTGCATGTCTCTGTTCCATGAGATTAAGAGTATGGTCTGAGAATCTCTTGGTTTGCTTTTTACGGGGTTTATAAAATTTCATCCCAACCGTATGGACAGTTTCCACTAGCCTATCGTTTAGCTCGTCCACAGATTCGCAATCCTCGAGGCAGGCGAAGCGGTTTTGCAGCTCTAGTTGAAAGCTCTCGGGGTTTTGGATATGCGCGCGAGTGGGTCGGAGCGTAGACTTCACCAGTCTGAACCGCTCTCGGTGTACGTTGATATTCAATGTGCCTCTTACCATACGGTGATCGCTCCCAGTTTTCACTTGATTGATCACAGAGACATCATTGAATATGTTCCGTTTCGTAGACATGATGAAGTCAATCTCGTTTCTCGTGGAACCATCAGGACTCAGCCAGGTCCATTTTCGGAGCGGCTGTTTCTTGAAAAAAGAGTTCATCATATAGAGTCCCTCCTTTTCCATGAAATCAGCGAGCATCTGTCCCCTCTGGTTCCGTTGCCCATACCCAAATTGCCCCACTCTCAACTCTGCCCCGCTTCGTTCGCCGAGTTTTGCGTTGAAATCACCCATAACAACGTTGTAGAAGGTCCTAGAGGTATGCATGGCTTTGGAAATGTCCTCATACATAACCTCTACATCATCATCTGGATGCGATGATGTGGGTGCGTAAACCTGGATGACCTTCAACGAATACCGTTTGGTAATTCTGAGTATCAGGTACGCTACCCTGTTGGACACGCTGTTAACTTCTACAACGCTGTTGACGAGAGATTTGTGGACGAGGAACCCGACACCACCTTGGGACTGGTGTTCGCCCTCCCGGTAGTAGAACAAGTTACCGGATTTGAGGATTATCGTGTCCTCCCCCTCTCTACGGACTTCCGACAATCCTATAATATCCCAGTGTAACTTGTTTACTGCTTCTTCCAGTTCGAAGATCTTTTCGTCGGTCCTCAAAGTGCGTGCGTTGTATGTTGCCAGGTCAAGTCGTCGGGGTTGGCAGCGGAATCTCTTCCGGAGATTCTTAGCACCCCCTGCCCCGCCGTTACCGAAACCGCTGCCAGAGCTTGGAATAGCGGGGCTGCCGGGGACTGGGGGCCGTTGCTGCCTTGTCGTCATCATATGTGGTTTTGCCAGTAATCACCACGCTTGGCAGGCGGGTTGGTGATCGCAGTGCTGACCCTCTCGCACCGATAACGCTGCTGCCCGTTATCGGTCTGTGACATTTAGGTCAGCGGAGAATGGATATACCGCCATTTATCGGTATGGGAGTTAGATAGGAGAGCTTGGAATATGGGATTAGGAGAGTTTTGGGAAGCATTGGGGTAAGGTATAGGACATTACTGCCGCGGAAAGGGGATTGAAGAGCGGTAGTAATCGCTCGAGGCACCCGGGGTCGCTTACCCGGATGCTTAGTTAGTAACCGGAAAGATTATCTGACTAAGCACCCTCTGGGAATATTTGCTTCAGTGGCGACAAAAATGCTAAAACCCAACCTAATCTTTAAAACCGATGATTTGTAAGTTTCGGTTCGTTTTTTATGCTGCCGTGGCGTCTCAAAGCGATAAAAAAGGCTGAAGAAACTGATTTCACCAAACCTTACCTTAAAATAGTCATTTTTAAGGTTGGGTTAGTTTTTTGCTCCGAGGGCGTTTTCTAGCGAGAGAAAAAGATTTGCAATGTTATTTTAGTTTTTTGTCTGCCTAAAGAAGCTAATTTAACCAAAACCTAACCTTAAAATAGTAATTTTTGAAGGTTAGGTTAGGTTAGTTTCATTTTTAGGTGCGGTGGAGTTTTCCAGCGACAAAAATGCTAAAAAAACTAATCAAACCTTACCTTAAAAATAACTATTTTAAGGTTAACTTTCATTAGCTTTTTATAAACTCTATTTGAAGAAGATCGCTAAATATCAGCTATTCTGAATATAATGGTATAAATGGACGGACGATTGAAAAGTAGTAATTAATTAAACTTTATCAAGCAATATTTAGAGCGAGGGATCCTCTAACACATATATTAGACACATCGAGCTTATGTGGTTCTACGACAGACAAAACATGTAGACATAATATGCATTAATACACGTGTGAAGCCAGAGTGCATTTTATTTTAAGTGTTTATTCAGATTCAAGAACTAAAAGTGTATTATGATTAGAAAATCTCCGCAGACTCGCCCATAAAATGTTGAGAGCAAGTAATTCGTAATCAAATAAGTTGGACAGATGGGTTTCCTGTGTTGACCGTAAAAATTATGCTATCTACCCTCGGCAGTGGTTTATTAAAAAGTCGTAAACCGAACTGCAGGGGAGATACGATGCAGCATATAATGCCAGTCGTAACTATTAGCTATAAACCCGCTTTGTTTTAATGGTACTTGTATTAAATTTTTGTGTTGTTTTAGGGGAAAAAGTGTAAAATTTAAGGAAATACTGTATAATATGCATCTATATAAATCTTATGTATAGAAACCCTTATATAAACAGTTTTTACACATAATGAATCAAGCAGAAAATCCTAATTTTGTAAGACAGTGTTTCAAAGATAAATTACTTTATATTGTACTACCTTTTCTTTAGTATTATGGTCTTAAGTATCACGTTTTGATACGATTTAAATAAAACGACGACAGAAGCTGATTAACAGGATGATGTAATCATCAAAATTGGAAAAATGTTCTAAGTTTAAACATTTTTGACGTTTTTGTGATGTCGATGATTATGTTATTCCATTTATAAACTTAGATCGTCCATTTTAATCATATAGCTGCTAAAATGATATGTTTATAGAAAGATATCGTTAGTACAAATGGTAGCACAGCAATAAATAATTTATCTTTGAAAGATTGACTTACAAAATTACAACTTTATACATAGGGGCAGTCAATACTCGCTGTCTAAAATATGGATACAAACGCAACTGTGGTACCACTTAAGGTAATCAAATAGTTGTACGTTTTAAACGTTTATTTCATGATGTTGGTGAAGTAAAATTTAGGGTGTCAGCTGGTGAATGCGTGGCGAAAAATAGAAGGTTCGGGAGGAATCACCTCCATGCCAGCAGTGGGGGGAAGCTATCGACTCCGCGCATCACATTGTGGCAGATTGTGCAGCCTCGGAATCTCAGTCTCCTCATACTCACTAAAACCCAGCGACACCCTCTTTACCCGGAATTGGGAGTGTCAGAGCCTCCCTTGCGTATTCGCCCTTACACTTCCAAATGAAACCGACTGAGGATGTTCAAGGAGTACACAAGAGGCGTTCGTAAAGACCCTTCTGCCGCCCAGCCTTCTCCTCCGAATAGGTGCGGCATCTGCTGCAGCATCCCTATCTCTCTCCATTTCCTACTTCAAAGAAATGACGGCCTCGCAGAAAAAGGCAACCGCATTCCATTCTATCTTACTGTCAAGCATGGCGCCTACTATACTTGGCATTGAGAAATCTGCTCCGACCAAAGACACCAGAGAATGTCGTTGTGGTCCCAGAACCGGAAATTCTGCCACAATGTGGGCCGTCGTAGCGACAGGCGCACCACATTGATGACAGATAGGAGACTCTTCAAGTCGTGCTATCTGACGCTTGTACTTACCGAAACATCCATGTCCAGTCAGTACTTACACCAGCTTAAATGTAAGCGATCCGTGCCGCCTAGCTAGCCACTGTTTGAGGCGATGACGAATTGCTTCCACCGTGACCACACCAGCAATTGGAGATATAGAGATCCTCCTTCCAAACTTGGATCAAGTCCCTGTCGCCAAGGGCCATGACTCTTTGGACCTCGTCAATTTTAAGCCTTCCACCAGTACTTCCGCCTGCAATTCTCACCGGGGATCGCCCGCCCAAAGTTTTCGTAAGGTTTGAGTGGATATTGTGAAGTCTCCTTCCTCGCTGAGTCCCACACTCCTTACGCTTTGTTCGGGTCTGAGCCAGAAGAGTGGGAAACAGAGGACGGAGATTTCTACAACCAAATAATGTTCTAAAGCAATGTATATATCGTAATAGCGATGAAAATATTGTAAGACGCGTATAGAACATTTTAATCTAACTATTGGCAAAAGGTGACGTGGCTGGCATCCCTCGCATTGTTAGCGAAGGTGGGTTGAAACCGCAGGCAACTTCCCTGCCTCGCTGCCGACAGTTATTATGTACAATTAGTACTTAGACCGCGCACTAATCTTGCACCAACTTCGCCGTAGGATGTGCATAAAATAGTTGTCTAATTGTTGCGGTGGCAGCGCGTTTGTACCAAGAATTACTACCTAACCCTGACCATGCTTCGTTGTGTCTAAATCTTTAATAAATCTTGAATAAACTCTGTTAGCTTTTGAGGTAATAACGTCTTATAAATCAATGGTTGCTGTACTGTACTGTGCAAGTGAGAGCAATACAGAAGCACAATCGGCCTTACTCCATCGTTTATTACAACAACAATTACTGAGCAATGTTTTCTTATGAAGTTATCACGTATTGTTGTCATGGTTGTTTCCCGCGTGTCCACTTGGCTGACCGACTCCAAATATAATAATAATCGTAACTACATTATTATAAGAATTATACCCTTAGATTTATTTAGTATTTTTATTATTATTAGATTTAATTTTGATTGTATTCTATTTTAAAGTTTATTTATTTATATTATTAATTTTAATTTAAGTTTTGATTTTTTCTGTATGTTCTATGTACTTGTTTTGTTTTTTTTTTTATGATACTAAACTGTAAACTGGGACAAGTGTCGTTTTAATAAAGATAAATAAATAAATAAATTATATTATCATAATCATTTGATAGACTGTTAAGGAGTTTAATATTTTTCATGTCATTTTATTTAGGAGACCTCCAAAAAATGTATACTTAATTATTTTATTTATGTATATAATATTGATATTATATGTAATATCTTATATAGTTGTTCTGCCTTATTATTTATTTTAGTCTGCTTCTTTACATAATAAGCTTGTCTGGAAGAGATTGCTTGTAGCAATAAGACCGACTTTGCACTCTTTAATTTATAGTAAAAGTATCTTAGTTAATAAGTCTTTTTATTTTTGTTTTGTGTGCAATAAAGTGTTTTCTCTCACCCTGTTTTTACTTCATTTATTATTTTATTTATTAATATTGAAAGAGCATTACATTATGTGTTATTATATTTTTATTGAAGTGAATTTTTCGTTACGCATATTTATTTATAAGGGACTTTACACTTAAAAGAAATTACGACAAAAATACTTATGTATAAGATGAATTTTATAAAAATTAACACAATATAAGCTAAATTTAATGCCATATTTTAGAGTGAAGAAGGTTCAGAAATCATTTATCTGGTTGAACATATTAAACGTAATAAGCTTTACATAATCTAGAACAAATAGGATTTATATGATAAATATATAACAGTTATTTATGTTTATTTAGAAACTAGCGACCCGCGTCAATTATATAAAATTTTACATAACAAATCTAGATTAGTAGGTTCAAAAAGCACTTCTGAACCGTCAGTAGTCTGTCCGTTGGTAACAAATCTACCACCGGTTCGAAAAGTTGATTCCGCTCAGAAGAAACCTGCAAGAAACTTAGCATTACATTCTAAACTAATATTATAAAGAGGACAGATTTGTGTTTTTGTATAAAAGTAAGTATGAATGTTTGTAACGTTTTCACACAAAAACTACTGAACCGATTTAAAAAATTCTTTCACCAATAAAAAGCTGCATTTTCACTAAGCGACATAGGTTATATTACTTACTCAAAAGGAATAGGGACCTCTACTAAAAATGCATAAATGTAATCGAAGGTGAGAAAAAGTTAGTCACAAAAAATCTGTCATCGCGTGTGCTGCGGAAACTATTAGTGATAGAACAAAAAAATGTTCTACAGTATTATAGAACGTATAAATATCTACAAAAATGTCCGTGATACCATATGTCCAACTACTATAGTTATATCTACTTTTTACATTTAAAAGTTATTAATAGTGCCGACATTAATCAAACCATATTATGCATACCTCTTTATTGATCCTTATCCTGTTAAATATTTTATTAAATTTGAATTGAAAAATGGTTTCTTAAGGGAATAATGTTAAAATATAATGTAGTAGTATGGCCGTATTCATTTTGTTTGTCGTGTTTTATATATACATACATACGTAGTATCACGCCTCATTCCCATAGGGGTAGGCAGAGACCACATCCTTCCACTTGCCACGATCCTGGCATATCTCCTTCGCTTCTTTCATTCTCATTAAACCTTTCATACAAGTTCGTCGGTTTAGAGTACTCTTGACCTAGCCCTTATTAAAAATGTTCTGGATTTGGTCCAGAAACATTTGCAACTTTCGCATTCACTCTTGACTCATTAATCCTTTTTGTCAGTCTCTTTTCATTCATTCTCTCTACATGCCCCAACCATCTAAGCATACCTTTCTCAATTTTAGTCACTACGTCTTCTTTTATACCACAACGTTCTCTTATCACACTATTTCTTACTCTTTCACTCAGTTTTAATCCACGCATTATTTATCTGGAGATCCATAAAGAAGTGCAGAACAAAACAAGACAAGACTCCTAAACTACTCAACCGATTTTAATCAAATTTGCCACCGTTTGCAGTTTGATCCAGCTTGAAAGATAGGATAGGTTACTTCTTAATTTATAGTCGCAATAATATTGTAGTGCAAATTATTTGTCTATTTAAAACCTTAGCCACAGCAACGAGTGGCTAGGCTATTTGTAATATATAATATTTAATACGGTCAGAATGACACACGTTTTGTATTATTCAAAACGGAGTTTCCAAATCACAACCGGCACCCCTTAATCATCAAGAAATTTCCTCATCTATGTTTGATACGGTTAAATGGTTTTCGGTCATTTCCCATGCGACGATTGTGTTTTATTACGATTCAAATTTCTTTATAACCCCTAAGGGTACAGAAATAAAGTTCAAATTCACCAATATAGGTGCCTAGTAATTATGAAGGAGTGAACTGTTGTCGATAATTACTGGTTTTGGATACAGAGCTACTATTTAACGTGTATTTCACTGTTTTAGGTAAATTTATTAAAGGATGTAATATGTTCGTTTGTTTTATTTAGCTACTAGCAATGCCCCGTGTTTTCACCCGCATAGATATTTACCTATCTCCTGACTATAGGTTTCTTATTTATTTCACTTAGTTTTGAATATGTACAGGATGGAAAGAAAAAAGTCCAGCTACCATTTTGATTGCCTATAACTTTATTCAAAGATAAGTTGGTTTGGTTTTCATTAAAAGTTTATATGTTCTTTATATTTTTTTTTCGTTATGATTGGAAAATTATATCAGCTAAATGGTGACCGCAACTTTCGGCTCGTTTTAAGGCATTTATCATAATATCCGAAGAATGTCTTTAAGATGTTGAATCGTTTGTGGCTTATTCATATAACTTTTTGTAATTAAATGTCTCTAGTCCTGTTTTTTCGCTGGGAAATACATTTACTTACCTTACGGAGTGTGGGAGTCGTTTCCAGAATGCCCACTAAAACCCAGCGGAGCCCTCTGCACATGATAAAGAGAGGACCTGAGAATTACCCCGGACGTCGCGTTCCATCCCCAGCGCCTCTTTTTGCAAGAGGACAGTCTTACAGAAAGAAGCAACTGCCCTAAATCCCGCTTCGCTGCCGATCATAATGGTAATTATTCTCGGCAGCGAAATGTCACTTCCAGCTATGGACATCAAGAGATGTCCCTGTGGCCCCCAAGCTGGTCACTCCACCACCGTATGGTGTGCTGTATCGACTAGTGTTCCACTTTCGAAACAGGCAGGTGAATCCTCGCGCTCCACAGTCTGGTGCAGGTATCCGTGTCCGGTAAGTACCCGCACCAATCTGAAGGATAGCAAACCATGTCTTCTTGAAAGTCAGCCGTCTATGGCAGATCTGGACGCTACCACCGTAACAATGCCCGCCACTGGAAAGTCTTAGTTCTCTCTCCACCTACAAATCAAGGCCCTCTCGGAATGGGACCTTATCCTTGGCGCATCATACAGTGCCCTATTTGTAATTATTCCGGCGTAAGCCGCCTGCAGGGCGTCTGTGGTCTGCCCACGTTAGGCGGTAGTCGTCCAAGCATAGCGACCGTATTTATCAGTCAGAGGGTAATCTAGGAGAAATGTGCTCGGAATCGCCAGCGATCGTCCAGCATTAGACCCAGATATTTCATCTGAGCCTTCACCTCCACCACAGCACCCCGCCGCAATAAAGCCGTCCCCTGCGAGGGTCCACTCCGAGGATCGTGAAATAACGCTTCCGTCTCGTCATCTAGACCTATTCTTCAGATTCTGTCCACCACAAAACCCTCATCCCAAGAAGGACTGGACACCGCAAAATTCAGTCAAAGCCTATGGTCCAGAACACAGGACCCATTACGGACCGCTGTGGCACCCCACTACGAAGATGTCCTCTAGTCTTTGCTCTTACATTTCAGGCAAAAGATTATTTCGAATCATATCTTGGCACCATCTAGCAGTAAGAGTAACTTCAACACATTGGTTATTTTCGATACAAAATATTTCGAGCCTGAATAATATACCATACAGTTATTTTTAGTGTATGCAATGATGCAGTGATGTATAAAATACCACGAGCCCCTGGCCCAAGAGGTGCTCGAAGCACATGGGACAAAAGAGCACATGCAGCATGGCTATTCTGCCTATGGAAAGTTCTATGGCCTGATCTTGAAACAATTGGGCAACAGAAAGCTCGAATTTTTTTTTAATACCTTATGGAATGGAAGATGAATGTGAAATCTCTTGATGAAGGCTTGCGAGGCGGCCATATAGCCTATTCCCTCGAGCCTAAGAAAGGAGGCCTAGGCAGTCAGACGTATATAAACTGGTGAATGTAAACTAATATAAATGTATAAACCCATGCTATTGAAAATTAAACTGTTCTTAGTGCTGGTTTAACTTCTAAAGTGGTACGATTTTTGCGGTAGGGCCCCATCAAAAGATGTTACCACGGTTTTTTTAAATCCAGGTCTGATGATGGCATCTATGAGAAAACCGGATGAGTCTTAAATTTGCATTAAGCATGTGCTCGACAAATAGACGAATAAGTCACGACCACTTCAACCGATTTTGATAATTCTTTTTTTATTGGAAAGGATATAGTTGGTTGTTTGATGATAGTTTGGTTAGGTTTTGAACACGGGATCCATGACAAAATAACGGAACTCTTCAATTCTAAGGAGCAAATTAACGATACTCGGCAGAATCTTTTATAAGATCTCCGGATATTTGAGTCAGCTACCGTAACTTCGGTATGGTCAACTGATTGTCGTAGTTAAATAAGTTATAAGGTGTATTATGAATAAAGCGGTGGGAGCGGAGGGGGGGGGGGACTTTTGCGTAGCAGTGTTGTGTTTTTTTTATGTGTTACGTCGATGACAGGAGATATGTAGTAAAACACGGCTGACAGCGCACTGGTTTAATAAGTAAGGTAAGGTAACATATATACCGACAAATGACGCGTTAGCTTCTATACGTACCTAGCGTACATATATAACATTTCCTCCCCTTAGTTACAATATAATATACTAACCTATTTATAACTACTCAATACAAAAATAACTATATACTAGCAAGGCGCAGGTATTTTAGAAGAGACCTCTGTAATCTACTTTAGGTACAGGACGCAAGAGTTTATCTGTGCCATATGAGCGCAACCCCGAGTCAGGAGGGTTTTGAGCTAGTGGAGTGTTATCCGTTTGTAAGTGTCGAGTCTCAAGATCCGCTGCGGACACACTGTCACTTTCCTCCCCGTCCATGCTCGTCTCTCGTGAAGCTTGCGTACCTCCATCGATAACACGGCTTGTGCTTTTAAGAGGCTTAAAATCTTCTACGTCTACACCATAGCCGGTAGACGATGGAATGTTTTGAAAGTGTCCTGACCCTTTGTCACGAATTATTTGATTTTTATGTTTCTTTAACATATCGGAAGTTGTCATATCTTTTACTAAATATATTACTTTTCCAATTTTCTTCATAATAATTCCTTTTTGCCATTGACTACGGTTATTTTGAACTTTTTTGTAGATAATATGTTCACCCGGCGCGAAACATTGCATATTCGTCCCTCTAAAGTTTTTATACTGTGAACACTGTTTCATACGAACGTGATTAGCAAGTGAGTTAGTTGATGATGACGGTGTTTTGGTTTCATTTTGTAGGGGCTTAACCAAGTCAAGACGTGAGCGGAGGTTGTGTCTGAAAACTATTTGAGCGGGCGAAGAGCCCGTCGTGGAATGTACTGAGTTTCTATAATCAAATAAATATTTGAGTAATGTGGTTTGACTATTGTCACTTCTCTGACCATCTAATAAACTCGATTTTATTCCCTTTTTTACAATTTTGACAAAACTCTCCGCCTGCCCATTACTAGCTGGATGATAAGTGGGTGACGTCATATGATTTATACCGTTTACTTTACAAAATGACTCAAATTCCTGAGACACGAAAGCCGAACCATTATCACTGACTAAAGTATCAGGTAATCCGAACCTGGACATAAAATCTTGCAGTCTTAATATAACCGCTGACGTAGAGGTCGAATTCATTTTGTAAACTTCGACCCATTTTGAAAATGCGTCTACAATCACTAAATATGTCATATTATAAATAGGACCGAGAAAATCGACATGGATTCTTAAAAATGCACGGGTCGGGTATGGCCACGGCGCGAGTGGAGCACGGGGCGGTGACGATCTTGTTGTGATTACCATATAAAAGACTAGTTAGCGGGGTAGCAAAATAACTAACCAGTCGCTTCGCTTCGCTTCAACCGATGGACGTCCACTGCTGGATATAGGTCTCACGAAATGATGCCCACAAGGCCCGATCTTGCACCGCCTGGCTCCAGCGGCTACCGGCGACCTTCCTTATATCGTCGGTCCACCTTGTGGGGGGTCTTCCAACACTGCGTCGTCCGGTGCGGGGTCGCCACTCCAACACCTTCGGGCCCCAACGTCCATCGGTTCGTCGGACTATGTACCCCGCCCATTGAGACTTCAGGTTCGCGATTCGTAGGGATATGGCTATGACTTTGGTTCTGCTACGGATCTCCTCATTTCTGAGAGAAACTCCGAGTATAGCCCTCTCCATCGCAGGCTAAGTGACTCTGAGCTTCCGAATCAGGCCCATAGTCAGCGACCTAACCTAAACATACGAGTATTGGGTTGCGGATTCGATCCTGGGTGTGACGATATCATTGTAAATTTCATTCATTGTTTCATTTAAATGGTGCTGTCTCATATGAGCAACGCGTTTTTAAGGTAAACACATGTTGAGATAAATTTCTTAGTTTACTTCTGGTTCACTAAAAATCAAAAAATAAATAAAAATTTTAACAAAAAAAGAACTGCCTTTAAGACAAACTCTTACAAATATATTAGTATGCTCTAAAAAGTTCTTCGTATTCTTATATTTGGAGTCGGTGTCAGCCAAGGTACCTGCGCCGGAGCTGCCAAGTAGACACGCGGGACACACATACCTTCGCTGACACCGACTCCGGGTCTTTTTTTGTCAAAATTTTTAATTATTTTTGTATAGAGTTATAGGTAATAAAAGTGATAGCTAGACTTTTGCCCCAAAAAGGATTAAAAGGAACTATAAATATATTTTACCTATATTCAATTGACTTCTAAATTACATTTGACAAATGTTAAATGGTTTCCTGTAAAACTAAATCGTGTATTGGTAGGTTGAAAGTTGTTTTGACGTGAAATAGCCCTGTAGGGTGACCGGGCTGGTGTTGACAGCCAGAATTAGTGCTGCCCGCTCGTCACTGGAATGTTAATTGAATTTCTCACCAAAGATTGTACAAACTTCCACCATTTCAAAGTTTCCATGTTGTCTTTTTTTAATTTGCATTACGAGTTTTAAAATAGAATGGAAATTTTTTGCAAATTGTATTCCTGCTTCTTCTATTTTCCCACTGGTAAAATTTAAATACTTAGCTTTAAAACAAATTCCAATATCAATAACATCATTTAATTTAAATAAAATTCAAAAGAATCTTCTTTAGGCGCTTGAGGGTAACGTTTTTACGGATAAAACGCGTGATTAGCGTCACGAAGATGTGCAGCGTTTCTTATGCCAATTCCTTTCAAGGCATTTTAATTTGTCATTTAATCATTTAATATACTATTTTTCATGAAATATAAAATAAAACTATTTCATAATTTCTTCTCTTTTCTGTAAAAAAATCTACTTTACAATACACATACATATGCATATGCGTATCTGTCAATCGCTGACCCTTATGTCAAACGTCTAAAGATTACATTAAAAAAGGTTTTAGTGCAAAAGCACAAAGGAGGTTTCGTTAGAGAAGTTTTTTTTTCGCTGGGAAATGCTCTTATGCACTGGCCCTCACTAAAACCTCTTCATCCATTAATCCTGGTATCCCGGATGAATCCGACTGAGGATTATCGACGACGGAAGGACTTACGCTAACCGACGCTGCCTTGTAGCCCGCCTCCTCCGGCGGTATGAGGAAGCATCATTGCAATCTCCCTCTGTTTACATTAGAGACGTTGCTATGATGGTTAAATTTTCTCAAAATTTGATGTAACTTTGTTAAGTCTTTGACAATAGAAATAATGTTCGAAACTTACAATTTAAACTAATTGTGGTCGAATTTCGACCAAAGAGCGACCACTAGTAAAAATAAATTTTACAATATGAATATAAATAAACTCTTTTATATATTAGAAGACATCGCCTGTCTAATCGTCGTAATCGTCGTCATCGTCGTTGTCGCTTCAACCGGTGGACGTCCACTGCTGGACATAGGTCTCATGTAATGACGTCCACAAGGCCCGATCTTGCGCCGCCTGGCTCCAGCGGCTACCGGCGACCCTCTTTATATCATCGGTCCACCTTGTCTGCGCCTGGGGCGTAAGGGAGAAAAGCGTCCCAGTCCGTTTCTCCAAACGCCAACCTCACCTGCACTCGGTGCACTCTGCTTCTACCGACGAGACTCTGGCGACCGACAAATGGCGGTATAACCATTCTCCATAGCTGACCTAAATTCCACAGACCTATAACGGGCAGCAGCTTTATCGGTGCGATAAGGTCAGCACTGTGATCACCAACCCGCCTGTCAAGCGTGGTGATTATTGGCACAACCACGAAATGATAGACAATAAGCAAAGACACATAATATTAAAACAATTTTCCTTATACAGTTTCCTCTCGATCCCAGTTTGGTTGTTAAAATTATCCACTCCCTTGAACCATAACTGCATCGCACTCAATTCAAATTAGGCCCACTGCAATAAAGGGAAATGAGATTTTTTTTTACGAACGGAGAAGTGTTGTTTTTATTTTACAGAAATATCGTTTCGACCTCGGCGCTGATTAGGTAGTTCATTTATTCAAGTCGGATTTATTATGAGCTCATTTATTCCATCTTTTTATAACTTTTTACACAAATCATAAAGTTCTGTAATCAATTCTGAAGACTGTTATAATTTTCTTGTGTATTGCTTTCTACGATCGTATTTCTATGTTTATAATGTACACAGCTTTACTCGTGTAATGGTGCTAGTCATATAAATGTAAAGAGTTTGTTTGAATTTAATAATTATTTGAATCAAATCAAAATATCTTTATTCAAGTAGGCATATTACAGCACTTTTGAATCGTCAATTCTTTTTTCTCTTTTCTTTTCCACACTCTAATTGATACTCCAGAACGACTTAAAATCTAAAGTTACGAGGGTTCCTTCGCGCCCCGATCCGAGAAGAGCCCACAACAAAATCAGTCGGGTGTTTTGTTTTTTTTTTTTGTTATCATCATCATTACAATAGCATATTAGTTTAATATATTTCAATTCAAATTAGAGCAGTTCGTTCACTCCCACGCGTTTCTATCGTCTAAATACTCTTGCAACTTATAAAACGATTTTTCTATCTACTTTCTTTTAACAAAGATTTTGAATTTATTAATTGACATCTCTAAAACGCCTCGTGGGAGTTTANCATTTCTAAAACGTCTTGTGGGAGTTTATTATAGAAACGTATACAGTTACCCTTAAATGAGTTGTTAATTTTATGCAGCCTACTAGAATTTACAACAAGTTTGTTTTTGTTTCGCAAGTTATATGATATACATTCACTCTTTTTATTAAAAGAGTCAATGTTTTTGTTTTTGTGTTTGTGGTGGTGGCAGATGGCAATGGTAGATGGCACATTTAACGAGGAAATCTCGAAGCTATATATCATCACTCTAAGAACAATATGAGCAGTGCACCAATGAAGTATGTTTCCATTTGGGGCTTTCCCTTTTTGCAACTTTCCGTTGCGTGCAATGTGTAAACGGTTAAAGTTTCCTAAAAAATATGTATGACAGAATTGTTGACCCTTAAAAGTTCTAAAAAAAGTCATAAGATAGCATATGGCTATCTTTTAAGGTTGACTCACTATAACCCTTTATATGCAAACCAAAATTCTTCCCACTCTGTCTCCCGTTATGATGTGACTTAAGTACTTCTAAGTTTGACTGTTCTACACAGCATCGTATAAGAAAGCAAATTTTCAACGATAAGTCTTGTCTAATATGGTGGTAATTAGCCACGATAGAAGCCTACAACCAGTCTAGACTTAGACACTTTAGAATACACAAAATCTCTGCCAGGATCGAACCCAGGACCTCTGCTAATGAAACGAGCACTTGTACCATTACACCAGCGAGGACATCAACTATATACTGTTAGCATTTAGTTAAAAGCTGTTAGCTTAAAATTCCAAACACATCACTTTTATGTATTTGCATATAATGTAACCCAACCTTTTATGTATAAAAAAGACAGCTTTTTCTTTTTGTTCTTGATATTTGTACTGTTTAATTCAAGAACACACATTCCAAAAGGTCCCAAGCATTCACAACCCCTATTGTCTATTTCCCAGAAGGCCCTATATATTTAGTAATAAGCTATTAATTTGATATTATAAATAGACATTTCATTTATATATTTGTATGTATAGTTCCTGAGACGTGGCCGATTACTAAGGACATAATTAATAAAATAAAGGTAACCCAAAGAGCAATGGAAAGGAGCATGCTAGGCCTAAAACTAATGGACAAAGTAAGAAATACAAACATGAGAAAGACGACCAAAATCATTGACGCGGCAAAACTAGCATGCCTCCTTAAATGCCGCTGGGCCGGACATATAGCCAGAACTAGTGATGGCCGCTGGACAGAAAAACTGCTTCACTGGTACCCCCGCGACCGACGACGGCTGAGAGGGCGGCCGCGTCGCCGCTGGCACGACGACATCGCTGAGGCGGCTGGCATAGCTTGGACGAGACTAGTCAAAGATCGACGGACCTGGAAACGGATGGAGGAGGCCTATGCCCAAAAATGGGCTTTCCAATAATGACTTACTAATATTTGACATAACCGATGACATGATACGTTTGACGAAATCTATTATTATGACATAATCACAATTTAAAGAATTTATTACGAATTAGATGTTCATTAGCCTAGAATATTGCGTTGTTAATAAGATAAAATAAATATAGTAAAATGAAATAATTATGTAACTGACTCTATTGGAAATAAAGGATATTGTTATTATTATTATGCATAGTTACTGACCTCTTATGTACAAAACAGCTTTTTACTTTATTGTTGTTGATATTTAGGGTGTTTAATGCAATAACAGACAGTTTAAGACGTCCCAAGCTTGCACAACTCCAATTGTCGTCTATTTCACAGAAGGCCGAAGATTTGACAAACTTTTTAACGGTATTTTGGAATGCCCAGATCTATTATCGCAAATAAACATAATAGCACCAACAAAATATGTACGAATGCATTGACGCAACATTTTCTAATGTCCCTCATCTGGATAAGTGGCTGGGCAGAGAGCACGGATCGTTCTCCTACAGGTTGGTACAGGTGCTTACCAGTCATGGTTGCTTCGGTAAATATCTGTATCAAACTGTTGGCTGTGAGCCGTCGGCTAGCTGTTACGAGTGTGGTGCCTCGTTAGATACAGCTTACCACACGGTGGCAGAATGTCCCGCCTGGGGTTCTCAGCGACTCATTTTGACGTCGCTGATCGGCACGAACCTCTCACTGGCTAATATTATAGATGTAATGCTCATCAGTGCGCAGGCCTGGAGAGGGGTTGCCTCCTTTTGCGAGACTGTCATCTCGCTTAAGGAAGCACGACAAAGGGAGAGGGTGAATGCCGCTGAGACACTCCGGCCCAGACGAAGGGGAGTAGGAAACAGGAGGCGGAGGTTCATGCAACTCCTCCCCCTGTAGAATACCTGTGAGCCGAATACAACCGAGGGGTCAGAGAGGAATGCCTCAACGAGCCTCTGGCTCC
>JACTOM010000925.1:4624146-4637739 GCA_015832385.1 Elymnias hypermnestra
GTTTTTTTTTTATTGCTGACAGATTAGCGCTTGACTGTGATCTCACCTGATGGTAAGTGATGATACAGTCTAAGATGGAAGCGCGCTAATCTGTTAAGAGGCGATATACCCCTTACGGTTTCTACACAGCATCGTACCGGAACACAAATCTCTTTGTTTGGCGGTACGTTTTTGCTGGTAGGGTGGTAACTAGCCACGGCCGAAGCCTCCCACCAGTCCAGACTCAGACAAATTAGAAAATACAATATTGCTTAAATTCGTCCTACCGGGGATCGAACCCAGGACCTCCGCTAGCAAAGCGAATACTCGCACCACTGCGCTAGCGAGGCCGTCAAATATTAAGTATAATTCAATTAACCCTTTTTATTAGCCAGATTAACGTTTTTTAAAAATCATGTATCTATTAAAACACGAAGCTTAAAAGACATAATATTATAATAAAAGGTAGTACATAAATATAATAATATATCTTTGAAACAATGTTATACAAAATTAAGATTTTATGCTTGACTCTTTGTAAGTTAAGATGCTTAAAATGCTTATAAATTTTTAGGATATGTAATCCAAAAGTCTCTCTGTTTATTCCCTATTAATGTCGGAAACGATTTTGATGAAATTTTCAATGGCAAATGGTTATTATTTAGCTTTTTACCCAAAAATAACTTCGCCAAAATCCTGACATTTAAAGGGTTTAGGAGAAATACACATTTTTGAGCTTCCGTTATAATTTTTCGAGCTTATTTGGATAAATAATATTTAACGTGTTATTTCTATGTCTATATATATGTCTGTAGTTTGTGATAAGCTCCGAAACATGACTGAATTATAACAGGCATATCACTAGCGGATATCTAATATAAGATATAATACATATGACTTAATTAAAAGTAATAATTTTACGGAACTACGAAAGTAAAACTAATATTACGCCAGCACAACGGGTTTACTAATGTCTTAATTAATCTAGTAATTTTAAATATGAAATACAATTTCAAAAACTCGCTATTTTCGAAATCAAATCCGGAAACGTAATTACAAAGTAAGGAGTACTCAAAGCATAAAGTAAAGTCGCCAAATTTTCCTATTACATTAAATTTTACCAGTTTACGAGCCTACAGCAATAATTGTAAAACTCAAACATCAGCCATGTATCAAGTTTTACAACAAACTTTTAAGATGTTCTTTTCGAAAAACTAACAATGTTCTTTCGGAGGCTCTGAATTATAATGAAACTTTAGCTAGATGTAGTATATTATTAAATTCAATAACATAAACTTATTTTCAGTACATCTTATGTATAAGTATTTGGATATTGATTTAAATAAAAATCCAACAGATACTTCTCAATTACCTCTCCTAAAACAACGAAAATTTTCTTTTTTGTTACAATTAAACTACCAAAACCCAGCATTACATCTAAAGTAAAATATAGAGGAACATTTGGATATGTATGTTTGGAATATTTTCACACAAAAGTTACTGTACTGATTTCAAAAACAATTTCACTATTAGAAAGCTGCATTTTCACTGAGTGACATAGGTTATATTACTTTCTCAAAAAAAAAATAGGGATCCGTAATAAAAATGCATTAAAGTTACCCAAAGAGCGAAAAAATTAGTTACGAAAAATCTGTCATCGCGTGCTTTGCGGAAACTATTGATGATAGAACAAAAAAATGTTCTACAATATTATAAAAGGTATTAATATCTACAAAAAAGTCTGCGATGCCATATGTCTACCTACTGTAGGTATGGCACTATAACTACTTCATTACATTTTAAAGTTAAAGTGCTGACCAAAATCAAACCATATTATTCGTACATCTGTATTAATCCTTATCCTATTAAATATTATAATGCCTCATTGGTCTAGTGGTTAACATGTTCGACTACAGACATGGGGTCCTGGGTTCGATTCCCGGGTCGGGCTACATCAAAAATCAATATTGAGTTTTCTATTAAGATTTTCTCAATATTTGCCCGAAGTTGGGAAGTTAGCGGTGTGATCCATCCCCGTGCCTCGGAGAGCACGTTAAGCCGTCGGTCCTGCGCCTGATCTCTCCACGGTCGTGTCGGTTTCCCGTCACATCGATTATGAGCGTGAAGGAATAGAGAGTACACTTATGTACTATACCTGCCACACCAATCCACAGTGGAGCAGCTTGGTGGTCTATACTCTAAAAATCCTCGCTCCTCAGAGTAAGGAGGCCTGTGCCCAGTAGCGGAACGTAAAAAGGGCTGCTACTTACTTAAAGTAATTAAAAACTAAGTGAAATAAAACTTTTATGTTAACAAAAACAAATCTATAGTCCGGACTTAGTTGACTTTCCACTGCCACGAGATCGGTACCTGCATAAGTGAAACCGCAGGACGTTCCTAGTCTTTTATAAAATGAAATTTAGGTATATTATGATAAGGATTATTTACAGACAGCCTAATTAACTTCTCGACGGCTCCGTGAAGCCGACAAGTCGTGACCGCGCCGCTACACCTCATATTAAGAGTAAATCCTTTTAAATGCATAAATAATTTAGCTGGTGGGGATTAAGACGTTCTACATTAACACCAACGTGTAACAGAGTGACAATTTCTGGCACTGAAGCAGAATAAATCGCAATAAATGACTTCATATATCAACCTCGTCTTTATACCAGTTACATATCGGTACTAGACTATAACAAAACCAAGAGACAAATTACTTTTTGAAGTGAAACTTCTTTAGGCGCACGAAACGCGTGATAAGCGTCACGCAGATGGGCAGCGTTTTTTATGCTAACTAAATGCTTTTTATTTTAATTTGCCACGTGGCATTTTTAATTACAATTTGTCATTTGAGATTTCAATAAATTATTTTCGGCACTTCATATTTCAAAGACAATTAAATTCCTAACATATCTTCCTTTTTCCCACCTTTTGTCTCGGAAATCTAATTTTAATATAAATTTTAATATACTAAATTTTAAATAATCTAGAATTAATAAAATATAAACATGACTAAATAATTAGTTTTTCAAAGTAGTTACACTTCTGATATGTGTACTTTGTACGCACGCACTTTTAATTTTTATTGCTGACAGGTTAGACTTGACTAAGGTAATAGAGCCTAAGATGGAAGTACGTTCATCTAGCAAGAGGCAATTTGTCTACGATAGCTCTGCCCTTGACCTCAAACAGGCCTGATGGAAATGATTTATTTGCGCTGGGAAATGCTTTTACCAGGCACTTACCACGATCTGAATGGGTCAGGAGTGAGGGAGTCGGCGAGAAAGGAGACCTTGCAATACCCACAAAAACCCAGCGAAACCCTCTTTATCCGTAAGTGAGACACTAGAAGTTCAGCTTGCGCATTCTTCCCTGGTGCCTCAGATATGTCCAACTAAAAATTCACGGAGACAAGAGCAGGTGCGTAAACAAGCGCTGCCTAGTACCCCGTTTCCTTCTGCGGTGAGAGGGAGAATCTACTGCATTCTCCCTATCTCGCTCGAGGGCCTCCTTTAGCGAGATTACAGTCTTGCAGAAGGCCACTTCCGCCCAACATCTCTCACTTGACAGCATCGCGCTTACAATCCTCGCCTAAAAGGTACCTATTCACTCTTGTCTTCCATCCAAGTTTTGACAGAACACAAATCTCTTAGCTTTAGGTTATGACTTTGCAGATAGGTTGGTAAATAGCCACAAATCAGAAAATATTTCCTAAATTCACGCTTAACTGTGATCGAACCCGAGTACTCTAATAGCAAAGCGTGTATTTGCACCACAAAGTCAGCGAGGCCATCAAAATAAAACAACATCAATTTTTTTAAAGAAAGCTCTTATGAATCATAAAACAAGTTATAATATCGCAATACGAGTATATCGATATCTAAACTTATACTATAAAGTTTTTGTATGTATGTTTGTAATGTTTTCACAAAAAAACTACTTGACCGATTTCAAAAATTTTTTCACTATTAGAAAGCTGCATTTTCACTAAACGACATTGAATATATTATTTTCACAAAAAAAATTGAAGATTCTTAAGAAATATGCATTAATGCAACCCAAGGTGTGAAACAAAAAATTGGTTATCGCGTGCGCTGTGAAAACTATTGAAAATAGAACAAAAACGAGTTACAAATACGGGTTTAGGTAACCTTTGAATTATACTCTTCTTGTAACTTACTTACAGTCCGACAATTGTTCATCCTTTACTATTTTGCGTAAACATTCTCAACTTCCATTTCTTTCCGATACTTCTCACCACAAACGTAGACCACAGTCAGTCTGTATTACAAAAGTTCTTCGATGTGCAGTTGCAAGGCGTCACTACACGCAAATCAGTTGTGTACTTTATAATTACATAAATAAAATCCTTAATATTTACCCCTTACCGGCTAACAAGTGTAAAAGAGAATGTACGGAGTTTCTTTTAACACTCCCATACGAAAAAACTGAAGAACTCATAAAGTTAGTTACGTAAATCCCCATGATACCGAGCCAAATAAGCGTGTACTGGATCATCCATACACCCATTCACCACATAAACACCGCGCATACACAGACTACATACATCCGTGCTTTCTCTCTCTCTCTCTCTCTCAATCACACACACACATACACACACACATTTACATTCTACATTTTGTAGGTTTGAAATGAAATGTTTAGTTGCTGAACATGGGTGGTTACACAGATAGAAATAATATATTTGTGCAATCACATTCTACCCTATATACAGCATGCCAATATTAAGATATAATTAGAATAATAATTTATAAGATTGTATATGATACGATACGTCAGATTTAATAAAAGTTCAATGTGATTATTATAAAATCAATTATTAATTATTAGAGATTCGATTATATACTACGTATCATCCTCCTTGCTTCGATTCCTCAATTCTGAGGGTCATGACAACCACCTCTGATGAGCAATTTTCTTTTTACAATGGAACGCCATTTGCCTCTATTTTCCGCGGCGTGTAAGGCATCGTAGATGGAAGTCTGTAATGTGGTGCGGATCTGATTGGACCAACGCATTGGGCTCCGACCTTTTACTCTTTTGCCATTAACTGATAATTTAAATATGTACTGGTATACTACGTATACGAGTACAAATTTCAATAATCAAAAAATTCAGACATAGATTAAAATGTTTTTCACACAACCAACTAAAGAGTCTTTTTTTTGAAGGATTGGTTTTCCGTTACTTGTGAAGAAACTATAATCTTGCTATATATTTTTGGCGATTTCAAGCTCTGTGCTAATCGATATCTGGGTAGACAAAGTTGACCACGTTTCTTCTCCGAGATGTGATACTCTGCAAGATCTTCATATTTATTGAAATAGGCTATATGCTTATAGGCAAAAGATTCTCCTATGAAAATTGATACCAATTATGGTAGAACTAGTTTAATCTATTAATAGAAGAATCGATAGACGATAAAAAATTAATCAACTGTTCAGGTCGTGTACTTGATTTCACTTAAACTGTTAAAGTTTAAGGGAAATAACTTAGATGTATTTCGATTATTTTACGAATCTACTTAATGACCTTACTGGTTTAATATTACGAGGAAATGTTCCACTAGTATAGGTATAGAGTTTGATATCCAGTAAGGTTTGGAAGTGGTACTTTCTTATATTTCAGTGACTGCCTCATTGGTCTAGTTGTCAGCTCGTTAAGCCACCGGTCTTGTGCCTAATCTATATCCGGTCATGTCGGGCACAGGGCTCCTCACTCATAGGAGAGAGAGAGAGTTTTAGAGCATAAACCTACAATTTTTTTATAATATGTTTGTAGTGATTAAGTATGTATTTAGTTAAACTAAGTAAAGGTACGTAGCAGGGCATTAACGTCCCACTGCTGGGCACAGGCCTCCTCACTCATATGAGAGAAGGTTATTAGAGCATAGAACTCCTAAACAGCTAGAGCGGGTTTAAAGAGAGAGATTTTGAGATTGACATATCGACCCGACAAATAAGGAATTTATTTATAAACTTTATTGCATAGAGGGCAACCGGCGGGCTTAAAGCTACAAAGCTTTATCTAGCAGCCAAGCTTTCTGGTGTTGGAAAGGTCGTTGGTAGATGTGTATTACAGTATGTAAGTAAGTAGCAGACCATTAATGTCCCACTGCTGGGTACAGGCCTCTTCGCTCCGAGGAGCAAGGGTTTTTAGAGCATAGACCCATCACGCTGCTCCAGTGCGGATTGGCAGGCATAGTACACACGTGCACTCTCTATTCCTTCACTCTCATAGTCCGATGTGACGGGAATTGGACATGATCGGAGAAAGATCAGACTGCCTCATTGTTAGGTCTAGTGGTTAGCATGTTAGACTACAGAAATGAGGTCCTGGGTTCGAGTCCCGGGTCCGTCCAATTCCAAATGGATATTGAGTTTTCTAATAAAATTTTCTTAATATTTGCCCGAAGTTGGGAAAAAATTGGCGGTGTGAACCACCCCCGTGCCTCGGAGAGCACGTTAAGCCGTCGGTCCTGCGCCTGATCTCTCTCCGATTTAGTTAAAGATCTCATTTTAGAGATAAATAGTCCTATGTACACCTAATATTTTGTACTTTTTTTTGATGCATAAATAAATAAAAAAATAAATATGATGATCTACTGCGGGTTAATAGGCAACACAAGTGTAAGAGCAAACACAAGTGCACTCTATATACCTTCACTCTTGTAGTCCGATGTGACGGCAATCCGACGCGACCGGAGTGAGATCAGGCGCAGGACTGACAGCTTAACGTGCTCTCCGAGGCACGGGGGTGGGGGTGGAGGATGTCGCTAACAATACAACTTTAGAGCAAATAGTGAGAACTTTAATCCAGAACCTCATGTCTGTAGCGTAACAGCTTGACTACGAGTATTTATCGAGTAATGTGCTAGAATTTAATGAATATTACGAAGATCCATTGTTTTTACACTTCGGTGTAACAGCATAACAGTTCGTATGAGACATAGCGACCCTCGTCTTGTGTTGCATCGTAATCCTCTTAATAGATTCCGACGGACGTCGCTCCGCACACACTGATAAATACAGCCTTTTGATAAGGCTCGACTTCATATTTGCGATAGCTGATAGATATTTCTGCATAGTAGATATATTCTGTTAGTATCTTCTCTTCAAATCTATACTAATATTATAAAGCTGAAGAGTTCATTAACTTGCAATTGAGAATCTCTCTTGCGATAACTACTCATACGATTTGAAAAATTCTTTCACTAAGACCAACAGGATCAGTGCACTGATAAAGAATGTTTTGATGTTTCCGCTGCATGCGCTGCATAAACAGTTAAAGTTTCGTAAAAATGATATATGACAAATTTGTTACCCTTAAATGTTCTAAAATAAAGTCTACGGTAATATAAGTATGTCGGAGAATAAGAGCGAGAGAGAGAGCATAAAGCATCGACATCGTCATTAATTGCATACAAAATTTCCATACTGTGGGCGTAGGTGGGTAATGTTGGTGCAATCAAACACTTTATTAATTAACTCAGAAACTCACAAACTCATTAATAATAATAGCTAGGAACGCAACAGTTTCAAAAGTCGACCGCTCTAGCGGACCGTTTACCAGGAACTGCAGGCTCGGAACGCCGATAGATAGATGGCGCCAGCGTTCCACAGATTACTGCACTCCGACATGTATATCTTTTAAGGTTGGCTCACTATAACCTTTTTATGCTAAGCTTATATGGTTCATCTTTGTCTTTCTTAGGAGCTGCAGACGAAGTTGTGCAGACCAGCAAGTATCATGATATATGTTCCCAGTGTTAATATCAGCGTTGTTTCAGATCCCGTGCTAATACATGCTGAGGAAATCTGGATGTAATTCCTACTCCAAATTATTTTCGAATCGACCTGAATATGAGTGTATTCAAAGCCATTCAAAATGATATCAGCCTTAACGAGGTCAAAGCTCTTTATAAATACTACAAAAAATGATTAAGGTGATCAGTCATATATACAGTGACGGTAGAATTACAGATGAATGATTTTTCAAGTACTATTTACTGGCGGCTTAACGTGCTCTCCGAGGGACGGGGGTGGATCACACCGCCAACTTCCCAACTTCGGGCAAATATTGAGAAAATCTTAATAGAAAACTCAATATTGATATTTGAATTGGCCCGACCCGGGACTCGAACCCAGGACCTCATGTCTGTTGTCGCACATGTCAACCACTAGACCAATGTGGCAGTTTGGACTGGGCTTTTTTGTAAATACTAATACGTTCTATAATACTGTACAACAGTTTTTTGTTCTATCATCAACAGTTTCCGCGGCGCTCGCGATGGCTGACTTTTTGTTACCAATTTTTTCACACCTTGGGTTACATTAATGCAATTTTTATTAGGAATCCCTATTTTTTTGAGAAAGTAATATAGCTTATGTCGCTCAATGAAAATGCAGCTTTCTAATAGTGAATAAACTTTAAAAATATGTACAGTAGCTTTGGTGTGAAAACGTTACAAACATAGATGCAAAAACACAAATGTTTCCTCTTTATAATACCCGTTTAAATATATATTATTTATTGAAGGGAAACTTTAACTAAAACTCTACCCAAGATTATTCTTACAATTTAGCAAAATAATAACTAACTAAGAGCAGCTTCTTTCAAATATGTAGTTAAATCTTTTAGGATTAATTAGTATTTTTTCGCGTACAAGTTAGCTTGATGTGACTGTGTTAAAACTAATGATTAATAATGGTAAAGAATTCATTGGTTAAAAGGTAAAATATAAATAAATTGACCTTGATTATCTTGCATTTTTATAGCTTTCATCATTCCAAAATTTATATAATTGAACAGGTAGCGGCATAATTTTGCTTATAGAATCTCAACTATCCACAGGTTAAACTCACAAGTAAAATATACTGCTAGGGACTTCAAAATACAATTTTTTAAAATACAATTTTTTAAAGTTATCTTCTTAAGAATAGAACCCAGGTCGTCTTGTTACTATAGATATTAACTACTATTATACTAGAGGCTGTGTCTTTGCCATTTAAGTAAATACATGTACCACTTCGCCAACAATGCATTATTCGCTATACATGTGCATGGCCCAGTTTTAATTGTACTTTTGAATTAAATAAGCTCATAAATACTAATATTAATAAAAACTAGATGTTCCCAACAGTGTTACCTGTTTAGTTCTCATCTCGTGGGAATATGAAGTATTCCGTTTTTAGTTGGTAGATTAATGAACTCTATCTAATCTTTTTCTCCAATAAATCTGATATTTACGACAGTCTGTTCGCTTGGATCTTTTAAAATAGCCAACGGATTTTGATTTAGTTTTCAGTAATAAATAGAGTGATTGAAGAGGATTCTTTATATGTAAAATACATATACATTTAAATACAGGAAACCCGAATAATGCAAAGATTTGTAATGGAATATCGTAACAAATATATTTTTAACTTAAATCGCAATTGCTGGCTAAACCTCACGAGATAGATCAAAATAATGTACTACGGAATTGTTTATCTTAAAAGGATCAATGTAAAAGTCCATAATATCATACATTTATCTCTAATGGATAACCCATAGTAACCATTTTTATCTTTTATATACTACAAAAAAATAAGTGTTTTTACCGAGCGATTTTATACAATACACAATTATTTTTTATCCAATTAAATATGTTATATAGGTTGTAGATTTCATGTAGATATAAACTGCCTATTCACGCCGGTTGTGACCCTATCGAAGGGGATTACCAAGGGTCACCAGGGCCCATAGTGGTGAAGGTAGCCTCGATCACTGCAGACGGCGGGAGGAGAAATAAGGGGGAGAATCCACCATGGTGTCGAACAGCTGCTAATGATTGTGCACCTACCTGGTCTCCCGGCGCCGATCTCCTCAACGGCGTCGAGCCCTGGCAGATGAATGATCACGTGGGTGTGTATTTTGTATGTGTGTATAATTGTGTGTGTGTATGTAGACGTCGCAGTGCTAGTTGCTTTCGGCGACAACAGTCTTCTTCCACTCCAAAAACTCTGGAAAGTCCAACTGCAGCCATCGCGTGGGCGGAAAATTACTTAGCTGTTGCTGACCTGCCGCACTTCGATGTGGGGCTACAAGGGCCTACAAAACGCGACGACTGCTTGACTGGCACCACAAAACCAAATAATGTGTGGAATTACCGCATTTTCCCGACAAAACAAGGCAAAAACCCACGAGGCCACGCCAAAATATTACTTACGCTTTCCACTCCTAGTGTTATTAATGATATTCAATATTTAAACAATAAAATGTGAGGGGAGCGATTCCATTCCACTCAAAAAAGGGTTACAGGGACAAAAGCAAAAACGTGTAAAGAAATAAATAAATGACTTCATTAAAATTACATTATTATATATGCCGGAGAATAAGAGAGAAAAGAGAGCATAAAGCATAGGGGCGTATGGTTCACCGCCATTAATGGCATCAATAATTTAATCTCTCCATACGGTGGGCGTTGATGGGTAATGTTGGTGCAATCAAACACCTGACTAATTAACTCAGATTATAATGTTCAGTCACTTAATGTACCCGATATCAATTTACTCAAACTCATTAATAATAATAGCTAGGAACGCGACAGTTTCAATAGTCGACCGCTCCGGCCAACCGTTACTCGAGAACTACCGAGAGACGCGCCGGACTGCCACTTGTTGACTCTGCCCCACGCCGATAGACAGATGGCGCCAGTGTTCCACAGACTATTGCACTCAGACATATTTAATATATTATTCATATTATATAGCAACGATGGTAACAAATAAAACAGAGGTATTTAATTTTATTTATTAGATAAGTCAATAATATCCTATTAAAATCGGACATTCCATTAAAAAAAATATAAGAAATTTAAAAATGTTAATCTAAAGAAAATGTTACAATAGTATAGGAGTATACACTGACACACATAGCAGAAAAGACTTTATGTATTCCGGAATGACTGTTTTTATTCGTTAGCCCTGATCTTCTGGAATATTCTTTATTGAACCAAATATGTACCAGTTTGGTCGACCACCTTTAGCTATTTTTCCGCTAGAGAAATTGTTCCATCAGTGTAAAACTTTTCTGGTTTCTCGGCAAAGAACTGCGACAAGTAATTTTCACAGGCTTCTCTTTAAACCAACTTTACTCCATTGAAGGAGTTCTGCATTGACCGATACAAACGGTAGTCCGATGTTGCAAGATCAGGACTATAAGGTGGATGCATCAAAACTTCCCAGCCAAGCTCTCCCAGTTTTTGCCGAGTCATCAAAGATGGAAGACGATGCCCTTTCTGTTGATCAGTTCTGGCCGTATTTTTTCAATTCCTTGCTTCAATGTCATCGGTTGTTGATAGTAAAGTCTAGAATCAATCGTTCGACCAGGCTGGAGCAGCTCATAGTGTATGATTCCTTTCCAATCCGACCAAACACTCAACATCACCTTTCGAGGCATCAATTTTGACTTTGCGACCCCTTGTTGAGTTTCACCATGGACTATGATCTTTTTCGCACATTATAGTCGTATTTGATCCACTTTTCGTATCCTGTTACCATTCGTTTCAGAAATGATTCGATTTTATTACGTTTCAGCAAAGAATCGCAGATGTTAATTCGGTTCATTAAATTTTTCACAGACAATTTATGTGGTACCCAAAATCGAGCTTCTTTTTGTAGCCAGCCTTTTTAAATGGTTCAAAACCGTTTAATCGTGAATGTTTAGTTTCTTGGCGATGTCATGGCTGCTTATGTGATGGTCCTAGTCAATCTTTTCCATAATTTCATCGACTTTTTCAACGATAGGTCAACCAGAGCGAGGTGCATCTTTCACGTGGAAATTTCCAGAACGGAAGCAACAGAACCTTTGTTGTGCTACACGAACTGATATAGCATCGTCTCCGTATATTTTACAAATTTCATTGGTGGCTTGCAGGGCATTCTTGCTTTATTTACAGAAAAATATTGCGAATTTTTTCTTTTTTCACTCAATTTTGAACTGCTGTAACTTTTTTTCACCTTCACTGAATTTAATTTTTTTGGTTACATCTATTGACAAAATACGAAAAGAATTTTTCGACTGCCTATTATATCATTCAAACAATTCTACACGGCTTTTGCCAAACACAACTTTCACAAATCCGATAGATAGTTTTTGCTAAAGTATATAGTTATAGTTTTATTCGTATTAGATACATATTAGATTTATATAACAAATTTCATAAAATAATTATATACAATTAGATTTAAATGCTAAACAAAGACAAAATATAATGCAAATAATAAAAATATGTAGAACACTCCCCCAACGCGCTTACTTGCTAAAACAACAACGTTTGTCAGCTGCAGTTTGTAGTTTCGTGTTTTGCATAGTTTCTGGGAATCAGCAAGTGATCGTATAGTGTGAATCGTCCAAGAGGCTTACAACAGTAATAAATGAAGTAAAACAGTTAGGATATCAATTTAAGACCAAAGTTATATCTAAATTAGAAGAAGAAGTATTTTATATTGCTTGAGGACTCTTCTTTTCCAGATTTTTCCACGGAGACGGGTAATTGCAGACTTGTAAGTAAAATTATACCTACATTACTTTATAAGTTGATATATATAAAGGTAACAACGAAGTGGGGTGTGATTTATTTAGTTTCTTTACTTAGTTAACTAACATTGACATTTGTTAGTTATTTATTACAGAAGCTAAACACATTGTAACCTACAAAGCTATATTTAGCCTTAGCTTCTCAGCGGGATCATCTTTCAGTACCTGTGGTATATTGTTTACCAACGGACAGACTAAAAGTGCTTTTTAAGAGTACTTGAATAGAGAATATTTTGATTTAGTCAACTGGGAATGAAGTTCTTTGTGTGTATAAAATTTAATGTGATATATAAATATGTCGCGTCATCATGTTCACTTTTTTTTCTGTCCAGGGGATGTAATGTATTTTCTAAAGTATTTTGACCGTTTATTGTTTTTATTTCAGTATTCCAAGAGGACGACAGTCTGTTACAATATCACGGCGGCTTAAACAGGATACTGTCTCTGAAGTTCAACACAATATATTGTTACACGAAGTTTTAATGACAAAACCACTTGTTTTGGTATTACAACTGCTGTATACGACTCAATAGTTGTTGCAAATATCTTTTACATACTACCTTTACTACTATTTATAATAAAAATCATTTTGATGCGCCATTCCGTTCTACTAATCAGACTTTTAAACTACTATTACCCTCTTTCTTTGATATCATTTTTTGAAGATTTAATATCAAATCAAATCAAAATATTCTTTATTCAAGTAGGCTCAAAAAGCACTTTTGAATCGTCAGTAGTCTGTCTGTTGGTAACAAATCTACCACCGGTTCGGAAAGTTGATTCCGCTGAGAAGAAGCCGGCAAGAAACTCAACGGTTACTCCTTTAAACATAGCTTTTTTGTAGGTTACAATGTGTTTAGCTTTCATATGCAACTGGAATCATGTCCAAACATCTTTGTCGCTTAAATAATCTTCCACATTATAATATGCCTTTTTTATTAGGACATTTTTAACATACTTCTTAAAACTATGTGGAGGCAAACCCAGAAAATCTGTCTCTTATACACA
>JACTOM010000925.1:4638987-4668195 GCA_015832385.1 Elymnias hypermnestra
CTCATCTCTACCGCATTTATTTTACTTTTGTGATTCTTCTGCCATACCCAACTTTCACTACCATACATAAGTGTTGGCACCAACACTCCAGCATGCACTGCCAGTCTAGCCCTTTGAGACACCATCTGGCTATTCATAAAAGCATGCAGAGCACCATTTACCATATTCCCTGCATTCACTCTCCTTTCGATATCACTTTCACATGTTCCATCTTTTGTAAATTTAGATCCCAAGTATACAAATTCTTTCACCTCTTCCACTTGTTCCCCATCTATCAAAATATTGCCATTCATCATAGATTCATCTCGTTCAAAAAGCATAACTTTCGTTTTGTTTACATTCACTTTCATTCCTTTCCCTTTCAAAGCTTCATTCATAATATTTAGCATCTCCTGTAGCTCATTAGCGGAGGACGTAAGTATTACTTGATCAACAGCGTAGAGTAAACATTTGATGAGTAAATTCATTCATTCTTAACTCATACATACTTTCTTTTAAAATTTATCGAAAGAAAGAAAAATCTTTATTCGGTGCATAATGTGTTATTATAACAATTATAAACTTATAGTATATTAACATCTTCAATTGGCTAATGTTATAAATAAATAAATAATAAAATCTTTATTCGTCCCAACAATTACATTAACCTTGACCCCCAAACTAGGAGTACCCGTGTCTTGGGGGTGGCCATTCTATTTACGTAAATGATGTTACAGATTTTAAAATGTATTAGTTGTAAAGTAAAATCTGTATATTGATTAGATTATGAATGTTGGTGTGTATCTAATAATCTAAAAGGAAGTAATTAAAAACTGAAATACAACTTTTATGTTGACAAAAATAAATCTATAGTCCGACTAAGTAGACTTTCCACGGCGTTGCTAGTTTTTAATAAGATTTTCTACTTTATAATAGTTTAAGAAATTATTGTAACTGTGGACACCTCAGCTAAAGTAATAGTTATAATGTTCCCTTTTTCTTTTATTCAGGCTCCTCTTTCTCTGTCATATAATTTGTGCACTACCTTCTTATCTTAGAATCAAAATTATGAGATGAAATACTTTCGTTTGTTAATTTATCTAAATTATTATTTCATCAGCTAAATTTTTGTATCATTATGTGCCCAGCTTGTTTCCAATGGGAAAATTATATTGTTACTGTTTTAAACATATCTATGACAATGATACCTTTATCCAGCTGCAGTTCTTGAGGTCCCCAGCTTAAATAACCCTTAGATTGTCTGGCCGTGCTTATTATTGGCCTGTAAATTGCTCTGCGGGTCGAATAACGCTTGAGTGGCTCTTGTGACTCTAATGTTCATTAAGGATTACTATATGTTATGATTTTTATATTTGCTAATAGTTAAACTATACAATGTTATCTTTTGTTAATTAAATTAAGACCCTAGTTTAGCGTCATGTTGCGCTAAACTCTGAGATAGTGAAAAAAGTCCGTCTTGTATTTATAGGCTCATATCATAAAAATAAAAACTTACCTAAGGATTTTCATTCCTATTTGGATCACTTATAAAATCAAAAACACAAATAATCACTAATAAACACTCACAGTTCATAAAATATCACAAAAAAACTTCACGACTTTCGACGCGACACACTCACAGTTAGTAACGGTACTTTGAAACTGATTTCTTTTCTATTTTTTCTATTGTCTGGTGTTCTCTACACTTAGTACCAAGTTTACTGAAAAGCGAGATAGATAATACACATTGTGACGTAAAAAAAGAGATGGTTATATTTATGATTGTCCGATTCGCAACAAAACTATTGGCCCATGTGGCCTAGTAGTCGACATGGGCAATCTAGGGAAAATAGATTATGCCCATTAGTGGCCACTACTTTAAGGGGTAATAACTTTGAACACTTCATTATGGTTTTATTTTAATAAGTCTAGTAGTGCTTTACACCCTGTCTTAAAGAGCTTCTATTCATCTATCTATTGTTATTCAGCTACCATCAATATTGTCATTAAAGACAAATCTTTCTCGTTTTTATCTTAAGAAGATTGTGCATACTAATAAATATTAGAGTTGATATCTAATCTTTGTGTGAAAGTAACCACCGTTGAGAAATTTGTTGAAGATGTTAATATGTTTTATCTAAAACAAGAATTCAAAAGTATCATAAAAGATATTAGGACAGTAATTATTTCTTATATCAAATACAAATAGGAAAATAATAATCTCCGACGTAAACACAAAAATCCGGACAAACGTCAACAGTCTCTTATAAGCTAACTTTATTTATCTCGTAAAGTACTTGTTAACTCAACCCTCGAGGGTGGTAGGAGTCTGGCTTCTCTAACTTCGCGAAGTTGAACTGGTTGATGGATTTGTTTGTCGATTTCATAAAACACCAGCCGTTGTTGGCCTTTCGTTGAATATTTATTCACACCGGAACGAACACATTTGTAAAGTTCAAGCAGAGAATGCGGCGTTTATATTAAATTTTCAACCGGTCTGAAGATAAATTGGACGATAATGAATGACCAAAAGTGGGGAGTCGGGGTGCGTGGAGAGAACAATTTATAGACAAAACTTGTTTACATTACTCAAAGAATTAAATCAATTAAGTTGATATAACAAAAAGTGGTATCAGCACAGAAGCCATAATAGTAAAACGCATGGATTCTCGTTCAAATCAAGATTGAATCCTGGACCACTAAGTTTCTTTATACTGTAACAAATTTACGTTCTTTTTCAAGGAAAAAAACAGCATATGGAGGAAGATGCTAAATACTTTTTTTAGTTGGTACACCAAGAAGAGAAAAGTATCATATTGCTTATTATAATGATGGGAAAGGTAGCCGTAAAAACAGGGGTTAGTTGCAGAAAAAAGTCAAGGTTACGCTATCAGAAAAAGGATTGTGAACTGATCGTGAACCTTTGCTGGTCAAAATAGCACTCCGAGAAGAACAAGTTCAGATAAAGCGTCGTAATAGAAGGTTAGTATAATTAGAAAAAAATACTGCTGACCTTCAATAATGGAGAGGCCTTCAATCAGGACATCTCCTTCTGTGAGTACATGAATAAGCATAAATTATGTTATGATTAAAAAAGCTTTTAGGCTTGCAATATAAAAATTTACTTATTTTATTGGCTTATGTAGTCTCATGATATGTCGACAATAAAATGCATAATTTATGTATATGTCGGAGAATAAGAGAGAACGGAGAAGCATAAATCATAGGGGCGTAGGGTTCTCCGGCGACATCGTTATTAATTGGATCCANGTTTATAATGTTCAATCACTTAATGTTCCCGATATCAATTTACACAAACTCATTAACACTAATAGGAACGCGACAGTTTCAATAGTCGGCCACTCCGGCCGACCGCCGCTCGAGAACTGTCGAGAGACGGGCCGGACTGCCACTTATTGACCCAGCCCCCACGCCGACACAAAGATGGCGCCAGCGTTCCACAGACTCTTGCACTCCGACATATATATACTCTTGAGTGTAAATTGCTTCATTGCTGAAAGTCGAGCCTTTGAAAGTTTTTCTTCAGAAAAGTGCTCATAGTGGCGCTCCATCTTTCTCGGTTTTCCGCTTCTTTTACGTATAAAAAATATAAAAATTATTATATGTCGGTTCCAGACTTTAAAAGCAACAAATGTAGCCCAAATCAAGGCAGACACTAAACTGACTCACTCCTAAGAAATCTTCAAAACTCTTCGCAAATTAGTTCAAGTTTAGCAACGTGACTTTCCCAATATAAACTGATCCACCATATTCCCTCGGGGTCGGGGAACAGCTAGTGTCAAATTTTATAGCAATTGCTTACCACATATGCAGATTAGTTATTGGGTCGTTATATTTCAAACATTCTTTTGTTGAAAACCGCTTGAAAATCCTTTCTGTAGTTTTTTAATTAATCATAAATAGACAAACTAAGCGGAGAACTTTGTTTTATAATATGTAAGGCTATCCTCTACACCAATTAAACTAATTATCGCACAATCAATATAGAAACAGCGAGCTCAAGAGTTACCTAATCAATAACACGTGAAAAACTTAATGAAACTTGAAACTTATTGAACTGACACTTCTTATGCTAAGGAAAAGTTTTCGTTACGTGTTATGTATGAGTATATATTAGTATCTGTTGGGTCTTTATTCAGTCATACTTAAATAAAATCACTAGAAAATATATATAATTATATACCAAATAGTTTGATTTTTCATCGTGTACACTAAGCACAATTTGTATTTCTATTTTACGTAACAATGTAATGTCAATGTACCACGCATTTATAGAAAAATCAATTTTCATGCATTAATCTTTAAGTTTGCAAACAAATTTCCTCGATTATCTCCCGTTTTTACTGTTTTCGACGCCTTGTATTGGTAGAAAAGTATCCTCAATCAAAACAAAAGTATATACACACTTCCTAAGAAATAGTTTAAATCAAGTAAATCAATTTCAAAAACTCTTCTTGCATAAATGTGCTTTTTCTTAATCGCAAACGTTCGGACAAGGTTTTTATGTACAACAACCCCGATTTAAAAAACCTAACGTTCAGTTTGACGATTCTGTTTCCATATAAATGTAATCAATATAATAAAGATAGATTCTTTGTTGGAATACATTGATATTATATAGTAATTAAGCTATACTGAGGCCGGAAATTCCAAGCTTTCCATTTAATTCAATGGTCACAGCAAAGCCTGACCGGTTTCCCTAGTTTTTACTTTGTTTTTTAAACATTTTACTGCTGTCTAAAAATATTTGTACGTCCTCGTTACTGTGCTAAAATCTATAGCTCATCAATTTCAAAACTCGTCGTACTGAAGTTAAATATTTACTGTAACTATACTGGCATTAACTTCCAAGCTTTCCAAATAATGAAATAGGCATAGCAAAGTATTACAGTGTGCCCTATTATTTATTAAAACACTTCACTGCTGTACAAAATTTATTGAAACGTCCTCGTTGCTGTGCCAAAATCTATCGCTCATTAATTTCAAAACTCGTCATACTGAAGTTAACTATTTACTGTAAAGATACTGGCAATAACTTCCAATCGTTCCAATTAATAAAATAGTCATAGCAAAGTATTACAGTGTGCCCTAGTTTTTTTTAAAACACTTCACTGCTGTACAAAATTTATTTAAACGTCCTCGTTACTGTGCCAAAATCTATAGCTCATCAGTTTCAAAACTCGTCATACTGAAGTTAACTATTCACTGTAATCATACTGGAATTAACATTAAATTTGCACACGCTAAGGGTATAGGATAAAACTGGGGCGCAAACAAAAATAAACAGCTTTACAAGTTATTAAACAAACTTTTAATTTGATCTTGCGGCCGCCGATAACAATGCAGCAAAGTTGTGTTATACAGGCGGGGGTGAGGTCGCCGCCAATCTTTCTTACATTGCAGTGCAAAATCGTACTTCTCAGTAGGAACACCTCGGGAAAACTTTAAAAAAGTAAACTCGCGGGAGTCCAGAAGTAAACTCGCGAGACATGAAACTCGGTTGAAATGCTTGTGTTAACGGTACACGTTTCGCACCGGTCCCCGCTTCCGAATAAGCAAACCTCTCCCTCCAACAAACAAACGGACAAGTTTTAATGTTTTGCTCACAAAGTGTTATGATTAAACGCGGAGAGCGGCGGAGAGACTCGGCCGTAAGTTATTGATTTTCCCCGACCGAACCCCTGTCGACAACGCGACTCGCGGTATGATTTGAGAGTTCTACACAACTATCTCACTCACGAATTCAAATTGTACACGTTTAATAGTACTTTTGATAACTGTTTATACGTATAAAGTACTTTTTGTTGTCTCTGAAAAAGTTTCGAAGGTGTTAACTGTGCGTGTAGAAGTTTTTTTCTTGATATTGTTATGCGAAAAGTTAGTGGTGCGCAATCGGACCGCGGGCGGCAAGCGACGCGCACCCCGCAACTTCACGTCGCTCTACGCTGCGAAGTTAACTCAAAGTTCCGCCATTTTGGAACATGCTCACAACCCACTTGTTTTGTAAAGAAACTTTTTATTAATTCCTGTGGGCCGCGGAGTGTCAGTAAGATGTTTTGAGGTTAGCTAGTGAGACGATATACGTATTTGTGACTCGTAAATTGTGTCCCGCTGTTTTGTGACTGTGTATAACGTGTTTGCAAGTGTTTTCAAAGATTTCAGATGTTGTTTTGAAGTGTTTCTCGCTTGACGTTTCCCGGATGATGCTCTTGTGATTTGTGTTTACTTCGCGATCACTTGACCTTGTCTTGTTTTGCTTCCCAACCGGACGTGCTGACAGGTGATAAAAAGTTAACTTATATTACAATAGTTTTTTCATAGTTTAAAAGTGTGTAGAAAAGTTTTTCCGTGTGTTCAATCCATAACAAACATGTTTGTTTATGTACGACGGTGCTGAAAACTTTTGTATGACAACAAAGTGAGTTTTTATATCATTATCCAATAATATACAAACGATTTTGCATTATAATAACAAAGCGTTTGCGAAATTAAATAGTGTTTTGTTAAAATATGAGGGGATGTATTGCGCTCTTCAGATGATAAATTTTAAAATTATTCTAAGATTGACGTGACCTTGGCTTAGCGTACCGCGAAATCGATTTCCGTTTATTCTATTACTGTTCTTCAAGTTATCTTAAGATCCCTTTTGTTAGATTCAATATTATAACAGTGTAATTTACCTAATAAACTTATATTTACTTCTAAGCGGTAAACAAACGGTTTGTAACCATAAAAATGCTGTGCTTATATACCTATAATTTTAAGGAAAATAAATATTTTATGAATATAGAAACAATATGCTATATGTACAGAGCGTTGTAAAGATTTCGGTTATAGTTTCGCTAAAAGAGAACATATATTGTCGAAACAGCTCCCAGAGGCAATAAATAAAGTAAAAAGCCCACGATATTGAAGATCGTTTTATTGAGGACGCCATTACAAAGTCATTTCAGTAACCGGTCCCAGTTTCAGTCTATTGTAGAGAAGGAAAATCTTTCTACAGTCACGGCTCTCGATGGGATAACGCAGACAGACCTGGCCTGCCAAAGGTCCTAAGAAAACTTTCCCCAACAAACAATAATTAACTCAATTCCAACTACTCAAAGTACAAACTCCAATAACAGTCAAGAAAGCTATGAAACTTTGTTAAATAACTTTTCAGATAACTTGAACTTGGTCTATTTGCGCAGAGCATCAAGCGGAATTCCACCGCGAGCTAATTCAATCTGTAACACGCTTGTAATAAATGTTGTTTTCCCGTAATACCAATTGGTGAGTTAGTATACTTGATCGTGTTAAAAGTTCTGGACTTTACGAAGCAAAACGCGAACTTTTGTAGAACATTTCAGTGTAGTTAGTACAATGTTATAATGGAAATAAGCACTTCAAAATGGCGTTGCCTGCAGCTGTGATAATAAGTATACATATAAATCGATTCTTGTTTTGAAACAAAGACAAGTTGCTTTGTTGATTGCATTTAATTATATTGTTATTCATAGTAGTCAAGCTTCGTAGCTACATAACCCTTCGATTGTCCGGCCGCGTCTTTTATTGGTCTCCGTAATATCCGGAAATAACCGTTGCCTGCCCCACCTCGCACGAAAATTGTTTCGCCCATTGCCCCGCGAGTCGAATCGACGCTAAAATGAGTCTTGGGAATTAAATGTCCATGAAAGCCTACCAAATGTCATTAATTTTATTTGCTAATAGTTAAACCATACAATGTTATCTTTTGTTTATTAAATTAAGACTCTGGTGGAAGCATCATGTAGCGCTAAACAATGAGATAGTGAAAAAAGTCTGTCTTGTGTTTATATCAATACCTCAAAAGTTTTCATTGTTATTCACATCACTTATATAATCAAAAACCCAAATAATCACTAATAAACACTCAGTTTGTAAAATATATCAAAAAACTTTTAGCACCTTCGACACGACACACCGTTAGTATCGATCACGTTGTAACTGATTTTTCTATTGTCTGGTGTTATCTCTACGCATATTTTGTTATGACAGTTACTGAGCAGCGAAATAGATAATACACATTATGACTTAAAAAGAAAGAGATGCAATTTCTGAATGACACCAGTCCACCAGTAGTTGCCACTGGCAATCTACTTCAAATCAGCCATGTCAACCGGTAGTTGAAATGGGCTATCTAAGTCATAATTACCTAGAAACAATATTTCTGTATAATCTGTCAACGTGTAATGTAGATAAGCTACAGATAAAAATATTAATTTATAAAAGTAAGTTATTATTAAAATAAATGATATATTCGTCTATTTTACGGAAATCTCAAAAACATTTTTTCTCCCAAATGTTGGTTTACACGACAAATCTTTATCGACCTGAACTTGAAGAATTATAGGACTTCCATACAAACTTTCAACCCCTACACCACCCCTTTCAAGTTTTATTTTCGGGCTTAATCGTAGCTTATTTGTTTCCAAGGTTTCTCCATTATCATACGAAAAACTTATCAACATTGTTTGGGTGGTACTTGTATAAACATAGTCGACAAACCGACATACAGACAAGTGTCTTGTAACTTTCAATATAGCCTTATTGTTAGTGAAACTAGTCATTGCCGAAGACTCCCACTAATCACTAAATTACTCGAGCTGAAATCGAAGCTCGGACTTTTTCTAGCAATGCGAATACATATTACTAGGCGACCCGCGACTTCATCTGTGTGGAATTTTTTTTGGGTAGCGTATTCATTAATTTAGGCAAATTGTTTTACAAATAAGAAACTTGCGTATAAATACTTCTATGATTTTCTGAGTAACAACATCCATTCTTAACTGGCCTCTACTGGGAAAAGGAATATACCTACCAAATTTCAAGTCCCTACGCCTTATGGTTCCAGAGACATCATGATGAGTCAATAGTTATCACCCCCGGAACCCACCTTGCAGGTGAAATTTTGCAAAATCCGTTCTTATCTGACCTCTACACGGCAAAAAGAATATTCCTACCAAATTTCAAGTCTCTTGTTGACGAGTACACATACCTGGGACATAAAGTCCAGCTAGGTAGGTCCAATTTCGAAAAGGAGGTCAACCGCCATATCCAGCTCGGTTGGGCAGCGTTCGGGAAACTACGCAAGATATTTTCGTCCGATATTCCTCAGTGCCTGAAGACCAAAGTCTTCGAACGGTGCGTGTTGCCAGTGATGACCTACGGTTCTGAGATGTGATCGCTGACTATGGGAAGCTCATGCAGAAGCTCAGAGTCACTCAGCGTACGATGGAGAGGGCTATGCTCGGAGTTTCTCTACGCGATCGAATCAGAAATGAAGAGATGCGTAGTAGAACCAAAGTCATCGACATAATCCTACGAAAGTGCGAAAATGAAGTGGAAATGGGCGGAGCACATAGTCCGAAGGACCGATGGACGTTGGGGGCCGAAGGTGCTGGAGTGGCGACCCAAAACCGGACGGCGTAGTGTAGGCAGATCCCACACAATGTGGACCGATGATATAAAGAGGGTCGCCGGTAGCCGCTGGAGCCAGGAGCGCAAGGTCGGGCCTTGTGGAGGTCATTACGTGAGATCTATGTCCAGCAGTGGACGTCCATCGGTTAAACCGACGAGGCCTTATGGTTCCAGAGATATCGTGATGAGTCCATAGATACCTAAATATCTCGTTTACATATAGATTAGTCTAGTCTTCATATATTATTACAATAGATCGTATAGATTAGAACACATCTTTATAAGAACGTGTTTCTTCATATTCCCATAGGATCCGGATATAAACTAAACTTACCGAGAGATTTCCTTTATTTTTGTTAACATAAACGTTTAATTTCAGTTAGTTTATAATTACTTCCTTTCAGACTATTAGTTACACACTTAAATTCATAATCTAATCCATATACAGATTTTACTTTACAAAGTTTAATACTTTTTTAAATTCGTAAAACATCATTTACGTAGAATCTCCAATATTAGCAAATCTTGCTTTCAAGGAGGTAATGAAGGAAATTTTAAAATTTCTCCAGTAATTTTAAGCTTGATAAAAAATAGTATAGGTATATCGCTGGGTATTATTGACGTCCTTGGAATATGAGCTAGCTCACCAGTTAGCTCATATTCATAAGGGTCGCTACAATATTCTTCAGATTGACATTTATAAATTCATTATATCTTTTGAATGGAATGTCCTATTTTTATAATTTAAGAAATATTTTACAGGCATCGACTCGTTCTTTAATAAAATAAAAATAATAATAGGATGAGGATTATAACGGAGGTATGAATATAGCTTTATTATTGTCAGCACTTTTTTAACTTTTAAAATGTAAAAAAGTAACTATAGTAGTTGGACATATGGTATCATGGACTTTTTTTGTAGATAATACCTTCTAGAATATTGTACAAAATGTTTTTGTTATATCATCAATAGTTTTCACTGCGATGACAGATTTATTGTTTCACCCATTCTTATATTAATGTACTTTTCGTAGGGATCCCGATTGTTTTTGAGAAAGTAATATAGTCTATGTTACTCAATAAAAACGGAGCTTTCTAATAGTGAAAAAAATATTGAAATCGGTTCAGTAGTTTTTGTGTGAAAACGTTACAAACATACTTACAAAAATACAAATGTTACCTCTTTGCAATATTAGTATAGATATATAAATGTATAAGTACTGAGCGTTTACCTTAAAGCCATTTCACGATAAATACTCTAAACAAAATAGGAAATGTTAAAATAATGACGTACTGATTTAATTATGTATGTATATTCAAGTCGACGTTCAGAATTTACTAGCTCCTGAATAAACCTTAATAACTCTTATTGAAGAAAGTAGTATACTAAATATGTTTTATTCATCAAATGTGAAGGTTATTTACAAGTCATTAAAGTTCAAATTACTTTGAAATGGAAAGTTTCAGGGGACTATGACTGTCTCTTTATATTTGTCCCGTTTCTTTTTACTTGCTTTGAACAATAAATGACCCTCAGGGACTCTCCTTTAGGCTTAAAACAGATGCACGAGTTATTAATATTGCATATCATTATTTATTGATGTCTACTCTATGCGTTTTACCTCGTTTTTAAAGAAAAAGTTTCAGTTTTCTTTTTATAATACTGTTACAAAACATTATATATGAACTGTATTTATAGGTCTAATATATAAAGTACGAGTATATGTAACTGTCAAATCGCAGTGGGGCAGCCTGGTGGGTCTATGCTCTAGAAACTTTCTATATGGTGAAAAGCCTGTGCCCAGTCGTGGGACGTTAATGCACTGCTACCTACTTTATATACAATGAAATTCCTATATAATTGAATTGATGTTGATAAAAGTTTTTGTATATTTAGGGTGTTGGTTTAGATTGATAAATCGATTCGGATTCCCGCAGATATCCATATCGGGAAGTTCTCGGGTAATACCGCCTGGCACAACTAGTCTATCTTTACATTTTCAGATTATAAGTCTAGAAAAGTTTATTTTCAATGGAATTTAAAGAAACTTTAAAATAAATTACTACTTTTCGCCACGCGACCTTGTAGCGACTTATAATTAGTAAATAACGAGAAATTAGTTTTTAAAGTCACGTATTTTCCATTCACAACAAATGGAAAGAGATAAAATCTTTTTAAATTTACAAATTTACAAATTGTTGTAAAAATATGCATATGTTGCCCAAAGACCTTTGCATAGGCATATCTCCTAGAGCTTTGCGTACGCCTATGTTGCCAATAGAGCTTTGCATTCACATATTTTAGTGACAGAGCTTTGCACATGCATAAGTTGCCAACCAAGCTTTGCATTGGCAAACCTTGTCAACAGAGCTTTGCATAGACATATGTTTTAAACAAAGCCTTGCACAGGCATATATTTCAAAGGTCTGCATAGGCATATATTGGCAACAGATATTTGCATTGAGTCATTATTTTACAGGTTGGTGCAGGTACTTACCGGTTATGGACATGAATTTGGCAAATACCTGCACCAAATTGTTGGCTCTATAGCCACAGCATACGATATGGAAACACGATACGGGATCTAGAGACCTCATATCGATATCGTAAGTGGCCCAGATCAAATGCAATGCTCGTCAGCGAGGCTTCCAGAGGTTTTCTTCCATCTAGCTGAAGGTGCCACGACAAATGCTGAGGATGAATACCGTCAAGCAAACCATCCCCGATGGAGGGGAAAAAAGAAATGGAAATTTATACAACTCCTCCATCTGCACTGAGCCTCTGAGAGCTGGTATCATAGAGGTGGCCTCAGCATAGCATCAACTTACGCCTGGTTCCCCACTTACGAATGACGAAAGCTCTGGATTTTAGTGGGTATTCTGAGTCCCATAATCCCATAATCATAATCTAGCGACATGAAACGTTCATTGGTATGTTTTTAAACGTAAGAATTTAACAAGATGACCTCTATTTGTCACTGTAAATGTAAGATTAAGTCAATATTGACACAAAAACTTGTAAAGTTTCTAAATATACCTTTTTCAATACGAAATGAACAGGTATTTCTCGTTAAAAGAAATATTTTATCGTAGAATATAGAAACGTGTAGGAGGGAGCTATATAAATATTTCATAAGCGCTGTTGTAAAAGGAAATTACTTTTAACTTAATGAAAAATCCTGAAGGGCAATTATAGTTACATTGAAGAACTTTATAACCTATGTAGATATAAGTAAGATTTTAAATTCTGGTATTATTAATCTCTGAAATAATTTGAATGGTACTCTTTCTGACAGATAAAGTCACTCATAAATCGATCTTTTAAGCTTTTAACAACTAAAAACCACAAACCTATTGATCATACAAAACTACAGTAAAAATCGACTTTAATAAACAGTTTTTTAAATAGTTATTGACTTGAAATTTAGAAAAGTATCTCCTCTCACAATGTAGACGATCACAAATTTCGTAGATGACACTGTGGGGAAGAACTAGTACTGTAAGAAAATAACAACAACAGTGATTCTACTTATCATAAGAAACCAGCCACCTTTATTTTTCCGTCGAAATTTTATTCAAAAACAAGAAATTCGAAACATATAACAAATATCTGACTGAGTCAAAATGTTCTACATGGTTAAGGCTATATCGAAACCTCTACGTATAAAGAGTCAAATATAAAATCCTAATTTTGTAAGATATTGTAAGACCTTTTGTAGTAAAGATATCGTATCGTCGTCATCGCTTCAACCGATGGACGTCTACTGCTGGACATAGGTCTCACGTAATGACGTCCACAAGGCCCGATCTTGCGCCGCCTCGCTCCAGCGGCTACCGGCGACCCTCTTTATATCATCGGTCCACCTTGTGGGGGGCCTACACTGCGCCGTCCGGTGCGGGGTCGCCACTCCAGCATCTTCAGCCCCCAACGTCCATCGGTCCTTCGGACTATGTGCTCCGCCCATTGCCACTTCAGGTTCGCGATTCATAGGATTATGTCGGTGACTCTGGTTCTACTACGGATCTCTTCATTTCTGATTCCATCACGTAGAAAAACTCCGAGCATAGCCCTCTCCATCGCACGCTGAGTGACTCTGAGCTTTCGCATGAGGCCCATGGTCAGCGACCACGTCTCAGAACTGTAGGTCATCGCTGGCAACACGCTCTGTTCGAAAACTTTGGTCTTCAGGCACTGAGGGAAATCGGACGAAAATATCTTGCGTAGCTTCTCGAACGCTGGCCAACCGAGTTGGATTCGGCGGTTGACCTCCTTTCATGTATATGTATATGTACATTGAATTTTCAAATTCAAAAACTAATTCAAGTAGGACTTGACAGCACTTTTGAATATTTAAATACAGGTTCATCCACAAATTTCAACATACGACTAGTGACAATATTAAAGAACGAATTACAATCTAAAGTCCCACCACATCAGAAGAACCCGCAACAAACTCAGTCGGGTATTGTTTTTAACGATATCACTAAAATATAATAATAAACTCCCACGCTGTTTTATCGTCTAAGTAATCCTTTAAATTATAGTACATATTTTAAAATTAATATTCTTTTATTAAAGAATTTGTTTATAATAAATGATTTATTGCTTTACCACCTACTTATAGACTTTAGACAACTTTTCCTAATTAAAGAAAGGTAAGTAGCAGCCCATTAACGTCCCACGGCACAGGCCTACTCACTCATATGAGAGAGGGTTTTTAGAGCATAGAACCACCACGCTACTCCACTCCGGATTGGCAGGCATAGTACACAAGTGTACTCTCTATTCCTTCACTCTCATAGTCCGACGTGACGGCAATCCGACACGACCGGAGAGAGATCAGGCACGGGACCGACGGCTTAAAGTGCTTTCCGATGCACGGGGGTGGACCACACCGCCAAATTTTACTCAACTTCGGGCAAATATTGAGAAAATCTTAATAGAAAACTCAATATCGATTTCGTATCGGCCCGACCCAGGACTCGAACCCAGGACCTCATGTCTGTAGTCGAATATGCTAACTACTAAATCAATGAGGCAGTCTTTTCCTAATTATTTATATATAATATTATTGTATTTATACTTTTTTGAATTATAATTATAATAATTGAGTTGAAAGTTGAAGGTGCCACTGTCTCTTTTCTACTCGAATGCATTGATTATTGAGTTAGACGAGAGATAGATGCGTCACAAGCCAAACGCGCCTCTCTATCGCTTGTAATGCGCTCTTGGTTCAGACGAAACGTGACACAGTTTCCTGCGTGCACACGTTGCTCTTCAATCCATAAGACGTTATCAAACGTCAAGAAAAAAGAATTAATAATCATTGAGATAACAGTTTTTGTCAAAATATCTAAAATGTAACTTGCCCTTATACGAAAGGGTTGTCGATATATTTTTTGAGTAACAAAAGCTTAATTTTAAAGTCAACGCGACCATTTTATCGTACTTTGCAACATGCCTATACATTTTTATCCTTATTTGAGTTGTCAATACAATCCGACTGTAAACAGACTGCTTCAATTTTATTGGACACGATTCATGAATATCAAATAAGCTTGCTCCGATGAAATTAGGTTATGACCACTTTAATTTGTGGTAGAGAAAACTTTGTTGTTTTATGTGATGTAATATTGTTTACTTTGTGTATAGTTTACCGAACAATGTAACATATTTTAATATATATCAATATACGAGATGATGCAGTGAGCGCAGAAGAGATTGAATCTTCATCTGATTCAGCTCAGTTTACAGAAAAAACCCATCTCTGAAAGATCTAACAAGTTGGATTTGTTTTTTTCATTATCAAGAAATTACTATAAGAAACAATAATTTGATAAGTTTTATAGTAAGCAAAACAATTAGGAATTAATATATGAAGCTGTACGGATTTAACAAAAAACTTTTTAAGAATGTAAAATAAAGAAAAGATCATAAAACTAAGTTAAACATTTCGTTTGGACCGAACTCCTGAGCTTTGACGAACCTGGTTCGAACGAAGAGCGCTCTCACAGCGTTTTAAATTAATGAAATTTAGAAAAATTGTAGACAAAAATTTTCCTCAACAGACAATCTACAAGATCTGAGGCAATTTTTTTGTAAAATGTATAAAAAATTAGTTATAGAGCAATATAATTTTTTTTTTAATTAGCTCACATTTTTGCTTATAACTTCTTTAATTTCAAATTTAGGGTAAAAAGTGATATAAAGATATTTGTAGGCAAAAAGATTTTCTACAAATTCTGTCCTTAGGAATTTTTTGTAGGACGCATAGTTTCCGAAACATCGTGGAAGAAGTGTTTGCACCCCTTTTTCCAAGATGGCGGCCGGTGTCAAGGGCAGCAACCGAACAAACATGGGGTTAAGCTTCTATTGACCCCCCACACAGGCCACAAACTGCCTCATTGGTCTGACTGCCTCATTGGTCTAGTGGTTAGCATGTTCGACTACAGTCATGAGGTCCTGGGTTCGAGTCCCGGGTCGGGCCAATTCAAAAAAAGTCAATATTGAGTTTTCTATTTAAGATTTTCTCAATATTTATCTCTATGAGAGTGAAGGAATAGAGAGTGCACTTGTGTACTAAGCCTGCCAATCCGCAGTGGAGCAGCGTGGTGGGTCTATGCTCTAAAAACCCTCGCTCCTTGGAGTGAGGAGACCTGTGCCCAGCAGTGGGACGTTAATGGGCTGCTACTAACTAACAGGTCTCAAAAATAAAATTGCGTCCTCTAATACAATATTCGGTTTTACTCGAATTTTTAATTAATGCTATTGACAGAGAAAGTTTTTTTATGATATATTTCAATCCTCTCCTTTACATAACGTATCTTAACACTAATTCTCATTAAATTCCTCACTTTTATTTTATTTAAAGTCTCAACAGGTTCAGACACGTTAAATTCGTTGTGAGACATATACCTGTAGAAAAGAATCGTACTCTTAAACAAAGCCTTATTGTAACAAAATTGAAATATGATCAGATGTTTTCGTGACTAAAGGAAAGGGATTTTTTATATATAAATATTTTAGATATAATTCCGATGTAAATTTATTTGTTTACACATTTTATTACACGTTTGTGGTTACATCAATAAATAAACTTATTTATTTACAGCGATTTCTTCCAAACAATCTTGGATTAATAAAACTGAAAGTAATGAATACTAGTACATACATAACTATAAATATATAAGCAATCTAATACACATAATATATTATAACATATTTACAAAATCTGTCAATCTAAACTAATATTATAATGAGGAAACGTATGTGTTTTTGTATGTATGTTTGTATCGTCTTCACACAAAAACTACTGGACCGATTTCAAAAATATTTTCAACATTAGAAAGCTGCATTTTCTGCTGAGTGACATATGCTATATTACTTTCTAAAAAAATAGGGATCTGTAATAAAAATGCATTAATGTAACCCAAGGTGTCAAAAAATTGGTTACAAAAAAACTGCCATCGCGTGCGCTGGGGAAACTATTGATGAAAGAACAAAATAATGTTCTACAGTATTGTAGAAGTTATTAATATCTAGAAAGAAGTCCTGGACACCATATGTCCAACTACTGTAGTTATGCCACTATAACTACTTTTTTACATTTTAAAAGTTGGTAAGAGTACCGACGATAATCTAACCATATTATTCATACCTATTAAATATATAATATTTAATAGGGTATATTTTATTAAAGGCCGTTTCAATGGCTGTACAATACTCTTTAAACTATTAATATCGGACATTCCATTCAAAAGATATAACGAATTTAAAAATGTAATTCTAAAGAATATAATGTTATAATATAATGTACAGCGAGTTAGCACAGTTCTTGTGGAATATTTTGTACACACATTTGTATATCTGTCCTTCTTTTACCCATTTAATATAAACTAGTATATAAATATGTTGATCACAAGTTTTAAAATCCTAGTGTTTTTGGTATATAAATGTAAATCTCGTGACATTTTGTTTATATATTACAAACAAAGTTGATGTTAGAAAGAAAACTTTGTTGGTTTGTTCTTTATATATTTGTTCTCGAATTCCAGGGTACAATCTCCGCACTTGACCGGTTTCCTATAAGAAATCTTTGGCGTGTTTTCAAACTTCAAACAATAATGCAAAAGAGCCGAAGGAAAACTTTTTAATGGAGCACGTTTTAATTTAAATTGAACATTTTTTTATTTGCCGACTCAATTCAGTGATGGTGGATTTTTTTCAGTGATTTTCCATTTATTTATTTGCAGTTTTTTCCATTACTATTATGTTAAGGCAAGTAGCAGCCTATTGATGTCGAACTTCTAGGCACAGGCCTCTTCATTCATAAAAGAGAGGATTTTAGAGCATAGACCCACCATACTACCGTTGGCAGGCTACATATACATTAGAATTACTCTCGGGAAATGCATGTTTTATGAAGAGACATCTAACGGTGCCTGCTGTTGCTTTAAACGAAAATCCACTGTGATTTTTGAATGTAACTATGTATATATGTTTGCAACGTTTTCACACAAAAACCACTGGGTTGATTTCAAAGATTTTTTGCCATAAGAAAGTTGCATTTTTACTGCGTATATTATTTTCTCAAAAACATTAGGGATCCATATGAAAAATGCGTCAATGTAACTCGGGGTGAAGCAATAAACCTGGTATCGCGTGCGCTGCGAAACCTCTTGATGATAGAACAAAAAAATGTTCTACAATATTATAGAACGTATTAATATCTACAAAAAAATCCTGAATACCATATGTCCAACTCCACTATAGCTACTTTTTTTACATTTTAAAAGTTAGTAAAAGTATCGACGATAATCAAACCATATTATTTACATCTTTGTATAATTCTTTATCCTATTAATAGAATATTCCCAAAGGATCGGGAACTGCGGAGTACATCTAGTGTATCCATAAACGCTATTACTTACCTTCTCTTCCAAAAACGGTCCGAGAACCCCACTGTTATTTGTGTATTTCGGAGTGCAAGAGTCTGTGGATCGCTGGTCCGTGTGTAATATTCTGTGGAACGCTGGCGCCATCTGTGTATCGGCGTGGGGGCAGAGTCAATAAGTGGTAGTCCGGCGCGTCTCTCGGCAGTTCTCGAGTGGCGGTCGGCCGGAGTGGTCGACTATTGAAACTCGCGGTCCAAGCTATTATTGTAAATGAGTTTGTGTAAATTGATATCGGGAACATTAAGTGATTGAACATTATAATCCGAGGTAATTAACAAAGTGATTTGATTGCACCAACATTACCCACGAACGCCCAAAGAATAAGAAATTAAATAATGGATCCCATTAATGACGATGTCGGCGGAGAACCCAAGCGCCTCTGCTTTATGCGCTCCGTTCTCTTATTCTCCGACATGTATATGTTACCGGAAATGTATGAAATCAAGGAATTGTATACAAATCCTAGGAAATGTGTACAATTCCGATATTATTTAGGAAATATATAAAATATGGTTTGAAAAACTATTAATTGCATAGATATCCGAGGAAATGTACAAAGTAAATGCTTTCTGTAATAAAACAAGTTGTTAATAATATTTTTTTATTATAACTTTTATTGAGACAATCGGGTATCAGGCATACCGTGAAATAATAATAATATGTTCGTAATATGTTGAATAACTCGCTATCACATGCGTATTAAATAATAGTGCTTGTAGTTTCTTTAATAATGTGTAAGTATAACATAATTTATTACACGCATTTCCGTGCGATTTTAGGAATTACATACATTTCCTGGGAATTGTATACAATGACGGATTACATACATTTCCGTTAACATATATACCACTTCTATTGATTTACTGAATAACAATGTATATTCTATTCTACCTAATACAACAAAGGTTAAACCTTGCATCTGGAAATAGAATATCTATAACAATCCGAGATTTGTAGCTCAGAATAATACTATTGCATAACATTCTTTACATATTATGAAATGAACTCCTCCACCGCGTCTGTTTGCGATAAATTCAAAAAGTATTAAACGTATTTTCATTCGATTTTCACCAATAAATAGAGAGATTCTTGAGGAAGGCTTTTCTATAAAAATTGTCAAGGTTTGTTATCAATTTGTTGAAATATTAAATACATTTGCGATAGCAAAAATAATTCAAAGTGCTTTGGAGTTTCTTTTCAAATTCCACATAATCCCTTGGAGATATTTCAAAACTATGTATGGTAGGATAATTCCTAATTTACACAACTATTTACAAGTCACTATAACTCAATAAATTTAAAACCTTCATTGAAATAAATCTGATTAGAAAATCGTACCATAACTCGAAGGATTACGCGGGAACAAATGAATTGCTCTAATGTAAATGTATATAATTATACATAACAATATAAATGGGGTGTAAGGGGGAGGCTTGTCCCAGTCTGTCAACCTCACCTGCACGTGGTACACCTTGCTATTACTGACGAGGTTTGGCGACCGGCTAATGGCGGTATAATGCCAAACGTGGTGATAATTGGCATATTCCTCCAATGAACGACACAAGGCAGCAATGGCCCCCAGTTCCTAGCAGCCCCATCAGGCGGGTCGCCGGCAGCCGCTGGATACAGGCGGCGCAAGATCGGGCCCAGTGGAATTCATTAGGAGAGACCTTTTTCCAGCAGTGGAGGTCCATTGATTGAGACGACGACGACGATACAAAACAATAGGTAAGGTAAGTTGCAGCCCATTAGCGTCTCACTGCTGGGCACACTAGATCATAGACCCACAACGCTGCTTCAGTGCAGATTGGCAGGCATAGTATACAAGTGCACTCTCTATTCCTTCAGTCTCATAGTCCGATGTGACGGAACTCCGACACGACCGGAAAGAGATCAGGCGCAGGACGGACGGCTTAACGTGCTCTCCGAGACGGGGGTGGAGCACACCGCCAATTTTTCAACTTTGGTCAAATATCGTGAACACTTTAATAGAAAACTCAATATCCATTTTCGAATTGACCCGGCCCGGGCTCGAACCCAGGACCCCATGTCTGTAGTCGAACATGCTAACCAATAGACCAATGAGGCAGTCAAAACAATATATATTTTTAATTTATTCTCCATCGATTAGAACAATTCATTCACTCCCACGCTTTTTATCTTCGAAGTAGTCCTTTCAATTATAGAACGATTTCTCAATTAGTTGTTTTGTAATAAAATATTTAAATCTATTAAATGACATCTTTGGTAACTTCTTCTAGCTTACTAGAGTGAATAGCAATTTTATTTTCATTTTAAGTTTTATGAGGTGCATTTACTTTTTCGTAAAAGATTTTATGGATGTAAAAGTAAATTACGATATAGTTATATAAAATAATATATATTCCACTAGGCTACAAAAAATAACAATTAATTTAAGGGTAACATGTACCTTTTTAATAACAAACTCCTAAAAGACATTCTACAGATATCACTTAATAATTTTTTAAAAGTAGTAATTGTATCGTGTATATTTATATATATTTAATCTTATATATATGCATTGTATAGCATGTGGTTGTATAGCATTTTATGAATTATGTGTTGCGCTATATGTGAAATTATATTTAATGTTTTGTTTAAGTAGAGTAAAACAGTAAATTTTTCTGTTTTAAAGTTATTTGCACCTCCCCTTCCTATGTTCTGTTCCTCCCACCAAAGGTTGTCTGGAAGAGATCACTCTTAGTGATAAGACCGCCTTTGCGCACCCTATTACTTAATTATCTGGTTCTTTTTATATTACATAAGATGTATTGTTATTTCTTAAAAGTGTGCAATAAAGTTTTAAATAAATAAATAAAATAAAAGAAAACTTAGGGAAACTGTCCTACAATTAGGGAGATTACATAGGCAATTCGTTTGTAAATTAATTGTTTTAATCTGCATGTATTAAGTAAATACTGTATTGTAATGATGATGATAAAAATAAAGGACAGTCGACTGAGTTCGTTGTGGGTTCTTCTCAGAATAGAACGCAAAGGAATCCTCGTAACATTAGATTGTAAATCGTTGGTTAATATCATCATCAATTGTACATTGGACAATATGAAAACGATATGTGACGGTTTAAAAGTACTTTTAAGGCATATTTCAAAATCAAAATAATCTTTATTCGAGTAGGCTCAAAAAGCACTTTTGAATCGTCAGTAGTCTGTCCGTTGGGAACAAATCTACCACCGGTTCGGAAAGTTGAATCCGCTGAGAAGAAACCGGCAAGAAATTCAACGGTTACTTTTAAAGATAGTTTTGTATGCTATAATATGTAATATATTGCTTCTGTGAGCTACTGGAATCAAGTCCAAACATTTCTATCGCTTAAGTAATCTTCAACATGATAATATGCGTTTTATGAAAGGTTGTTTTTGACGTATTTCTTAAAATTATTTGGAGGTAAATCTAAAACTGATTAAAAATGTGTATGCTCATGCTCATTCTTTCAATAAAGAAGTTTCGAAGTTGATATGTGTATGACAGATAGATCACATTGGCAGGACTGTAAAATTCAAATTCAAAGATTTGGTAGACATTTATAACAGATGAATCTACGATGAATGGCAATATTTTGATAGATGGGAACAAGTGGAAGAGGTGAAAGAATTTATATACTTGGGATCTAAATTTACAAAAGATGGAACACGTGAAAGTGATATTGAAAGGAGAGTGAATGCAGGGAGTATGGTAAATGGTGCTCTGCACGCCTTTATGAATAGCCAGATGGTGTCTCAAAAGGCCAGACTGGCAGTGCATGCAGGAGTGTTGGTGCCAACACTTATGTATGGTAGTGAAAGTTGGGTATGGCAGAAGAATCACATAAGTAAAATAAATGCGGTAGAGATGAGAGCGTTGAGAAGCATGAGTGGATTAAAACTGAGTGACAGAGTAACAAATAGTGTGATAAGAGAACGTTGTGGTATAAAAGAAGATGTAGTGACTAAAATTGAGAAAGGTACGCTTAGATGGTTGGGGCATGTAGAGAGAATGAATGAAAGGAGACTGACAAAAAGGATTTATGAGTCAAAAGTAAATGCGAACGTTTGAAGGGGAAGACCAAGGCGAACGTTCCTGGATCAAATCCAGGAGGTTTTAAATAGAGTACTCTAAACCGAAGAACTTGTATGAAAGGTTTAATGAGAATGAAAGATGCGAAGGAGATATGCAAGGATCGTGGCAAGTGGAAGGACGTCTCTGCCTACTCCTACGGGGATGAGGCGTAATGCTATGTATGTATATTAAAGTATGACAAATTTAGAGCAGTTAAAACAATAACAGTTCACTGTGTATACATATTAGAAACCTTGTTGAAGATGGACATAAGAAATTAAAGTAAAATCGCTACAAATCTTTATACGAGTAGGCCTTTACAGCACTATGAATGATGATGATTTTAAACATCGACTTACAATTTAAAGTTACGAGGATTCCTTCGCGCTCTGTTCTTAGAAGAGCTTACAACAAACTCAGTAGAACGTCCCTTTTTTTCTCATCATCATTAAAATATATATTTATAATTTAGCCTATATCGGTTATAGTAATTTATTCAAACCTACACTTTTTTATCTTTTAAGTCCTTCAAATTATAGAACGATTTCTCAATTAGTTTTCTATTTGTTCGCGACTTTTCCCCTTAGTTTAGGAAATAGTATATTTTGTTTAATTTAAAGTCAATATTGTTTACAATCTTTCGTTTCGTATAGTATTATATTTTACTTAAACTTAGAATATATATAAATTATTATTTTTACGATTAGTAAAATCGTATAAGGAATATTTTGTGGACTATGGCCTCTCCTTCGTTGCTTTCATTATCATTAAACCTTTCATACAAGTTCATCGGCTTAGAATACTCTTGACTCGGCCTTTATTTAAAATGTCCAGGATTTGGCTCAAGAACGTTCTCATTGGTCTTCCGCTGAAAGGAAGGAATTTTCCCATTCACTCTTGACTCAAAAATCCTTTTTGTCACACCATCTAAGCATACCTTTCTCAATTTTAGTCACTACATCTTCTTTTATCTTTATTAGTTATTGTTACCTTTGTCAACAGTGTTATTTGTTCCAGGATGTCACGGAAGGCCCGGGAAAGCTACTCGATACGCCATTTATTACAACTGCCCAATGCACGATCGTCACCCAGCCCTCATCCTCCCGCACCTTCAATAAAGGTTAGTTAATAAGTAATTATTGTGCTCTAAAAGACGGAATACTTTGATGGTTTTAAGCTTAAATTTTCGTGGTTTATTAACATATTGACGTAGGGTAGACAGATTCTGCCCTTGACAGCTTGACACAACCGCCCACAGCAGTAATGTCGTGACCACGATCCATGCAACTGGGACGAAATATCGGCAAAATTAAAAAACGCCATCGTGGTTTGTACCCGTTCAAATAGTCAATATACTTTGATGGGTTCAATCCCTGGTGGGGCGAATTTAGGAAACTGAATTTTCTAAATTGACTTAGGCTTCGGCTGTGGCTAATTACCACCCTACCAGCAAAGACGTAACGCCAAGCAAGGAAATTTGTGTTGCAGTACGCTGCTGTGTAGAAACCATAAATTGCCTCATTACAGATAAGCACGCTTCCATCTTAGACTGTATCATTACCCGCCATCAGTTGTGTGAGCAATGAAGAAAACAAGTTAAGTAAGTAAGTAGCAGCCCATTAACGTCCCACTACTGGGCACAGGCCTCCTCACTCCGAAGAGCGAGGGTTTTGAAGAAAACAAGTAATTCTTTAGAATTGTGTCATTATTTTATCAAAGGAATATAACGAAGTATATCACTGTGATATGAAATAAACAAACATTTATTTCTGCTAACTATTAGAAGACTTAAGTAAATATTTTGAAGCAAAACTTTTTTAGGCGCATGAGGGTAAAATTTATAAAGATGTGCAGCGTTTTTTATGCTATTTTGTTTGAAGGTTATGCAGTTTTAATATTTACAAATAACACGTGGCATTTTAATTTGCCACTCGTCGTTTAATCACTTTATATAAAATAAAAATATTTCATAAATTCTCTTTTCTAAATTTTAAATTCAAAAACTAATTTAATTAATAATATCTGATATTGACAAAAAATAAGCGGCATTTCTATTAACAAATCGTCATTTGAGATTTCAATAAATTATTTTGTATTCATTCTCGACACTTTCACTCCCTCTAAGTCTCGGAAATGTAACTTTTAGATTTGTATAAATATAAGCAAGATTTAAAAATTACTTTGCCAGAGAAGTTTCACTTCGGACATGTGTACTTTGTCCTTTAAACCTTAAAAATTAACCATTTTAAGATTAGATTAGTTCTTTTACTACGGTGGCGTATGCCAAAACCATAAAATGCTAAAAAAAACCTAACCTTAAAAATAATGCGATGGCGTTATTACCGAAAGTATATAAATAGTAGTAAATATATTAATAAATAGTATAATTCGTTATATTGGTTCATATTTTTCAACTTTTTACAGAGAAAATAACATTTTACACACGATTGAATAATTTATAGGTTAAATCTATGGAAAAGTTATATTTACAGCTTACGAATACCTTACTTCCAGGAGTTACAAGACGACATTAAGTTTAAATATTATCGTGTCTGTATAAAGATTTTCTTTCTAAGTAATATGGAAATTCACCTTTTCCTAGAAAGTTACGTATTTTCTTCACAGAGGGCGCGTTTTTAACACAACCTTCGTAACAGTTCCTGTAATTGCGAATAGACGGCGGTGTTATACTGTATAGTGTTCCCACTTCTGCTTTGATATTCAATTAAGAAATTACGTGACACCTTACTTGAACATGCATAGTATTTTAAAGATGACTGCAAGAAGGAAAGCCCACTTGACGAGGTTACTGTTTGGCATCTCTTTTCAATAAGCTGGCTTGGTAGGAGCATAACAGGGCCCATAGACAAGTTACTTTCGAAGATTGCTAACGCTCAAAAAATGTATGGTATTGACGTTTAATTTTTCGATTAGAAACGTCATTCCCATACATTTTTTGAGCGTTAGCAATTTTTGAAAGTAACTTTTACTTACGTAACTTTGAATCGTTTATATATTTGTTATTGTTTACTTTTATTACCCCCCTTTGATTGGAGAATAATGTGATTAATAAAGCGCCAATAAGAATGTTATCACACCTGATGGTGACGATACAATCTGAGATGGAAGTGCTCTAATCTGGTGAAAGGCGATTTACCTCTTATAGTTTCCATACAACATCGTATCGGAATACAAGTCTCTTGTTTGGTAAGGTAATAATTATGTTTGTATATTCAGATGTGTATTTATGTCTATAAAAACATATATGTATGTGTGTAATGTCTATATTAATTTTTAATGTACCTACTTTAGTACTTTTCTAGCAGATAATTATAATATGTTGTTCTATTGCACTTACCCAGTACTATCATGGGCTATTACTCCAATGTTGTCTGGAGGAGATCGTTCTAAACAATAACACAGTCTTCTTCTACATCTTTATCTATAATATTCTTTTCTTGATTTGATTTGATTTGCTAATAGGGTTGAAACTAGCTAGCTTAGTACTTTAGGATATATTGTCGTATACATATAGTATAACATTATCATAATTATAAGTCCACTATCGCAAAGGTGACTGTAAAGTAACTTCTCTTCGAAAACCAGCGTCGGCTTCGAACTGAGTGGCGAATTTTAATTATTTCACAGATATATATTTCTGTTTTCATTTATGTACTATTTGTTGTAAAAAATGTGTTAAGAAACAAATTTTATTTCTCTAACTATCTAATTAGCCTCTCACCAGTCCAGATTGCCTCATTGGTCTAATGGTTAGCATGTTCGACCAATTCAAAAATGGATATTGAGTTTTCTATTAAGATTTTTTTAATATTTGCCCGAAGTTGGGAAGTTGGCGGTGTGATCCACATCTCTCTCCGGTCGTGTCGGATTAGCGTCACATCTGACTATGAGAGTGAAAGAATAGAGAGTGCACTTGTGTACTATGCCTGCCAATCCGCAGTGGAGCAGCGTGGCGGGTCTATGCTCTAAAAACCTTCTCTTATATGACTGAGGAGGCCTGTGCCCAGCAGTGGGACGTTAATGGGCTGCTACTTACCTACTAACAGTCCAGATTCAGACAAATTAGATAATGCAAGTCAACTTTATGAAGCGTAGCGTAGGAAAAATCCTACATCGAAAACAAACTACTTTAGTGAGCATTATTTAGCGATTGCATTGCCCCTTCGCATTCCAAAGAAAACTATTCCAATTGCCCTTTCAGTATTTATTTACGAAGCGAATTCATTATTTGTCCAAAGACGGCTTTGATCCTCCATTGACCATACAAACATACTGTTGACCTTTCATTACACGATCATACGATAGGAAAGTGAAGACATGGTTTCTAATACGAAGATTACTTAGATTACTGTTAGCGATCATTATTATTTTGTTTGCAGATTGCTATTAAATTACTATATTTCTTTATTAGGTTGGGGTCTTTGTAATTATGTCAGTAAAACGTTTACATGTGCTGCATCCGGTTTAACGCAAGTCCGGAAATTCTCAAATTTATTAAACTTCTGTTTAGTCATCGTTTTCACGACGACTGTGATTGGTGGACTTGTTATTTTTTGAGTTGGGAGTTTTTCACAACTGGGTATAAGAAAGGTAGCGTAGGGGAATGACACATCATCATCAACGTTAGTATTGTGTTAAAAGTCATTGAAAGTGTGTAATATAATGAGAATAGTATTACTTGACCTACAAATTAAAATAATAATAATTTATTTATTTCAAGTAACTAAGACTCATTTTGTTAGTAACATTAACTTATTTCTATGGTAGTTCCTTAAACCTATAATACACGATACACGTTAGTAACCATTACTTATTATCTACGTTAGTAACATAAATTAGAATTAAAATTAGTGAGCGAACTACTTAATTAAGTAGAAGTACACATGCTCAAGTTATCGTTTTAATATTACTAACTCAAAAAGACATGCTTTCGTCCCGTGGTGCGTATACAATATTTTCATCAAATCGGGATCGAAAGGTCGATAACATGTAAAACAAAAAAGTTTAAAATAATATAAACTTTTATATTAGGTTTATTATTATTAAGTTACTTATTGAATCAATAGCTGGCATGCTTCGACTACGTAACTAAGCAACAATTTGTTTACTAATTTATTTATAACAACTTTCAAAAACAAACTAAATTTTGGTTATGTAAATTCTATGGGTCTTAACTTGAAATAAATCAATTTTATTTTATTTTATTTTTTTTTATTTATATAATATGTAAAAATAAGTTAATCTAATTGGAAAGCAATGTAGCACATTTGTCACTCAAAATAGCGCTGAAAGTATAAACTCTCGATACAGGTATGATGAAAATTATTTAAATTATAACTATCTCAACAGATATTTGTATTTAGGTACGATGCTGTGTCGAAACTACAAGAAGTAAATTGCCAATTATCAGATTATTGCGTTTCCATCTTAGTTTGTATCATTTTTTACCAGCAAGTATGATAAAGTGTGATTTTGACGGCCTCGCTGGTGCAGTGGTGCGAGTACTCGCTTTGCTAGCAAAGGTCCTGGGTCCGATCCTCGGTAGGACGTATTTGGAAAATTGTATTTTCTGATTTGTCTAAGTCTGACCTGGTGGCTTCGGCCGGGGCTAGTTACCGCCCTACCAGCAAAGACGTACCGCCAAACAAAGAGATTTGTGTTCCGGAACGATGCTGTGTAGAAACCATAAGAGGCATATCGCCACTTACCAGATTACCATCGTACGTATCAACGTAGCGCTAATCTGTCACCAATAAAAAAAACTGCATGTGAGAAGTGAAACTTCTTTGGCAAACTAATTTTTAAGTGTTGTTTATATTTTGTTTGTTGTGGTGTATATTGTATACATATATAAATCGTTAGATTTCCGAGACGAGTCGAAATTTAATACAAATTTATTGAAATCTCAAATGACGTATTGTAAATAAAAATGTCATGTGTTTTTTGTCAATGTTGTTGTTGTTTTCTTGCCCTTATCCCACTAGGTGTCGGCACAGCATGTTTCCTTTCGCCACTTCACTCTATCCGCTGTCATTTCTACATTCACACCCTTAATACACATATCCTCTTTCACACAATTCATCCACACTTTTTTTGGTCGCCCTCTCCCGGCCCTGCCGCTTACCATCATATTTAGAACCCTCTTACATACATGGCTATCCTCCCTTCTCATTACATGTCCATACCAGGCTAACCTTCCACTCCTTAACTTCTCGTTCACTGGTGCTACTTTCACACTTCCTCTAATATACTCATTCTTAATCTTATCCAATTTTGTCACTCCACACATCCATCTCAACATTCGCATCTCCGCTGCATGCAATTTCCTTTCATTCTCCCCTTTGGTGGCCCAGCACTCTGATCCATACACGATGACAGGTCTTACGATCGTCTTATAAATCTTCCCCTTAAATTTAAGGGGCATTCTGGCATCGCAAATTGTTCCCGAGACCTGCCTCCACTTCATCCAACCTGCATTTATCCTGCTAGTAACATCTCGGTCAATGCCGCCGTCGTTTTGGAAGATAGAGCCGAGGTAACGGAAATCTGAGCAGACTCGAAGGGAAACACCATCTAAGACAATCGAAGAAAAACTGGATGGATCCCCGAAATCACAGAACAGATGTTCTGTTTTGGTCCTATTGATCTTCAACCCAGTAAATTCAAAAAAATTCAATGTACAGATATTATTAATAATAGTGTTATTGCCTTTTT
>JACTOM010000925.1:4670264-5006690 GCA_015832385.1 Elymnias hypermnestra
AAGGTGGACCGACGATATAAGGAGGGTCGCCGGTAGCCGCTGGAGCCAGGCGGCGCAAGATCGGGCCTTGTGGGCATCATTTCGTGAGACCTATGTCCAGCAGTGGACGTCCATCGGTTGAAGCGACGACGACTATACAAGCTATAGGGTGGCGCCGGAGCTGCTAAGTGGACACGCAGGACACACCTACCATGGCTAACGCCAACTCCGGATATAAGAATACGAAATGCTCTAAAAAAGAGCATATTAATATATTTGCAAGAGTTATTTAATAATGTGACATAACTATCAGATTGAAAATTATATGGAGAAGTCTTGGTGTGAACACTTGGGCAAGTAGAGATAATGAATGAAAGGAGAATGACAAAAAGGATTTATGAGTCAAGAGTGAATGGGAAGTTAGAAGGGGAAGTCGAAGGCGAATGTTCCTGAACCAAATCCAGGACATTTTAAATAAGGGCCAGGTCCAGAGTACTCTAAACCGACGAACTTGTATGAAAGGTTTAATGAGAATGAAAGAAGCGAAGGAGATATGTAAGGATCGCGGCAAGTGGAACGACGTGGTCTCTGCCTACCCCGAAGTGAATGAGGCGTGATGCTATGTATGTATGTACATTGAAATGCAATAGCATCCTCAGCATCGATTAACATAAATATTATATCACACTTAAACCGCCAATCGTAATTAAAACAATACCAAGAAGTTTTAAACTAGAGAAATACATTTAGATTTATTATTGGAGAACAGCCGGATTTACCAACACAATAAAGTAAAAAACATTAACTATCCAACACAGGTTAGCCAACGTTGATACAACTAAGACCTCTCTCAACTTCTCAAATATAGGGTCAAGGCCCTATGCCTTTAATAGCTTTTAAAACTAACCATCAATCACGTCGTTGTCCCTCCAAATACCTTTTTATTTATCATATTTAACACCTATAATACATTTGTCAATAGTTACAATGAATATAATATGTCTTATTGTAATTAGTTATGAAATATTACTATGAATCTATAGGAAATTGTCTATAATTACCATATTTAGCAATCCTCCTATGAAAAGCCTTACACTCACTTTGAAATAGTCGAATGACTCTGTGTACTATATTTAGTAGTAATTCTATCTTATATTTTGTCTATTTTTCGATATAGATCGTATTTTTGATAGTTGTAATTATCTCCGTTTATAACTCAAACTGGATTGATTTTTACAATTTATTTAAAACCGCTTCCTATTACGGAATAACTATTATTTTTTTGTAATTATTATAGCAATAAAAATACATTTCTTTCCTTGTTATAAGTAATTTATCAGATTTGTTTTAAATCTAGCAAATTGAAAAATAACGTATTTTCCCATATTTCCACGGGATCGGGAAATACGTGGTAGATAAGACAAGGAAACCATAGTATAATAATAATCCTCTATTTACCTAATTTCGGCCACGGAATCCCCTCATTAAAATATTAGTAATTTAAACATAAAGTATGTGCAAAGACAAGGAGAGTGTACTTTCTATGGAATCAGTCTCATAGTGGGATGAGACGTCAAATCACACACAAAAATCGATGGCTTAACGTGCTCTTTAAGGCACGGTGACAGATCATACCCTCAGGTGCATAACTTTGGGCTTAATATTGAGAATTTCTAAATGAAAACCCAATATATAGTTGGCCTGACCCTGGACTCGAATCCTGAAGCTCATGATCTGTAGCACTACAACCTGTCCACTAAACCAAAGAGGCTGTCGAATTCTAGAGAACAGTTAGGTAAAGTTCTTTCCACGGACCGCCATTATATGCCGTGATTAGTAAAAAATATCCTAATTTCAATCGCGAAGATGGTTTTAAGCTGGCGGATACGTGGAATCCAGTGGTGAAGCAATGCCAAATGAACAAACGACGCAATTTTTCAAAATTAAAACGTGACGTTGTGAGTGTAGTATGTCGAAAAATGGATGTGGGTGCCGTGAAAAATAAAAGGATTAGACGTAGGGTAGATAGATTCTGCCCTTGACAGCTTGATACAACCGCCCACAGCAGTAACGTCGTGACCACGATCCATGCAACTGGGTCGAAATATCGGCAAAATTAAAAAACGCCATCGTGGTATGTACCCGTTCAAATAGTCAACAGTTAGGTATACTTACACGGTATACGTGAAAGCTTGTAATCGCCGAGTGAAGGGGCATTAAAGACTATATATTTTTCGTTAATCTGGCGAGTGTTAAGTGATTAAGCACTCAGCGGGCGGTCGTCCGGTCTTTTATACGCCGATTTGTTAAACAGTTACACTTAGGGAGGTATTACAGAGATGGCATCACGTTACTTATCGATATATTTATCTATTTCAAAATTATCTAACATATAAACATTTGGATACATAACGACGGCCTGGTTCCCGCCAGCTTACGCTAATGGGACCGTCGAGTTCAATTCGAGTGTTTGTCAAATTCGGGTTGTTCCACTGTTGCCACATCGTCAACATCATTATCTCCTGCTACATCTGATAGTGGTGACACCAGGAGATCACGTAGAGGTAGTATCGTCGTCGTCGTCACTTTAAATGATGGACGTCCACGACTGGAATAGATCTTTTATTTATTTATTTGTTTAAGGACCACCAGTAGTTACTACACTTAATGTCTTAAAATATAAAAAACTTACATCTATAAATTGTTGAAGTGTGCATGTTGTACTTTTTAAGGTAGCCACAACATGAGTTAAAATTAAATTAGTCTAAAAATACAATAAAATATAGATTATATAAAAATTTTAAAAAAAAATTAAAATTGAAAAATAAATGGCTATTTATGCTTGTATTCAGAAACCCTCGCATCTCTCAACAATTCCGTAACTCGATTCCGGAAGTGGTTAGATGAGTCTTTAAATAATCTCGCTTAATAATGCCCGCAAGACCCGATCTTGTGCCTTCCAACAGCAACCCTATTTATATCTGTCCTATTCGACATTGTGGTATACGATACAGGGTCGCGATTCCAGCGCCTTCAGGTTCCACCGTCCACTGATCTTTTGGACTATGGGGCCCATTCATTGCCATTTCAGCTTCGCGATTCGTATGGCTACATCCAGTGACTTTGGTTCGCGCGTAGATAAACATCGAGCATATAGACCAGAAGCTTTTGTAACTTTGAGCTTTCGCGTAAGGCCTATAATCAGCGTGCACGTTTCAGTACCATGTGCAATTATGAGCATCTCGTACCGTTCGAAGACATTGCTCTTCTGGTACTGAGGGATATTGGACGACAAAATTTCTTCGTCCAAATCGAGGATGCTGTCTGGTAATACTGTACAAGTGTCTATGCAAGGACGACAGCGGTACTTTCTACCAGTTTTAGTTTTTATATTTATTTATTCATCTGATTATGCCTTAGGTTTTAGTATGCTTTATTTTTGTTTAGTCGTAATGGTTTGCTCATATTTGTTTGTGTTTACTCTTTCTTCCTTTGGTTGTTTAATTAGTCTTAGTTTAAACCTGTGGTTCTAAATACCTACAATTATTAGTGTAGTCAATGTGTGTGAGTTTGTATTAATGATGATGTTGCGATGATAGTACAAAAATTAAGCTGAAAATCAGCGACACAGCATTTAGTTAAGTTTGTTTTTAAATTTAATTGTGTGTTATGTTTATGTTGTTACAGCAATTAGGAAAGCAATAAACTTTTTATTATTATTATTACTGTCAATGAATCTGTGCTTACCAGAGGATCACTACAGTAAAGAGACACAAAACCGCTAGATGGGCTACCAACGCCTTCGTACAAGCTGAACTCCCAGTCACAGTCAGGATAGATGCATACGGTTCTAAGCTTATCGATATATTAGTGAATTTCATATGAATATCGATAAGTTAACTGGACAAGCTCTATTCGTAACAAATTCGTTCTGTCGGCAGTATTTCTTCCGGTGTCGGGCACCTCGCGCCTTCATGCCAGTAATTTACCGTCGTCCACCTAATGTATGGTCTCCGGATTGAAACATATTAAAGACCGATTGTTATTTATTGAAATTTCCTTTGTTTTAATGAAAAACTTCTTCGTCGAGACTTGATTCTATATTTTTATATAATTATAAAATTTTGATAGGTTTATTCGACACTAAGAACTTGTGACGCTGTATTTTAACAATATGTATCTTGCACACGATGGAAATATTTATTATTTATATTGGATTTCTAAACATCTTACTAAAAGTCTGATCCAAGCATTGAAGTCTCTCTATGAGGGTTCTAGTGCCTGTGTCAGAATAAACGGAGCGTACACGGAGTGGTTTCCTGTCGAAAGAGGTGTTCGACAGGGATGTGTTGCGTCACCATGGCTGTTCAACCTTTTCATGGATAAATGTTTGACAGATTTAAAAGAATGTATGTATGGGTTAAGAATGAATGAATTACTCATCAAATGTTTACTCTACGCTGATGATCAAGTAATACTTGCGTCATCCGCTAACGAGCTTCAGGAGATGCTAAATATTATGAATGAAGCTTTGAAAGGGAAAGGAATGAAAGTGAATGTAAACAAAACGAAAGTTATGCTTTTTGAACGAGATGAATCTATGATGAATGGCAATATTTTGATAGATGGGGAACAAGTGGAAGAGGTGAAAGAATTTGTATACTTGGGATCTAAATTTACAAAAGATGGAACATGTGAAAGTGATATCGAAAGGAGAGTGAATGCAGGGAATATGGTAAATGGTGCTCTGCATGCTTTTATGAATAGCCAGATGGTGTCTCAAAGGGCTAGACTGGCAGTGCATGCTGGAGTGTTGGTGCCAACACTTATGTATGGTAGTGAAAGTTGGGTATGGCAGAAGAATCACAAAAGTAAAATAAATGCGGTAGAGATGAGAGCGTTGAGAAGCATGAGTGGATTAAAACTGAGTGACAGAGTGAGAAATAGTGTGATAAGAGAACGTTGTGGTATAAAAGAAGACGTAGTGACTAAAATTGAGAAAGGTATGCTTAGATGGTTTGGGCATGTAGAGAGAATGAATGAAAGGAGACTGACAAAAAGGATTTATGAGTCAAGAGTGAATGCGAAAGTTGGAAGGGGAAGACCAAGGCGAACGTTCCTGGACCAAATCCAGGACATTTTAAATAACGGCCAGGTCAAGAGTACTCTAAACCGACGAACTTGTATGAAAGGTTTAATGAGATTGAAAGAAGCGAAGGAGATATGCAAGGATCGTGGCAAGTGGAAGGATGTTGTCTCTGCCTACCCCTATGGGAATGAGGCGTGATGCTATGTATGTATGTATGTTACTAAAAATTGTAAATATCGTCATTTCTTTATTGGTAGAATGATTATGGACTCTGGCAACTGTATATAGCAATCTAGATTGGCTATATATTATTTTATCAGCATAAAACTATGCTATGTAACTCCTAGAGTAATTACCTGACTGATTTTTTGTGGCTTCGTCTTTGAACAGTCAAATCACTACTACATTGGAAACAATACGAGGAAAAACCAATTTGAGAGTACGATTCAAAAAGACCTAGTTGAATAAAGAAATTTTGATTTAAATCCCGTTTAAAAAACTCAAGAAAAGATCATGATATACCACGAGAAAATACGGATAAAAAAGGAAGACATATTCGATTAAACAGGGCCATAAACACAACGTCTGAATGAGTTAGGTCCTCGTTTAGGACGCTATTGGTCCCGCGAGCCCACTTTGAGAGATAATCCAGCAATGCGAGTCGCAGGGCACGCTATCACTGATTGCCAATTCTTTTTACAGGAACACATGTAGAAATATTTATTACCTATAGAGGATATACTGTAGAACAATATTCTATAAAATAAACATTGGATATAAAGGTATTACAAGGACATTTTCGTAGCCTAATAAGTAATAACACATTTGAAATATGTATATTTTGAGCTGTGGTTCTTTACCTTTTTACATAGGTCCGGTACCCTTATGACCTAACTAAGGTCACTAATTTTACCCCTACTTCCATCGATAAATTCAAACAATACGTGTCAATACAAATACGTAAACTTTATTAAACAATAAATAAAAATTTTAACAAAAAAAGAACCGCCTTCAAAACAAACTTAGAAATAAATTAATATGCTCTAAAAAGTAAGAAATAATTGCGTATTGTTTAACAGTGTTCTTCGTATTCTTACATTTGGAGTCAGTGTCAGCCAAGATCGGTCCACCCAGTCGGAAGATATGAGGTAACAAATATAAAAAAAAACTATACAGACGAATTGGTTACCTCCTCCTTTAACCGATTAAAAAGAGAAATAGTATAAAAAAAGATGGAGGTAGTATTGTGCTAGATGTAGCGGTGTGTAGATTTTCACCCGTTATATCGATAGCTTAATATAAGTTGTTAACAAACTCTTAACGGATGCTGAATCACCAAGGTTCGTTTTAGTAACGCTGGAATTAAAAAGTAGAGAATACGACTTGGGTATCCTTAAATAGATTTTTTGTAGTAGGTTGCCTGCCTCTATAGACCCGTTAATTAATTTGTAAAAATAGCATAAATCAAGAAATATTCTGCGATCAGAGAGTGTAATTATAAAGTCGCAATTTCGAATAGTAACTAACACTTGCAAGCTAACTTGAATTATGAAATATACATAAGTAAAATATCTTATAGCAAGGTATAAATCTAATAAGGCAATATTCGATTAATAGTGCTGTAAAGGAAATGTCTTAAGGCGTTGTCTCGTGTTTATAGAGATATTGGTCCCTCGAGCCCTCTGCAGATAATCTTGCACGCCATTAGAGAAAGCCAATACTTTTAAAAGATTGAGAAATATTACTAAAATCAAAGATATAAAAGATGTTATGGTAAAAATTAATTGAATGCTATCCAGATCAAAAGCGACTATATGTTTTTAATACGTATTATCTATATATTTATTATTATTTGGAAGTAATGATTTGTTCTTTACATAAATTTGTAGCCATAACATTTTGTATATCGTTAGAATTTATGATGTCTAATCAATTGTTTGGCAAATTCATTAGCGGATATTATAGAAATAAAAAAAAATACATCTAAAATTGTGGTATTTCAGTGATGGTTTCTAGAACATAAAACACCATTTAGTGATTACAAATTTCATGACGATATTCTATTTATTGACGTTATTCTCGATTAAATTAAACAAACTTTAATAACTATTTCATAGCATTTTGGTTTGATTGATTCAATTTATTTTATTATAATACAAGCGTCAGATATTTACACAATAATTAAACCATAATTTAATAATCCTTTATTTAATATTAAACCTATATTGTCATTATAACAAAAATACATTAATATTATTTATGTCTCACCAAAACTGTATGATATAACGACTTTCTTAATTTATTAACCTAAGATCTCATTTCAGTCTGTAACGTTATATTTTTGTGACAAAAATATTTCTATAAAAAAATCAACAAAATATAATTGTTAGATTCACGTATCGAGAGGGCCAAAATAAATAATAAAAATATAATGAATCAAACAATCAATGCACGGTTTTCAAGATCTGTATTTTTTTTCCAATATTCGTTAAAGACTAGAAAGAAATCAACCGTTTCGGAAAGTATTTTATTATTGAGAAGAATCGGGCAAGAAACTCAATAGTTATTATTCTTTTCTATTCATGTGGTTATTGCCATAGAAACACAATTACATCATCAATATCTATTAACAATAAATATAAAACACAATTATCATTATGACACATTAATAAGACAAGGTTTTTATATAACAGAAAAATACTTAGCTTTGTATCGCAGAGCAGCCCAATTTACTAACACAACTAATTTAAAACTGAGAACTGAGCAGTTCCAATATTTTGCAACGAATCGATCTTTAATAACCCGGCTCAACAAGAAAACTCAATTATTACCATACCCATTTAAAGTCAATGCATCTTATTAAACATTACACCGATACTTTCATAATACTCAATTGACAATCTTATTTTAAAATATAATCGAAACAACACTGAATACTTCCGCAATAGTCAATATAAAATCTAACTCGACATTATTTGTCAATATAGAATCCAATAAAACTTCCTCAATAGTTAATTGACAATCTCAAATAATAATATAACCCTAACACACAACAATTTGAAGATTGCTTTGGTATAAACATCGAATATCCTTAATTATTAACTAAAAACTGTCATTACAAATTGATAATTTATATTTATTTACATACGTAATCTATGATACCTATTTGTAATATCTCCTTTTAATTTTATTTATATTCTTCGGTGGCATCAAAGAGGATGTCTACTCATTTATAATTTAACAATATATCATAAAGTTCTTGTGACATTTTGTCTTGAGGCATCCTGCAAGACGTGACCCTCCACCGCAGAATGCCAACCACCTAACGAGTTTTTGAAAGCGCTCCCTACTACGAAACCATCTTAAAAGGATTTGCACTTTGTAAGTACATTGTTGTTTTGTAACAGATACTGTGAAATATTTATGAAAAATAAAGCGTTAATGTAAGTGTGTTGAATTCGTTTTGCACAAATGCAAAACTGTATAAAATATCCAAATAGATATGCGAGTCCCTTCGACAGCTCACACTCGCGAAGATTGCCGATTCAATATCAAATGCCACCAGATCTTCACCCAACGCCCCGCCGTCTACTTGTCACCAGACGAGATTTTACTGTATGATCGACCTGTTGTTCAGCAGGAAATTTTACGTTTTTCTTTTCGAAGTGTGTAGTTGCTGTTAGCCCTACCGGCTTTGACAGCGTAACCGAGAGGGGTGGCGAGCCCAGAAGCTCTGCCGAGGGGTGGGCCCGTAGAAGAGCCCTGCTGCGTCGTGGGAAGAACGTTGCTCTAAGGGCGCCTCTTGTGAGGCTCGGACCTAGGCTTAAAGCAACGTTTGCTGCTGCTGAAAAGGACAATCGGACTGGTGTTTAATATTGACGCCCATGGGACCGCGGCCAGGGTGCGTCAGATAGCGGGGACCTCGTCTTCGCCAGCGAAGACGCTGTGTGTGTGTGTTAGGGTGCGGTGCGTTGTCAATAGGAATCTGGTCGTCTGGGTCGTCAAGGACGTGTTTGGGCGTAGGCGAAAGTTTACTCCCATCTGGCTTTCTATTATGTCGTGTTTACGACTGACACACGTGCACTATTGTGACAAGCAAACGACGCTAGTTGGCTTTTTATTCGCGAATAAGTACATCATATGATTGGCGTTCTATTATTCGCCATACATTAATTGCACAAACAACTTTAGTCTAGGAAAAATAATACAAACAAATATATACATGGTATAGTCAACAAAACATTTGTTATACGATTTTACTAATAATTATATATATAGACTCTAAGTTAACAAAAATATAATATTCTTTAATACGAAAGCGAAAGATCGTGAATAATATTGATTCTAAATTACAAATAAAATACTATATCCTAGAAGAAATGTAAGAGTCGCGAATAAGATAATTGTCCACTAAAGAAAGTTAAGTCTACAGTCTTCTTAGGTATAACTTTAGGCTCTGGGCTTCAGTGGGGTGCCCATATAAAGACCCTGGCAAGCAAACTTAGTTCAGCTGCATTTGCTGCTAGAAAGGTAAGGCATTCAATACACTTATGTTGAAACTGCTGAAATGGTGTATTTCGCTTATTTTTATAGCATTATGTCTAATGGCATACTCTTATGGGGTTTAGGACGGACATTGAACCTATCTCTATATTACAAAAGGAATACGTGCAATATACCAATTAGGCTCTCGAGTTTCCGTCGCATTAAATATTGAACTAGCTGAACCCGCGACTTCGTCTGCGTGGAACGTTTCTTAGGTAGCATTTTCATTAATTTAGGCAAATTATTTTACAAATAGGAAACATGCCCGCACTGCTCTTTGAGGGAGAAATTTCCTCAGATTTACTTTTGATAGTATCCATTATTGAAAAAATTTCGCAAAACCCGTTATTAGCTGACCTCTACTCTACAAAAGGAATATTCCTACCAAATTTCAAACGCCTTTACGCCTTATGGTCCCAAAGATATCATGATGAGTCAATAGATACCTGTATATCTCTTATATAAATATATAGATAACATTTTATATATCCGTGATAATATTCATTTATACAGCAAAGGGAGTGAAACACAATTTTAATACTATTTTAATAATTTTAGCGTAAAGAAGGTTCAGGAGTCAGTTGTCGGGTTGAGCATACGCATTTTTAATAAGATACCTCAGTCAGTTTTTGATTTGCCTCCAAATAATTTTAAGGAATATGCCAAAACAAATTATAATTTTGAAGATTATTTGAGTGATAAAAGATATTACTCATTGTAACACACACATTTATCTCTAAAAAGTTGAGGTTCTTGCTGGTTTCTTCTCAGTGGAATCAACTTTACGAACCGGTGGTAGATTTGTTACCAACGTACAGACTACAACGTACTGACGATTTAAAAATGCTTTTTGAGCCTACTTGAATTAAGAATATTTACAAGATTAGAGCACTTCCATCTTAGAGTGTATCATCACTTTTCATCAGGTGTGGTTAACCTGTCAGCAAGATTACTGCGTTAAGTTGTTTTGTAACGTACGTGGAGGAGGAATTTGTTTTATAATACATAAGGATAAGATGATAAAGGTAAGCGAGACATGTATCCATTATTACTCAAGTGAGGCATGGATCCACAAAATCCGCTGATGATCCGTCCATTAAGTATTCATCTGGCGACATTAGAGGCGGCGTTATTAAAACCACCTGTAAATCCCGTACTCCGGCGCTGACTTGTCGACTCTCCACACGTACGGGGGGTTCGATCCCTTCCGCCCTTGTGACTTTTGTGTCGAATCTCGGCGCACGTCTTGGACATCGGGGACACGTCTTACAGAATTAATAATAAGCCAAGAAGCCGGCTGCGGTTTGGGCCGCAATGTGCTGAAATTTCCAACCCTCATTACTGGCCCTCTGCACTCACCGCGCGCCTCCGAAGTTTCGTTCTCACTCGCGTTCAACTCTTGTTTATTGGTGTTGCCGACATCTTGCGACGCGTTTTAATAGTCGAATTAGAAATGTTCTGAATTTCAGATTCACGTATTTGCATTTACAATAAATTGTATGTGTTAACTTGTGCCCACGTATGGGCTTTCCAATATTGACATAACCGATGACATGATACAATGACATTTGACAAAAACTATTGTTAACATATAAGTAGCAGCTCATTAACTTCCCACTGCTGGGCACAGGCCTCCTCACTGTCCCATTAATACAATATTTAATTTTTCTTTTTTAAGGACTATTAGTCTTCACCACCTTGATGTCTTAAAAGGGTAAGGTAAGTAGCAGCCCTATGACGTCCCACTGCTGGGCACAGGCATCCTCACTCATGAGAGAGGGGTTTTAGAGTATAGACCTACCACGCTGCTCCACTGCGGATTGAGAGGAATAGTATACAAGTGCACTCTCTATTCCTTCACTCTCATAGTCCGGTGTGACGGAAATCTGACACGACCGGAGAGAGATCAGGCGCAGGACCGACGGCTTAACGTGCTCTCAGAGGTACGGGGGTGAGTCACACCGCCAACTTTCCAACTTCGGGAAAATATTGAGAAAATCTTAATAGGAAACTCAATATCGATTTCGAATTTGCCCGACCCGGGACTCGAACCCAGGACCTCATGTCTGTAGTCGAAGATGCTAACCACTGGACCAATGAGGCAGTTTATTAAGATATACTTACTATTTAACTACCTCGTTGGTCAGTTTAGATTATGTCACTATTTGCCCTAAGTAGAGAAGTTGGCGGTGTGATCCACCCCGTGCCTCGGATAGCACGTTAAGCCGTCAGTCCTGCGCCTGATCTCTCTGATCGTGTCGGATTCCCGCCACATCAGAGTAAAGGAATAGAGAGTACACTTATGTACTCCTGCCAATCCACAGTGGAACAGTGTGGTGGGTCTATGCTATAAAACCCCTCCCCAATATGAATGAGGAGGGCTGTGTCCAGCAGTGAGACGTTAATGGGCTGCTACATTCGTACACTCGAACTGTAATAAATATATTTGATTTGATACACAGATTTACCTTAGAGAAACTACTGAATAGAAATGGAATAGACAAAGGATCCTCGTTTCAAATAATCATTTAACAAGGTTGTTAACAAGTGTCAACTCTGTTCAGGCAAAGGGTTCATCGACTGTCTTGTACGCCTCGGGTAAGAAATGGGACAGACAATCCCGATACTACAAACTGTCGTCTTGTTACTATAACAAATAAACATATTTGACAATACAAATTTTAAAGAAACCACAAAAATCAGTTTTAGAAAGACTCAAATAAAAAAGTAGAAAATACTTCGCATTTGGAAATGAAACTAGTGACAAGTTAAAGTGGCGTTTGAGACTTAAATGTTCACGAAAGCCTCACAAATGTTATAATTTTTATGTTTGCTAATAATTAAACTATACAATGTTGTCTTTTGTTTATTAAATTAAGACTGGTGTAGCGTCTTATTGCGCTAAACCTAAGATAGTGAAAAAAGTCCATCTTGTATTTAAAGGCTCATATCTTAAAAATTAAAACTTACCTCAAGGGTTTTCATTGTTATAAACATCACTTATATCATCTAATCTAATCTAATATAAAATACCACTAAAAAACTTAACGACCTTCGACGCGACATACGCACGGTTAGTAACGATCACTTTGTAACAGTTTTTTTGTTTTCATATCTCTACGCATATTTTGTTACGACAGTTACCGAGCGAAATAGATAATACACAATATGACTCAAAAAGAAATATACTTATATATCTGATTGCACGAGTTGACACAGAACTATCTTATCATGTCGACCAATAGTTGACACAGGCAATCTAAGGGATATTGATATCGAGCAAGTTATTATATGTGTAACTGAAAGATAATCCCGTTACGTGTTAAATAATAGTTTACTGTTAGTTATAATTACAATTTTGCTCTTTAATAGTTTATATCTGATTGCACGAGTTGACACAGAACTATCTTATCATGTCAACCAATAGTTGACACAGGCAATCTAAGGGATAACTATTGATATCGAGCAAGTTATTATATGTGTGACTGAAAGATCATCCCATTTCGTGTTAAATAATAGTTTACTGTTACTTATAATTACAATTTTGCACTTTAAAAGTTTTTACCTATTTTGGTGTGAAAATAAAATAAGTAAATAAATAAACTATATAACTGTATAAAATTGAACGTCTTCATTCTAATATTTAGACGTCGTTACGTCTTTTCAATTGTCATATAGATAACTTTGTAAATAGTATTTTTAATTTCAACATTTCGAATCTTAATGCTCATTGGTCTGGTGGTTAGCATGTTTGACTACACAGACCCGGTCGGGCCAATTCAAAAATCAATATTGAGTTTTCTATTAAGATTTTCTCAATATTTGCCCGAAGTTGGGAAGTTGGCGGTGTGATCCACCCCCGTGCCTCGGAGAGCACGTTAAGCCGTCGGTCCTGCGCCTGATCTCTCTTCGGTCGTGTCGGATTCCCGTCACACCGGACTATGAGAGTGATGGAATAGAGAGTGCACTTGTGTACGATGCCTGCCAATCCGCAGTGGAGCAGCGTGGTGGGTCTATGCTTTAAAAACCCTCTCTCATGCGAGTGAGGAGGCTTGTGCCCAGCAGTAGGACGTTTATGGGCCGCTACTTAGCTTACCTTTACCTTATATCTTAATAAAATTTGTTTGTTTAAAGCATATTCTTATAAAAAACTGAATAGTATATAGAAAATGACCTGTCAATTTTTGAAGTGAAACTTCTCTAGGCATATAAAGGTAATTTTTTTACGGATGAAACGCATGATAAGCGTCACGAAGGTGTGCAGCGTTTTTTACGCTAATTCGTATGAAGGTTAGGCAGTTTTATAATTTAATATACTATTTTTCATATAATATAAAACTATAATAATTTTGGTATTTTATAAATTTTCGTTTCTAAATTTAAGTTCAAAAACAAAATTTAATTACTAATTTTTAATATTGACAAAAACACGTGACATTTTTATTTGCAATTCGCCATTTGAGATTTCAATAAAGTTTCGACACTTTTAATATTTTAACGACAATTAAATTCATTAAATTCCTAACATATCTTTCGTTTTCCCCTCCTCTAAGTCTCGGAAATGTAAAGTTTTAGATTTGTATAAATCTAAACATTAGTTTATCAAAGCAGTTTCACTTTTAATTTATTTAATTATAATACAGTAATATTTTGATAAATTTCATCAAACTAAAACTAAACTTATAGACCTTTTAATTCCTTATAAGAATGTAGGCATATTTGCATATTACCTTTCTAACGTGTCTCGTTTTAAATCAAAACTTCACTCTTAGAACAGTCACTTTAATTATAAAGTAAAGTTAAGTAAATATAAATAATTACTGAGAACATTTCGCTTCTCACATAAATTTTAATACGAAAGTTAAACTTGAATACTTATATTTTCCGGAGCATGAAAGGTAAGTCGTTTATTAAGACATGCCTATCCGGTAAAGGAGGCGGATATTCATAATAATTTCACAAGGAATGGGGTGAAAACATTTTCCCAAAATCAAAAGTTGTATTCATATTTCAATTACTTATTCGTTCGATGCGTGTGCTGCATGCGAGGGTCTTTAGGAAATGAAATAACACTTAAATATGATTTATGCCAGAAAATATCAGCGTTATTATGAATAAGTCAATGTTTTCTTAACTAGACGATGTAATTTATAAGTTATTGTACATTTAATTTAAAATTTTCGATGCCGAAACGATGTGAATTTCCTGTAAGATGTTGATACGAGAGTTATTAAAAGAAATTATACAAACTTCTTTGCCAAACTAATTTTTAAGTGTTGTTTATATTTATACTGTCTCATTGGTCTAGTGGTTAGCATGTTCGACTACAGACATGAGGTCCTGGGCTCGAGTCCCGGGTTGGGCCAGTTTAAAATCGATATTGAGTTTTCTATTAAGACTTTCTCAATATTTGCCCGAAGTTGGGAAGTTGGCGGTGTGATCCACCCCCGTGCCTCGGAGAGCACGTTAAGCCGTCGGTCCTGCGCCTGATCTCTCTTCGGTCGTGTCGGATTGCCGTCACGTCGGAATATGAGAGTGAAGGAATAGAGAGTACACTTGTGTACTATGCCTGCCAATCCGCAGTGGAGCAGCGTGGTGGGTCTATGCTCTAAAAACCCTCTCTCATATGAGCGAGGAGGCCTGTGCCCATCAGTGGGACGTTAGTGGGCTGCTACTTACTTTACTTACATATATTTATAAAAAATCTAAAACTTTAGATTTCCGAGTATAAGAGGGAAGCAAAATGGAAGATATGTTAGGAATATAACGAATTTGATTGTCATTAAAATATAAGTGTCGAAAATTAATATAAATAATTTATTGAAATCTCAAATGACGAATTGTAAATAAAACTGCAACGTGTTTTTGGTCAATATTAGAAATTACTGATTAAGTTTTCGTTTTGAACTTGAAGATAGAAAAGAGAATTTATGGAATAATAAAAGTATTATAGTTTTATATTTAATGAAAAATAGTATATTAAATTGTAAAACTACCTAACCTTCAAACGAATTAGCGCAAAAAACGCTGCACACCTTCGTGACGCCTATCATGCGTTTCATCCGTAAAAAAAATACCCTGCCTAGAGAAGTTTCACTTCCAAAATTGACGGGTCATTTTCTATATACTACTCAGTTTTTTATAAGAATATGCTTTAAACAAACAAATTTTATTAAGATATAAAGTGTTGAAATTAAAAATACTATTTCTAAAGTTATCTATATGAAAATTGAAAAGACGACGTTACGACGTCAATATTTGAAATTATTCATTAAATTTAAAATTAATAAAAAATAGCATATTAAATGACGAGTGGCAAATTAAAATGGCACATTTTATTTGTCAATATTAACACTAGCGAACTTTCGAACGAATTAGTATAAAAAAACGCTTTTTGAACGAGGTGAAGCTATGATGAATGGCAATATTTTGATACATGGGGAACAAGTGGAAGAGGTGAAAGAATTTCTATACTTGGGATATCAATTTACAAAAGATGGAACATGTGAAAGTGATATTGAAAGAAGAGTAAATGCAGGGAATATGGTAAATGGTGCTCTGCACGCCTTTATGAATAGCCAGATGGTGTCTCAAAGGGCTAGACTGGTTGTGCATGCTGGAGTGTTGGTGCCAACACTTATGTATGGTAGGGAAAGTTAGGTATTGCAGAAGAATCACAAAAGTAAAATAAATGCGGTAGAGATGTGAGCGTTGAGAAGCATGAGTGGATTAAAACTGATTGACAAAGTAAGAAATAGTGTGATAAGAGAACGTTGTGGTTTATAAGAAGATGTAGTGACTAAAATTGAGAAAGGTATGCTTAGATGGTTTGGGCATGTAGAGAGAATGAATGAAAGGAGACTGACAAAAAGGATTTATGAGTCAAGAGTGAAGGCGAAAGTTGGAAGTATAGATAGATACTCTAAACCGACAAACTTGTATGAAAGGTTTAATGAGAATGAAAGAAGCGAAGGAGATATGTAAGGATCGTGGCAAGTGGAAGGATGTTGTCTCTGCCTACCCTTATGGTATCTCATGCGCCTAATGAAGTTTCACTTTAAAAGCCATATTGTAGCTTTAATAAAAATAATAGTTACTGGTTTCTGTCGTATATTTCAGTTTAGGTAGATAGACATACTCTATAATGTAAACCAAACTAAAAAAACATACGTACACATAAGTTATAACTTATTACAGGAATGCCCAACAAGGGGATTGTTGGGCATTCCTTAGGATTCGAGTTAAAACAAACTAACCGTGTCGATCTATTACGGATTGTTAAGGGACAACAAAAATGAAGGTTCCTCACGACCTTTACCTTTATCAAAAGGTAGATTGATGTCTTTTATATTACATAAAGATACATAAGTTTATAAAGGAATATAGTGTCATCACGGTTCATTTTTTTTCTGTGTTTTCTGTATTTGTTTTGTTTTTATGTTACTAAACTGTAAACTGGTACAAGAAAAATAAATAAAAAAAAAAATAATGTCAAAGTGATAATGACAAAATATTCTCATTAAGTTATTTAATTTTGTTGTAGTCCTGTATTTTGTATGACTCATTTCCTTTACTTAACAAAACAATAATATGTCCATTTAAGTGGTATGATTTATAGTTTTTTTACCATAAGAAAAAGTACATACAATGTCAACATACTATTTTTACTATATATGTTTTCTTTCCATTTTCACTAGACTAACAAGCATTCTAGTGAAACGGGCGTCTTGAATTTGATGAAAATTATTGACATTTTTAAATTCGTTATATCTTTTGAATTGAATGTCGGATTTTAATAATTTAATATTTATTTTAAAGGTATTGAAACGGTCTTTAATAAAATATTTAATAATATGGTTTTATTATTGGCGGCACTTTTATTAACTTTTAAAAGGCAAAAAGTAGTTATAGTGGCGTAACTACAGTAGTTAGACGAACGGTATTATTGACTTTTTTATAGATGTTAATACGTTCTATAATATTGTAGAACATTTTTTTGTTCTATCTTTAATAGTTTCCATAGCGCACGCGATGACAGATTTTTTGTGACCAATTTTTTCACACCTTGGGTTACATTAATGCATTTTTCTTGGGGATCTCTATTTTTTTTTGAAAGTTATATAGCTTATGTTGCTCAGTGAAAATGCAACTTTTTAATTGTGAAAAAAATTTTGATTGAAAATCGGTCCAGTACATTTCATGTGAAAACGTAACAAACATACAAAAACACAAATGTTTTTTCTTTATAATTTAGTTTAGATTTCTTATTAATACGTTTAATATGTATTTCTTCATGATATATATTTAAAGGTGTATGTATTTAATAATTAAGAATATTTGAATCTATGTCTGTAAGTATTACTGAACATCACCTACCTTCTTTAACCGACTTCAAAAAAAGGAGGAGGTTATCAATTCGTCTGTATTTTTTTAATCCAGTTCTGATGATGGCATCCATGAGAAAACCGGATAAGTCTTAAATTTGCATTAAGCATGTGCTGGACAAATGAGCGAATAACTCACGATTAGTCCAACCGATTTCGATGATTCTCTTTATTGGAAAGGACATATTACAAGGGTTGTTTGATAATAGTTTGGTTAGGTTTTGAACATGGGATCCATGACAAAGTAAAGGAATATAAGAATACTAAGAACTCTAAAAACGAATACGCGATTGTTTTTACTTTTTAGAGCATATTAACATATTTGTAAGTTTGTTTTGAAGGCGGTCCTGTTTTTGTTAAAATTTTTATTTATTACTTCATATAACCCACCAAAGTAGACTCAAAAAGCATTTTTGAATCGCCAATAGTCTGTCCATAGGTAATACATCTCCCACCGGTTCGGAAAGTTGATTCTGCTACGAAGAAACCGGATAGAAACTCGGCGGTTACTCCTTTAAACAGTGCTTGTACGTTACAGTGTGTTAAGCTTTTATGTGCAACTTATACTGTATCGTCGTCGTATTTATTGTGTATTAGATCAGGGGTCTCCAACTAGCGGTCCGTGGGCCGCAGGTTGCTCACTACTGGCTTAATGTCAGCTTACATCATAGTGGATTTATTTTTTGTGTCTTTGTTTATTAGATCAGAGGTAGCCAACTAGCGGCCTAAGGGCCCCAGGTTGAGGACCCCTAGGCTTCAGTACACCTATTTCACAAAGTGGATTTATTCGGGGTCGTTGTTTAATAGATCAGTGGTGGCCAACTTATACTGTATCGTCGTCGTATTTATTGTGTATTAGATCAGGGGTCTCCAACTAGCGGTCCGTGGGCCGCAAGTTGCTGACTACTGGCTTAATGTCCACTTACATCATAGTGGATTTATTTTTGTGTTTGTTGATTAAATCAAGGGTAGCCAACTAGCGGCCTGCGGGCCGCAGGTTGACGACCCCTGGGGTACAGTATACCTACTTCACAAAGTAGATTAATTCGAGGATATTGTTTAACTAGATAAAAAATAATAAAATATATCTAATATATAAAATTCTCGTGTCACATCGTTCTCGAAAATCTAAAGTTTTAGATTTGTATAAATTAAAACAAGACTTAAAAATTACTTTGCCCACGAAGTTTCACTTCTGACATGTGTACTTTATACGCATGCACTTTTAATTTTTTTTTCTTTTAAGGAAATTTGTGAGCCCCTTCGTCAGCTCATACTTGCGAAGATTGCCGGTTCAGGATTTAAATAAAATGCCACCCAGATTCTTCCACTTGCCACCAGACGAGGATATGGTGTATTGCGATCAAACTGTTGTTCAGCAGGAAAGTTTAAGTTTAAGCCTTAGAGTAACGTTAGCTGCTGCTGAAAAGGATAATCGGTCAGGTGCTTAGTCTTGACGCCCATGGGCCCGCGACTGGAGGTCGCGGCCGGGGTGTGTCAGATAGCGAGGACCTCGTCTTCGCCGGCGAAGACGCTGTGTGTGTGTGATAGTGTACGGGGCGTTGTCAATAGTAATCTGGTCGTCTGGGTCGTCAAGGATGTGTTTGGGCAGAGTCTTCCTAGGCGGGCGGAACGTTTACGCCGAATTGGCTTTCTATTATGTCGTGTTTGCGACTGGCAAACGTGCACTATTGTGACAAGTAAACGACGTTGGTTGTTTCTTTATTTGTGATAAAGAGCGTCCTATGATTGGCGTTCTATTATTTGCCAATCACAGGGCTCACATTAATTGCATAAACAACTTTATTCTCGGAAATGACAATCATACAAATATATACACGCTATAGTCAACAAACATTTTTATATACGATTTTACTAATATTTATATATATTGATTCTAAGTTTAAGCAAAAATAATACTATACGAAACGAAAGATTGTAAATAATGTTGATTTTAAGTTAAACAAAATGTACTATTTCCTAAACGAAGGCGAAAAACTTGTTAGTTAAAAATAGGTGCTCTATTTATATCCGTGTAAATAATACATTTCTATGAATACAAGAGTGATTTTATCATAGTATATTAGGTAATTTTGGATATGTAAGAGGTTGCTTAACTAATTTAATTTCACCAGAAGGAACGTCCGCACAAAAACGGAACACGAAAGTTGGGCGTTCCAGCGGGGTCTTCCCGTGAATTTATATCGCTTGAAAACAAGAAAACAAAAGTGGAGCCGCGCCAAAGGTACATTATCTTAACAAAGTACAGCAATTAGGTACACGTTCCACATCTGACTACAATAATTTAAATATGATAAAACAAAGTGAGACGCCGAGCCGAAGAATAAGGCGGGCTTCGTCTTAACTTATTTACGAATTCTTCCTGTACTCGCGAGTAAGACGGAGGGCCGAGGGCAACCCTTTCCCGTATAATGCAATAAAAGGGGCACTCATATACGTATCACCGCTTAAAGCGTGCCCCGATAAGGGCTAATCCTTTTCTCTTAAAAAGATCTCCTTACTTTTTGTTCTTTGACAATTTCTTTGTACAAATTTTTGAAGAATATGTTTATTTAAGCTATAGTTAGACTATGGATAGTTGGGTGGCAGCACGGATACTCGTAGCTCTGAAACGTCTATATTTTGCTTATTTTCATAGCATTATGACTTACGCTATTATTCATGGAGAAAAGCGGCGGACATTGAAACTATATTTATTTTACAAAAAATGCAATACGTGCCATATATCAATTATAATCTCGCGTTTCCTTAAGAGAAAAATTCCAAGAAGTATCAACAGTACCGCCGCAATATATTAAATAATATCTTATATATTTGTGATAATAATAAACAAACTTGTAATTCCTTATTTTATAGTGAAGAAGAAGAAATCAGAAATCATTTGTCAAATTACCACGTCGTTGTTAAAGTTCAAAGAATGACTACGGGTTGAGAACTTGGACGTTTTCGTTAATAAAAACAACAAATTCTATACACGTATCCTATACTTGTGAAGACAACATACCAGTCTTCCGAAATTACTATATCATTGTTAAAATTTAAAGAATGATTATAAGAACTTACTTGTATGTCGTTGACAAAAACAAATAATTACTAATAGCTTGAACATAAGTTACGTCAATAAGAAAATCTATGAAACGGCATTGCCATTAATTTTTTAAGTGTTAGCAATCTTCAAACATCTAAATGTTTGAATCCCTAGGGTTACTACTTAAGTCTCGGTAAAACAAAGCCTTCAGAAATTACCACATCATTGTTAAAGTTCAAAGAATGGCTACGGGTTGAGAACTTGGCGGTTATCGTTAACAAAAACAAACAATTAATGGTAGCTGGAAGATCAGCTTTCTTTAAATAGGTAACCTATAATGTTATAAGATTTAAATGTTTGTATCTAAAGGGTTACTATTTAAATCTCGGTAAAACAAAGCCTGCCGAAATTACCACGTCATTGTTGAAGTTCAAAGAATGTCTACAAGTTGAGAACTTGGCGATTATCGTTAACAAAAACAAACAATTAATGATAGCTGGAAGATCAGCTTTCGTTACGTAAACCTGTGATATTATAACATTCAAATGTTTGTATCTTAACGGTTACTATTTAAGTCTCGATAAAACAAAGCCTGCCGAGATTACCACGTCATTGTTAAAGCTCAAAGAATGACTACGGGTTGAGGGCTTGGCTGTTATCGTTCAAAAACAAACAATTAATGGAAAGCTGGAAGATCAGGTTTCATTAAATAGAAAACCCATGATATTATAACATCTAAATGTTTGTATCTCGAGGGTTACTATTTAAGTCTCGGTAAAAAAAGCCTGCCGAAATTACCACGTCATTGTTTAAGCTCAATAAACTACTGTACGGATAGAGGATTCATTAACAAAAACAAATAATTACTGGTGGCTTGAAGATTTGATTTCGTCAATGAGAAAACCTGCCTTAGACAACGTAGCTTTCGAAGATTGCTAACGCTTAAAAATGACGTTTCATATTTCGATATGTTACGTTGTCTAACGGCCCTGTGATGTTATAACATCTAAATGTTTGCATCTCAAGGGTTAACTATTTAAGTCACGGTAAAACAAAGCCGTCCGAAATTACCACGTCATTGTTAAAGTTCAAAGAATGACTACGGGTTGAGAACTTGGCGGTTATCGTTAACAAAAACAAGTAAGCCGATTCGATACGCCACAATCCTCATACCGCGTATCTGGGGGCCGTCTCAAAGCTATAAAATTACAGATCAAAACTCTATCGACCCTGGCCTTTATTCAAAGTCACCGGAGCGCACTATCAAAGAAACTCTTCTTAGGAGTTGGCGTCTTAGGGTTGACAAGTTTAGGGTTGCGAGATGCGGGTGGGGTGGGGGTTTTTGAATGTAAATAGTGCGTGGGTCTCGTATGAATTAAATTTAAGTAATTAATGGAGGTCCCGCTTTGCGGACCCGGTCGTGCTGTTTAGATACTATCGGCTATTTGTTTTAATTGCTGTTATACGATTAGTCCTAATTACCCGGTTGCCTTTTAATCCAGATAGGTAATGGTTTCGTTTTACATTGAAACATAAACGGGTAGGGTAAAACAAAGCCTAATTATTATCCTCTTGCTGTATTTTTACTTCAGTCTTGGTTAAAACCTGCAAGTTCACTATAAAAAGTAAGCTATATTAGGTTATATATATAAAAACTATATTTTCTAGGTGAGAGAATACCTACCTAAGTCCGTTTAATAAAAAGTCTAATATATTAACAATGATCAAATATGAACTGAAAAGATGTTTACTAAAACTATTATCTAAATTTAATTACGGGGACACAAAAATACTTTTAAAGACGAATATATAATAAATACTATTTACAAAGAGTGGTGTCCACGTGAATGCATCGCATCGATAAAGTCAAATCTAAACATACAAATACACGCACATTCATACAAACTCACTCACTCTCTCTCTCCCACACACACACACACACACACACACACACACACACACACTTACACGTCATGCATGCCTACCTTTACTTTTCTTTTTTATATTTGTGTAAAACTTAAAATTGAAATTTTATTTTTGAGTACGTTTAGTTTAATATTTTCCATGTACATTTTTGGATAGGCATTGGCCCTTTAAATACGGGTTTTCCTAGTTTAGGGGCCAGTATGTACCAGAAAAAAATGTACTAATTGTACCTTATAAATAAATTCATTATATCATTTCATAAAATCTGACTGTTAATCCCTGATTTAAAATACAAAAACTGTTCTCTGGCATATTACCTTTTCAGCTGGGGAAACTAGGAGGCCCAAAAGTTTAGAAACTCGCAGAAAGAAACTAGACCTCATATTTTTGTAAAGTTTTGACAACAAAATGCAATTATTAAGCCACTTTTATTTAAACATTCTTAATTCTTCGATACGTAATTTCTAAAATAAATTATTCTATAGTTCTGTTTTAATAGTAGGTATAACTTAGTTGCAAGGTATTTAGAAAAAACATTTAATTTATATAATATACACCAGACGAATAACATAAAGTAATGAATTATTTTTATTTTAATTTCACATCATAAGTAAGGCACTGCTGGGCATAAGCCTCCTCACTCATATGAGAGAGGGTTTTTAGAGCATAGACCCACCACGCTGCTAAATTGCGGATTGGCAGGATTGTACACAAGTGCACTCTCTATTCCTTCACTCTCATAGTCCGATGTGACGGGAAACCCACACGACCGGAGAGATCAGGTGCAGGACGGACTAATATTGATTTTTGCATTGGATCGACCCGGGACTCAAACCCAGGATCTCATGTTTGTAGTCGAACATGCTAACCACTAGACCAATGAGGCAGCTCACATCATTAACTTTAATAGTAATTAAAAAATAATGTATTGGAACTTTGAATATTAATTCATTCTAAATTTCATTTCATTTCAATTTTATTTTATTGTGGAATTGCATGTTAAGTTTACGTTTGTACATTTTCTTTAGCGGCGGTCGGCCGGAGTGGTCGACTTTTGAAACTGTCACGTTCCTAGCTATTAGTTAATGAGTTTGTGTAAATTGATATCGGGCACATTAAGTAATTGAACATTATAGTTCTAGTTAATTAGTAAAGTGTTTGATTGCACTATCATTACCCACTAACGCCCAGAGTATGGAAATTATGGATGCCGTTAATGACGATGTCGGCAGAGAACCCTACTTCCTTCTCTCTGTTATTCTCCGATATATATAATCGTAATGTGTAAAAAAATCACATGTTTTTAGTGAAAAGTTTTTATTTTGACAATCTCACATTGATAGATTATGTTCTCAGTTAGTTTAATGGTTTTTTTCTTAATAAATTGTTAATGCTAAAGAAATATAGCTCCAAAGTTGTATGATATCGTCCAGAGTGGTTATACGTTCATTAGAGCATAAGGGACCGGGTAGGTCATTTATTAATTATGCTGAACAGTGTGTGGCGAAGGGGTTCAAGTCAACAGCTGAAGAAAGGGTGGCCATATTTTAAGATGTCGTCGTCATCTGGGAAGGAATGCGTGGTTAAGGTTGGCCTTAATTATTTATAACTAATACTACACCGAGTTCTCTCGTTTCTCGCCCACATAATAATTATATTTACACTAATACATATAAAATTATTCTATAAAGCCGCAATAGCTTAGAATGTTGCGGATTTGATCCCTGGACAGGCACTACAAAGTTTCTGTATAAAAAAAGAAACTTGGATGTTTTATTGTACTTTCCAATCTAACAATCATGGTTATGGATCATTCTTTCTGGAGTTTCTGTAGCCTGCCTACCCTTAGTGAAGCAGCGTAGTGGGTCTATGCTCTTAAACCCTCTTTACTATGAGCGAGGACGCCTGAACCCAACAGTGGGAAGTTAATAAGCTACTGCTTACCTTATAGTTCTACTACCTGAAGCCTGCCTTACTAGTGATTTTTCCAAGCATCACACGCGTTGTAGAACATGTTATAATATATGTTTTGTCGATTATAGGATCATACTAGATCAGCGTTCGGAGAACTTTTTAAATTATTACCCCAAAATATTTTTGTGTAAGATATTACCCCATGGCGAAAGGCAAGACGATGAAATCGCTTCTTTTTAGCATTTTTTATATCATAGCCCCCATGATAATTTTGAAATGAAAACAATAACTATAAATTTTATTAAACTATAATTTAATCAATTTATGAATTTAATTCGTTGATCTGGAGAAGGCATATCATAGGGTACTTCGTGAAGTCTTGTGGTGAGCTTTGAAAGAGAAAAGAGTGCCTGGGAAATACATACGTTCGCTCCCCAGGTGGGGAAACTAAAAAATTCGGTTTTGGGCGTAGGTTTGCATCAGGGATCGGCTTTAAGCCCTTATTTGTTCCTCTTGGTAATAGATGCATTGACATCAAACATACAAGAGTAAGCACCCTGGTGTATGCAGTTTGCCGATGACATTGTGCTTATTGGAGAGGTTCAGAGGAGGCTGGAAAAATGGCAGGAAAAACTGGAAAGCGTAGGGTAAAAGATCAATAGGACCAAAATAGGACATCTGCTCTGTGATTTCGTGGAACCGTGCAGTTTCTCTTCGATTGTCTTAGATGGTGTATAACTTCAAGTCTGCTCCGATTTTCGTTACTTCGGCTCTATCTTCCAAAACGATGGCGGCATTGACCTGGATGTAACTAGCAGGATAAATGAAGTTTGGATGAGTTAGGTCTCGAGAACAATTTGCGATGCCAGAATGCCCCTCAAACTATAGGGGAAAATTTATAAGACGATCGTCATTCTGTATGGATCAGAGTGCTGGGCCACGAAAGGGGAGAATGAAAGGAAATTGCATGCAGCGGAGATGCGAATGTTGAGATGGATGTGTGGAGTGACAAAATTAGATAAGATTAGGAATGAGTATAGTAGAGGAAGTGTGAAAGTAGCACCAGTGACCGAAAAGCTAAAGAGTGGAAGGCTATCCTGGTATGGACATGTCATGAGAAGGGAGGATAGCCATGTATGCAAGAGGGCCCTAAATATGATGGTAAGCGGCAGGGCCGGGAGAAGGTGACCGAAAAAAGTGTAAATGAACTGTGTGAAAGAGGATATGCGTGTAAGGGGTGTGAATGTAGAAATGACAGTGGATAGAGTGAAGTGGCGAAAGGAAACATGCTGTGCCGACCCCACTTAGTGGGATAAGGGCAAGAAAATGATAATATAGCCGGCACTTTTACTAACTTTTAAAATGCAAAAAAGTTGTTAAAATGGACATATAGTATTGCAGACGTTTTTATAGATATGAATACCTTATAGAACATTTTTTTGTTCTATCGTCAATAGTTCCCGCAGCGCACGCGATGACGGATTTTTTGTAATGAAGTTTTTCGCACCTTGTCTTACATTAATGAAACGTTTGTGTGTTTGTTTGTTACGTGTTCGCACAAAAAGTACTGGACGGATTTCAAATATTTTTCACCATTACAAAGCTGCATTTTTACTGAGCAGCATAGGCTATATGATTTTCTCAAAAAAAAAAAAAAACTGTTGAAGATAGAACAAAAAATGTTCTACAATATTAAATAATGTATTAATATCTACCAAAAAGTTCGTGACACCATATGTCCAACTACTATAGTTAAGCCACTAAACTACTTTTTTGCATTCTAAAAGTTAATGAAAGTGCCAACAATAATCAAACCATATTATTCATACCTCTATATTAATCCTTATCCTAATAATGTATTTTATTAAAATCCGTTTCAATACCTGTAAAATACTTTTGAATTATTAAAATCAGACATTCCATTCAAAAGATATAACGATTTTAAAAATGTCAATATAAGTAGTAAACTTCCCATTGCGAGATCGGTATTTACGTGTTATAATATATATTTTTAAAGAAAATCACTTAACGAGTATAACCTTATAAACGTCCTGCACATTCTTATTATAGTTAATTAATTTAAAGCAATCAGGTATTACAGTAACTTCAAAATTTAAAGAAAATTTGGAACAGATTTTCCTTCTTAGGAGCTTGCTTACAAGAGTTACAAGTGACTAACTAAAATATTTAATATTCAAATTACTAATACTACGTTCCACAAACTACTGTAATATGATCGAAGGTATCCCAGACTGTTATCGACTGAAGACAATCAACTCACCGACAGTCTGTCTTATAAGTTTCAATATTGTTATTACTAAAGGGAAACTTTATTATAATTAACCGTGATTTGTATAAAATTGCTTAATATTGGGGTGTTTATTGAGAATTAAAAGACAAGATATAAACGTTATAAGGTAAATTTCAACGGAGATCCACACAGCTTAAACTTGATATAACAAAATTAAAGAGACATATTTGATTTTGCATCTAATTTGCAAGAAGGTTTCGTTACATACATTTTAGATTGGACTACGATTCCTTTTATTAAGTATAAAAAAAAGATGGTTATCAATTCATTCCGACTGGGTGGACCGATCTTGATGATTTTTTTTTATATAAAGGTGGTGCTCGTCATTGGGTCCCATTTTTTAAAATCCAGTTCTGATGATGGCATCTATGAGAAAACCGGGTAAGTCTTAAATTTGCATTAAGCATGTGCGCGACAAATGGACCAATAACTCAAGATCACGCCAACCGATTTCGATGATTCTTTTTTTTATTAGAAAGGATATACTTCAAGGGTTATTTTGTGATAATGACAAAGTGACGAAACTCTTCAATTCTTAGGAGCAAATCAACAAACTCGGCAGAATCTTCTATAAGCTATCCAGACATTTGAGTTGCCTACCGTAACTTCGGTATGGTCAAGTGCTAGTCTTAGTTAAATATGAAGATCAATGGATCCGTTGAGGATCCATTGATCAATGGATCAATGGATCCTCAACGGCTTACAGTAAGGGTGCGGTTTATTGCAGAATATATAACTGTCTGTAATCAAATGGCAATGACCTTACGTTTGTTGCTGCATTGCAATATTTGAAAGTGAATTATGTGGGAAGCGGTGGTATGAGGTTGTGGGTTCGATCCCGGGTGTGGCGTTATTAATGTAAATTTAACTTTGTAAAGTTGTTTCATTTAAACGGTGTTGTCTCATATAAGCAACACGTTTTTAGGTGTACACATATTGAGACAAATTTGTTAGTTTCCTTCAGATTTACTAAAAATCAAAAAATAAATAAAAATTTTAGCAAAAAAAAACCGCTTTCAAAACAAACTTACAAATATATTAATATGCTCTAAAGAGTAAAAAAATAATTGCGTTTTCTTTTATAGTGTGTTCTTCGTATTCTTATAGTCTTGGTATCTTTGAAGTCGGTGTCATATTAATATTTGTATGTTTGTTTTGAAGGCGGTTCTTATTTTTGTTAAAATTTTTTATTTATATAACCATCATATTGAATTGTGGAATTGAATGAGAATAATCGATAGTATACGTAATATAAAGGATAAATTTTAAAATATCGTTAAATACAGCTCAATAACTTTTTATATAAGCATGCATTAATTAAAAATTCGTTGTAAAATAAAGTTTTTGAGTAATGTATTCGTAACGTAAAGTTACATTTTATATTCGCTCTTACGGAAAATCGTACAGAATTTTGAAGAATTCGTTAAAGGGAATAATTCGTTGTATTTCGATTTGTTATATTAAAGTTCTGGTGTCTTCTTAAGCAATATTAAATAGCTGTCAAAAGACATATCCATAGCTTTCTATATAGATGTTATCACATTTGATTAGGTTTCTCCAAATAAATATTCACTTCTTTTTAATTTTAAGAGTCTGGCCTTCTGTTGACATTTTGTTGAAACTATTAAGTTCTAATCATCCTAAGGATGTTTACATTTAATGAAAAGCACGGTTTCAAGCAAAAAAGGTTATTCATTTAAGAAGGATCCACGTGAATCCGAAGGTTTTAATATTGTAATTGTGTTTTTTTTTAAATATTTAATATATTCTAAAACTGTTTGTTCAAGTAGGTTTTTATCGCACTTTTCTATCGTCAAATATAGTTTTGCTTAGAATCTTAACTGGCGAAAGTTCCTTCGTTATGTTATGATAAAATCTTATAAAATACTCAGTCGAATAGCTTTTTTTTTACCATCATCATTACAATTAACACCGACGTTTTTATAGTCCAAATGATGTTTTATTATGTATAATCTTTATTGCACATTAATAAAAGCGATACTTACTAGAAACAAAAACAAATGTACAAAAGGTTATAGCTAAATCGCGATTTCCTCCAGACAACCTTTGGATTTAAAAAGGATTTAATTTAGTTAAATGACATTCTGTTATTTAATAAATTTATTTATAAAACATTCGGTTTATATAATAGACCAAATAAAGTTCCTACTTTAAAACGTAACATACACAAAGCAGAACTATAAATATGAAGAGAAAAACAAATAAATGATGCGAACATTTTTCACTTTTCTGTTCTAAGGTAGTTTACAAGTAACCTTTGTCGTTCGGTACCGCCTCTTGCACAATGTTAAATATTCAAAGAACAGGACAAGGTTGGCTCAAGTCTCTCGGGGTCCCTATAAGGCCCTTAATTTATAAATTCGGGGTTATCCTGCGAGCGCTCATGCCTCCCTAATTTCCGATTTGTCGACCTAAAGGGTTGACTGATTAGCATCTGGCTTGTCAAAACGCATTGAATCACCTTTGTCGTTGACGTAGTGACATCTATTTGATTATAAACCCGAAATATGCCAAAATCAGGACGAAGATTGATTATTATTGCTCCGAATTGTGCGGTTTAGTTTACGATAATGATGAGGATTTTTTTGATCTGAGAGAGAACCGAATAGTTTATTTCGCTTTTATAGATTTAGAAAAGACCTATGATCGAGTGGTGAGGAATGAGCTGTGGACAACGTTGTCTACATTGGGGTGAGTGGTAATGTGACTCAAGCATATAAATCTCTCTATGAGGTTCTTGTGTCATAGTAATTGGAGCGTACACGTAGTGCATTCCAGTCATTGATAACTGTTTGACAGATTTAAAAGAAATTATGTATGGGTTAAGAATGAATGAATTACTCATCAAATGTTTACTCTACAGTGATGATCAAGTAATACTTGCATCATCTGCTAATGAGCTACTGGAGATGGTAAATATTATGAATGTAGCTTTGTAAAGAAAAGGAATGAAAGTGAATGTAAACAACACGTAAGTTATATTTTTTGAAAGAGATGAATCTATGATGAATGGCAATATTTTGATAGATGGGTAAGAATAGGTGAAAGAATTTCTATATTTGGGATCTAATTTTACAAAAGATGGAACGTGTGAAAGTGATATTGTAGGAGAGTGTATGCAGGGAATATAGTAAATAGTGATCTGCACGCCTTTGTGAATAGCCAGATGGTGACTGAAAGGCTAGACTGGCTGTGCATAGAGGAGTGTTGGTGCCAACAATTATGTATGGTAGTAAAAGTTGGGTATGGCAGAAGAATCACAAAGGTAAAATAAATGCGGTAGTGATGAGAGCGTTAAGAAGTATGAGTGGATTGAAACTGAGTGACAAAGTAATAAATAGTGTGATAAGAGAACGTTCTGGTATAAAAGAAGATGAAATGACTAAAATTGAGATAGATATACTTAGATGGTTTGGGCATGTAGAGGGAATGAATGAAAGGAGACTGACAAAAAGGATATATGAGTCAAGAGTGAATGTGAAAGTTGGGAGGGGAAAACCAAGGCGAACCTTCCTGGACCAAATCCAGTATATTTTCAATAAGGGCCAGCTCAAGAGTACTCTAAACCGACGAACTTGTATGAAAAGTTTAATGAGATTGAAAGAAGCGAAGGAGATATGTGAGGATCGTGGCAAATGGAAGGACGTGGTGTCTGCCTACCTCTTTGGGAGTGTGGCATGAATCTATGTATGTATGAGATTTTTTTCAAATAAAGAACGTACAAAATATTTTTTTATTTATTTAACCTTATTGCACACTTAAATACACAAAGAAAGAAACAAATTCACAAAAATTTTAAAAACAATCAACATTAGGCAATTAGCAAAAAATCACAAATATCTCTTTCTGCTGATCGACGATAAAGACCTCGAAAATAAAGACAGGTGTGCCGCAGGGAGGTATATTAGGTCGACTTTTGTTTTTTATTTATATTGACGATTTACCCCATGTAATAAACGACAAACGCACATTATTTGCTGACGATTCATCTGTGGTAATTCCATGCAACAATCGAACTATGTAACAATGACATTAATAACACTTACAGGGGTCGTAAATTGATTAGATAGGAACAATTTAATAGTAAATTTTACATAAACATAATATATTCAATTTATAAATAAAAATGACCCGTATCGAAGTTTAATTATAAAGTATAAATATGAACCTATTAATGAGACTAGTAGAATAAAATTCTGGGGTATTGAACTGGACGATAGAATTTCATGATCAGAACATATAAATATTCTTTCTGCAATAATTAGCTGCTTTACTTTTGCATATAAATTTATATAAGTACCTTACACTATGCGCCGAATAAAGTTATTTTCTTTCTTTCAAAATACATAGTTATTGAATCTTTTGTCAATAGACGATAGGTAAATAACATACATTAATAATTTAGTATTGTCACGTTGACAGTTCTGAGGGAGGCCGAGCTTTCGCCGCATTAACGCTGTAATGACACGTGTAATCCCACACGGCTGTCTGTGGCACCTCATGAATGTCTCATTTATCATTATCCGGCTATATCATTGTTTCTTTTTATACAACAGAAAAATATTCTTCTAAATTTGCCACTAAGACTTATGCACCAAACCATGTTTACTACCATGTTTATTTAAATACCAAACAAAATAAAACAATAAAAGCGTGTAAGTACATCAATGTGTAAGCGTAGTAAAAGAGAAAAAGGTTACAGGCTTTATAAAAATTGAATTCTAAATGGTGTAATATTCAAAACATAATTTACATTATATTTAATCTCGTCGTCGTCGTCGTCGTCGCTTCGACCAATGAACGTCCACTGCTGGACATAGGTCTCCGGTACCGGCGAGCCTCTGTATGTTGTCGGTCCAGCTTGTGGGGGGTCTCCCTACACTGCGCCGTCCGTTGCGGGGTCGCCACTCCAGCACCTTGGGCCCCCAGCGTCCATCGGTCCTTCAGACTATGTGCCACGCCCATTGCCACTTCAGGTTCGCGATTCGTAGGACTATGTCGGTGACTCTGGTTCTACTACGGATTTCTTCATTTCTGATTCGATCACATAGAGAAACTCCGAGCATAGCCTTCTCCATCGCACGCTGAGCGACTGAGCTTACGCGTGAGGCCCATAGCCAGCGACCACGTCTCAGAACCGTAGGTCATCACTGGCAACACACACTGTTCGAAGACTTTGGTCTTCAGACACTGAGGGTTATCGGACGAAAATATCTGGCGTAGCTTCCCGAACGCTGCCCAACCGAGTTGGATTCGGCGGTTGATCTCCTTCTAGAAATTGGACCTACCTAGCTGGACTATATGTCGCAGGTATGTGTACTTGTCAACAATTTCGAGAGCTGAGTTCTCAACGATGACTGGATGAGGCGGTACCTGGATATTAGACATAATTTTTGTCTTAGCCATGTTCATTTTCAGGCCCACCTGTTGAGAAACTCTGCTGAGGTCATCGAGCATTGTATTGAGATCTTCGAGAGTCTCTGCCATAATGACTACGTCATCGGGAAACTGTAGATGAAATGATGAACCGTGATATTTAATCTAATCACGATAAAAACGCAATGAGAAAACTCTTTGATGTGAAACTTCTTTGGCAAACAAATTTTTAAGTTTTGTTTATATAAAAATCTAATACTTTATGGTTAGGTTGATACGTTTACGAATTAAAGTGTCACTAAAAGTGTCGAAAATGAATACAAATAATTTATTGAAATTTCAAATGACGAATCTATAATATAAAAATGAATCGCAAAATCAATTGGTAAGCGCATAACTCAACAACGCCTGGACCAATTTTGCCAATTCTTTTTTTTTAAATGTTCGTTGTAGTCCAAGGAAGTCGAAATTTTTTACGGCCAGAAAAGTTCGTATAATTGCAGGGGAAAAAAAACAGCCCTTTTCTGTTCCCTATACAAACGTTTTCTAACTAAAATGTAGAGTCAATTTGACCTTTATTGCTATTCAATAAAGTTCATAATAAATTACAAGTACTCACTTTTGTCTAAGCAATGTAGGTGTGTTCCTAACGTCAAAGACTCAATTTGCACTTTATTAACGCTGCACAAAGTTAAAAATCTTTTTGACAGAACGAAGTCTGTCGGGTCTGCTAGTTGTTAATAAAAATGCCACGTGATTTTTATCAATATTCAAAATTATTAAAATTTAGAAAAAAAGAATTATTTCTATTTTATATTTTTTGAGTATATTATTAAGTGACGAGTGGCATATTAAAATGCCACATGGTGTTTGTAAATATTAAAATTACTCAACCCTTAAACGAATTAGGATAAAAAACGCTGCATATTTTCTTGACGCTAATCGCGCGTTTCATCAGTAACAGTTTTACCCTCATGAGCCTAAAGAAGTTACATTTCAAAAAATGACGAAAGTTGCGTACAACATCAGAGATTCAAGAGAATATAGATAATGTTGGTTAGACGTTTCCTACGCTTGCTATTATTAGTTGTAGATATATCCGTATGTTTAAGACACATGAGTACTATAGAAGTCGCTGGAAAATCGATCGTGTTTTCAAATAGGTTCTGGTTAAACGAAGGTCCGAAATTGAAATAGTCCAGCGAGGCTGCTGGCGACGTATCGGCTGTCACATTACCGGCCGACGCTGGTGGTGTTATTATCAAACTTTTTGAAGGGTCTCCGGTCGCCGGCGCGACGCCGACCGCGCGTTCCCACTGATGCTAGTTTTATATGGAATAGGACACTTTTTTAGTTTTTTTTGTTTACCAACAAGCCATAATGACCAAATAGTGAGTTGCGTGGTTTCTCGTTCAGAGAAGTTGCAAGTTCGAATTCTGGATAACCACCATTAAACCAGGCCTGGAGCACGAAGACAGGGTTATGCTCGCCTCCTTTTTCTTGTTTTTAGAACGAATAGTAATTAGGTAAATGAATCCGGAGTTTCAGGGTAGAATGTTTGACGGCCTCGCTGGCGCAGTGGTGCGAGTATTCGCTTTGCTAGCGGAGGTCCCGGGTTCGACGAATAGGTCGGGGTCTATAATACCCGGGTCTCGGTAGGACGAATTTAGGAAATTGTATTTTCTAATTTGTCTGAGTCTGGACTGGTGGGAGGCTCCGGCCGTGGCTAGTTTCCACCCTACCAGAAAAAACGTACCGCCAAACAAAGAGATTTGTGTTCCGGTACGATGCTGTGTAGAAACCGTAAGCGGTATATCGCCTCTTAACAGATTAGCGCGCTTTCATCTTAGACTGTATCATCACAAAAAAAATGTTTTTCGGTAAGCCTCTGGCTCCCCACTAAATCTTCAAGCGGGTTTCGCTAGGTTTTAGTGGGTATTCTAGTTGTGCCGAGTGAGTCCGATACTCCCAATCGATGACTGCTCGGTTGAAGTGTGTTAATGCATTCACCAGCTTAAAAAAATATTGCGTCATTGGTCTAGTGGTCAGCATGTTCGGTTACATATATGAGGTCCTGGGAAGAGGAGTCGTCAGTGCAGCGCTTAATCTCTCTCCAGTCGTGTTTGATTGCCATCGGATTATGAGAGTGAAGGAATAGAGAGTGCACTTGTGTATATGACTACCAACCCGGAGTGGTGCAGCGTGGTTGGTTTATATTCTGAAAATCCTCGCTTCTATCAGTGAGGCTCCTGTGCCCAGCAGTGGGGCATTATTAGGCTGCTACTTACCTTAGCTTATCATTAAAATTAGCATTATTAAAAAAAACTTACGTGGTTGACTGTACATTTCCAAACCATCATTGCAATTTTCGGTATAGAAAAACACTATGAAGACACCTGGTCGGGAGTTTTTTTGGGTTATACGTAGCCGGCACTGGAGTAATACGAGCATTGTAGGTTTACATTCTTTTGATTACATGTCAAAATAGCAAATGTATACCGTTTAGAATACAATTAGATATGACAATATTGGTTTATATTGATTCAATACACTAATGTATCTTATATGTATCTTCGTCGCTTTAATTTATGAAGTGAAACTTTTTTAGGTGCGTGAGGGTGAAATTGAAGTATGAATCGCTTGTTTAGCGTCACGAAGATGTACAGTGTTTTTTAATGTTAATTCGTTTGAATGTTAGGTAGTTTTAATATTTACAAATAACATGTAGCATTTTAATTTGCCACTAGTCATTTGATAATTTAAAATACAATTTTTATATACATATTTTATATAATATTGACAAAAACACGTGACATTTTTATTTACAATTCGTCATTTGAGATTCCAATAAATTATTCTCTTACTCTTAGTATTTCAATGACACTTAAATTTATTAAATTCCTATCATATTTTCCTTTTTTTCTCGCTCTAAGTCTTGAAAATCTTAAGTTTAAGATTTGTTTAAACAAGACCAAAAAAATATTTTGCCAAAGAAGTTTCAACTTCTGACATATGTACTTTGTACGCATGCACTTTATTTTTAAGGATACCGTAAATAAACACTTTTTAGTACAATAACTCATAGGAAAACGGAGTCCGTCTCCATATAACGTGAGCCGGTCACCAGAAACAGGACGCATATGGTAATTCCTTATTCCAATAGGAAATAGCAGCGGTCAGTCGCAATAATCCATCACTTGGTTATTTGTTTGTCTCGGGACATGTTTATATCGTTTTACGTATTCCTTACAGGTTTTGATAAATATTTGTTCCGAGACAGTTCGGACATGTCCAGGAATTGAATATCCGGGATGAGGGCGGCTTTGTGTGTGGCATGTGTTGTAAATTGAGAACATTTATGTATTACTGTGATATGATTGGACATACACAACATACAACTAACATATGTCAAATATATAAAAATTTCGAATTTGTGATCTCACTCCATTAAAATGTCTCGATTGATTTTATTTCATTTGTTTTATAAATTTATTAGACATGAAAATGAGTCGTGACATATTTTTGATCGATATCCTCCATTTTTAATCCTTGTTTTTTGTATTATTGTAAGATTAATATATGAAATATATATTATATGTAATAAGAAATCTATTATCTATATCTATACATATAACAGATATCCAGGTATGTATTGACTCATAACGATATCTCTGGAACCACAAGACGTACATACATACATAGCATCACGCCTCATTCCCATAGGGGTAGGCAGAGACCACGTCCTTCCACTTGCCACGATCCTTGCATATCTCCTTCGCTTCCTTCATTCTCATTAAACCTTTCATACAAGTTCGTCGGTTTCGAGTACTCTTGACCTTGCCCTTATTTAAAATGTCCTGGATTTGGTCCTGGAACGTTCGCATTGGTCTTCCCCTTCCAACTTTCTCATTCACTCTTGACTCATAAATCCTTTTTGCCAGTCTCCTTTCACTCATTCTCTCTACATACCCAAACCATCTAAGCATACCTTTCTCGATTTTAGTCAGTACGTCTTCTTTTATACGACAACGTTCTCTTATCACACTGTTTCTTACTCTGTCACTCAGTTTTAATCCACACATACTTCTCAACGCTCTCATCTCTACCGTATTTATTTTACTTATGTGATTCTTCTGCCATACCCAACTTTCACTACCATACACAAGTGTTAGCACCAACACTCCCGCATGCACTGCCAGTCTGGCCTTTTGAGACACCATCTGGCTATTCATAAAGGCGTGCAGAGCACCATTTACCATATTCCCTGCATTCACTCTCCTTTCAATATCACTTTCAAATCTTCCATTTTTTGTAAATTTAGATCCCAAGTATACAAAATCTTTCAACTCTTTCCCTTGTTCCCCATCTGTCAAAAATATAACACAAGACGTAAAGGCTTGAAATTTAGTAGGAATATTCCTTTTGCCGAGTAGAGATCAACTAAGAACGGATTTTACGAAATTCCATCCGCAAAGGTGTTACAGGGGTAATAATTAAAAGATTAAAATTTTCACATAAAAAAAATATCTGTTATGGTATGTAAAACTTGGTCAGAAATTATTTTTCAAATAATGGAAACTATCAAAAGTAAATCTTAGGAAATTGCACTCTCAAAGGGCAGTGCGAGTATGTTTCTTATTTATAAAAAAAATTTGCCATTCCACTCAGACAAAGTCGCGGGTTCAGTTCTTAGTATAAAAATAATCTTTGATATTTCATTTTGCATATATTATATATAAAAGGTTATAATTTAACGAAGACGAAGTTGCGTGGGTTTACTGGGTTACCTATTTATTTATTTTTTTATTTATAATGTTTGGCTAAACACCAAAAAGTTTATTGCGCTTTCGTAGATTTAGAAAAGGCCTACCTATGATCGAGTGGTGAGGAATGAGCTGTGGTCAAGGTTATCTACGTATGGTGTGAGCGGTAGTCTGATTCAAGCATTGAAGTCTCTCTATGAGGGTTCTAGTGACTGTGTCAGAATAAACGGAGCGTACACGGAGTGGTTTCCTGTCGAAAGAGGTGTTCGAAAGGAAAGTGAAAGTGGAAAGGAATGAAAGTGAATGTAAACAAAACGAAAGTTATGCTTTTGAACGAGATGAATCTATGATGAATGGCAATATTTTGATAGATGGGGAACAAGTGGAAGCGCTGATGATCAAGTAATACTTGCGTCATCCGCTAATGAGCTACAGGAGATGCTAAATATTATGAATGAAGCTTTGAAAGGGAAAGGAATGAAAGTGAATGTAAACAAAACGAAAGTTATGCTTTTTGAACGAGATGAATCTATGATGAATGGCAATATTTTGATAGATGGGGAACAAGTGGAAGAGGTGAAAGAATTTGTATACTTGGGATCTAAATTTACAAAAGATGGAACATGTGAAAGTGATATTGAAAGGAGAGTGAATGCAGGGAATATGGTAAATGGTGCTCTGCACGCCTTTATGAATAGCCAGATGGTGTCTCAAAGGGCTAGACTGGCAGTGCATGCTGGAGTGTTGGTGCCAACACTTATGTATGGTAGTGAAAGTTGGGTATGGCAGAAGAATCACAAAAGTAAAATAAATGCGGTAGAGATGAGAGCGTTGAGAAGCATGAGTGGATTAAAACTGAGTGACAGAGTAAGAAATAGTGTGATAAGAGAACGTTGTGGTATAAAAGAAGACGTAGTGACTAAAATTGAGAAAGGTATGCTTAGATGGTTTGGGCATGTAGAGAGAATGAATGAAAGGAGACTGACAAAAAGGATTTATGAGTCAAGAGTGAATGCGAAAGTTGGAAGGGGAAGACCAAGGCGAACGTTCCTGGACCAAATCCAGGACATTTTAAATAACGGCCAGGTCAAGAGTACTCTAAACCGACGAACTTGTATGAAAGGTTTAATGAGAATGAAAGAAGCGAAGGAGATATGCAAGGATCGTGGCAAGTGGAAGGATGTTGTCTCTGCCTACCCCTATGGGAATGAGGCGTGATGCTATGTATGTATGTATGTATGTATTTATTTGTATTATAAATGACTAGCAATGCCCGGAAATTTGACCCACGTGGATATATGTAAATACAATCAAGCCTATTATCTAATTTATATTGTTTTATCTACGTTAATATTAAATAGGAAGAATAAGGACAATATATACAATAAAAACAGTATTTCTGGAATACATTAAGTGTTTGTGTTTATGATAACAAGTGAATAAAATTGCGAACAAAATTAATATGGCCATCGCTATACTACTACATTACAATATCATTATTTTTTAAATTCGTTATATCTTTTGAATGGAATGTCAGATTTTAGTAATTTAAGGTACTTTACAGGTATTAAAACAGGCTTAAATTAAATAGGATAAGGATAAATACAGATATGAATATTATGGTCGGTATTTTTATTAAATGTAAAAAGTAGCTATATTAACATAACTACAGTAGTTGGACATATGGTATCACGAACTTTTTTGTAGATATTAATATGGTCTATAACAGATTTTTCTTCGTATTCTTGAGAAATTAATATAGCCTATTTTGCTCAGTGAAAATGCAGCTTTGTAATGATGAAGTATTTTTGAAATCGGTCCAATAGTTTTTGGATGAAAACGTTACAAACATACATATAAAAACAGATGTTTCCTCTTTATAATACCAGTTTAGATTGAAAACTTCGGCAAGATAGCAGCCTCAAAGAAGGTAACTGCCCTTCAGACTGGCTCACCTGTATATAATAACTGTTTACCAGATAAAATGAAATATAAAAATGATCTTAGAAGTGAAACGAGGCCGTAACAAAAACTGTAGCGCTATCCCAAGGGCCGCCACGTCATTATAGCCGAGGCTAAGGATCGTATGCATACAGAATAGACCTTATCAGTTATGCATAATGCGGAGACCCCAAAGGTGGGCAAAATATTGCAACGCCCGTGTAGGCACCGCACCTTTTACAGGGTGTTAGTTTTATGTGTACATTATAATATAAATTTAAATTGTTAAATGCCACATTGGTCTAAAGGTTCAGACTTTGTTTGTGAATCTTTAATGTTGCGGTTGCACTCGTTATTTCTTGTCGTAAAAATGGATTCATTTAAACAGCCTCGGGTTCGATCCCCTGTAGGCGAATTTAGGCTGTGGCGAGTTACCACTCTATCAGCAAAGACGTACCCCCAAAAAAAAAGAGATTTATGTTCCGGTATGATGTTGTGTAGAAACCTCTTAACAGATTAGCGCGCTTCCATCTCAGACTGTATCATCACTTACCATCAGGTGAGATCACAGTCAAGCGCTAAACTGTCAGCAATAAAAAAATGTATTACTGACATCAAATATCTCTTTAATTCACTGAAAAAAACTGGACTGTATGACTAGGTTTTTCACACACAAAATAGCTAATTGTTATTAACTTAAATTTTAGTGGTTTAATGATATTTATTTAAATTGTATTAACGGATATATACTTCGTTGGAAATTATGTGTTTTAGGTTTTCGGCAAAATACTTAAATTTGAATTACTACTAAATCATTCATCGTGGTATTAAAGATGTAGTGACTAAAATTGAGAAAGGTATGCTTAGATGGTTTGGGTACGTAGAGAGAATGAGTGAAAGGAGGTTAACAAAAAGGATTTTTGAGTTAAAATCGAATGGGAAGTTGGAAGGGGAAGACCAAGGCGATCGTTCCTGGACACGTTCCTGGAGCATTCCAAATCCAGGACATTTTAAATAAGGTCCAGGTCAAGAGTACTTTAAACCGACGACCTTGTATGAAAGGTTTAATGAGAATGAAAGAAGCGAAGGAGCTATGCAAGGATCGTGGCAAGTGGAAGGACGTGGTCTCCGCCTACCCCTATAGGAATGAGGCGTGATGCTATGTATGTATGTACTAAATCATTTTAGTTTTGGTTGAACCGTTTGAACATAGTTGCGATAGGAAAGGTAGCAAAAAATATTGTTCTTGTCTAATTCCACTGGTTCTGCAAATGCCTATTGGCGAATTCTTTCTATGAATATTAGGTACACAATAAAGCAGTTAATTTCAATAAAAAATTTATCGTATGTGTGGAGAGGCAATACACAATAATTATTCTACTTGTTCCGCAAATGTATTTGGTGAAGCGCTTCACTTACAGCTATACATCAATTTACCATTTACTATTTCTTTACTGTTTGCAATTCCACTGGTTCTGAAAACGACCCTGGCGATAGGCTTCCCTAATAATCGGTGTGCCAGTATCATCATTGGTCTCTCCTTTTCCCGATTATGCGGGGTCGGCGTTCCCAGCGATGTGGCACCGCTGTTGTCTTTTGAGAGCGTCATCTTTCGTAAAACTTGCCGCTATCAGGTCTCTGTGGAACTTCGTCAACTATTTGGTTTCGGCCCTTCTCTACCCTGCGATTTGAGTCTATGAAAGGGAATGTTTGACAACATGATCATCAAGTCTTCGCAGTCTAAATCTTAACCTAGACTAAAACTTTTAAAATTCTCTCACCAATTTGATAGGATAAGTAATGCTGTTCTCAGAATCGTCATTATTATATCCTATACTTTACTCTTCATTTGCAACAAATAGAATGTTAAAACACAATAATCCAACACTAGTAGAAAACTTTAATACAGACAGAACTGTCGCCAGGACAATGTCCCTCATTCTCATGTACAAAAATCTTCATCGTTGAAACATGGACTTCAAACAGAAGTAGTGATTAAACTTTTGCTTTTTCCGGTTTAATGCCTCTTGTAAACATTTTACTGATATAATAACAAAGACCTCAGCCTAATAAAGAAATATAGTAATTTAATAGCCATCCAGTAAACTGTATGCAACTTTATTTCTTATTATTATTATATTTTACAAAGAAATGGCATTTTTGACACAACCTGTATATTTAACGTCAAGTGACAATACCGCAACGTCCAATGTCAGCTTGATGGATTTTGTTCTGTGAATCTATTACAGTTTTTTTATTTGCTGGAGGTCGAGATGCGACCGCCCCATGAATATGAATGGAACTTTGAATCACATACATTTGTTCGGCTGCCAAACAAATTGATACTTTGTAACGCCGTTGCGGATAAATACATATTTTTTTGGTTACATTTCCAATTTGTTAACTTATATTATTATAATGAGCTAATGAGCTACAGGAGATGGTAAATATTATGAATGAAGCTTTGAAAGGAAATTTATGTTCTTTGAAAGAGATGAATCTATGATGACTGGCAATATTTTGATAGATGGGGAACAAGTGGAAGAGGTGAAAGAATTTGTATACTTGGAATCTAAATTTACAAAAGATGGTACATCTGAAAGTGATATTGAAAGGAGAGTGAATGCAGGGATTATAGTAAATGGTGCTCTGCACGCCTTTATGAATAGCCAGATGGTGTCTCAAAGGGCCAGACTGGCAGTGCACGCTGGAGTGTTGGTGCCAACACTTATGTATGGTAGTGAAAGTTGGGTATGGCAGAAGAATCACAAAAGTAAAAGAAATGCGGCAGAGATGAGAGCGTCAAGAAGTATGAGTGGAGTAAAACTGAATGACAGAATAAGAAATAGTGTGATAAGAGAACGTTGTGGTATAAAAGGAGACGTAGTGACTAAAATTGAGAAAGGTATGCTTAGATGGTTTGGGCATGTAGAGAGAATGAACGAAAGGAGACTGACAAAAAGGATTTATGAGTCAAGAGTGAATGCGAAAGTTGGAAGGGGAAGACCAAGGTGAACGTTCCTGGACCAAATCCAGGACATTTTAAATAAGGGTCAGGTCAAGAGTACTGTAAACCGACGAACTTGTATAAAAGGTTTAATGAGAATGAAAGAAGCGAAGGAGATATGCATAGATCGTGGCAAGTGGAAGGATTTGGTCTCTGCCTACCCCTATGGGAATGAGGTATGATGCTATGTATGTATGTATATCATTATAATGTATTGTTCCAAACTTTATGGGACACATTAGTGTTTAACAATTACCAAAAAATTCACCACAAAAAGTGAAACAAAATTAAAGGTACAAGCGAAGAAATGGGCAGAGTAAAACATTATATATTATGAGGAAACTCACGTTAACAACTTTTATTCTCTGCACTATTTAAATATACACAACTTGCACTATACTAATGATTACTTCACTATATGAATTTTTAAAATTTAGCATTACTTTTCTTAAAACAACTACTTCACGAGACACAGCTGGAAAGACTATCATACAATTGTTCCGCTTGGTAAAATTACCTCGTATTGCGTAACATTTTTTAATATTACACAGTGACATACAAATAACTACGTCCTTATACGTACATATTATATACAAACAATTATAATGACTTGACCAATTGTTTATAATTATTTTTGTAATAGTTGATAATTCTGTGAATAAGTTTTAAAATATATTCTCACCTAAAAAATTAACAGTTTATTCTATTGAAGTGAAACTTCTTTAGGCGCATGGAGGTAAAATTTGTAAGGAATTTTTGTTTTTTATGCTAATTCATTTGAAGGTAAGGTAGGTTTAATGTTTACAAATAACATATGGCAAATTAATTTGCCACTCATCATTTGATATTTTATTAATCACTTTTCATAAAATATAAAATAAAAAGATTTCATAAATTCTCTTTTAAATATTTTAAATATAAAAACAAACTTATTTAATAAATTCATGGACAAAAACGCGTAGCATTTTTCTACAATTCGTTATTTGAGATTTCAATAAATTATTTGTATTAATTTTCGACACTTTTTAACGACAATTAAATTCATTAAATTCCTAACATATCTTCCTTTGACACTCCATCTAAGTCGTGGCATTTTGATACAGAATGACAATATAAATAATAATATATTGTTGTTAATAAATCTAGATTTACTTGATGATAAAATTAGATTTCTCTGACGTTTTTATATGATAATATAAAATATTCAGTATTAAAGTGTGAGGATTATCTTTGTAACTTGTTTTTATTTATTGTGACATAGATTACTTATATATTAAAAATATTGAAAGATTGGGTACCTTGTAACTGTGTTTAAAATAATAAACTTAAATCAAACACTTGGCAACTAAAGGGAGAGTCTTTTAGATATCGTATCGGTTTCCAATTAACAGCGACACAGTTGAGTCTCATTATATTTTTAATTTGGGGGAGGAATCTCAAATTAAAGCGGGCGACGTCAAAGGACAAGCCGTCTGCCATTAGAGCTAAATAATTAAAGAATTCGACCGTCTTTACAATCGTTAGGAATTAAGAAACCGACTTGCTTAACTTCGTAATTTCCACATGGAATTTCCATTTACGTATCTGATACTATAATGACAGAAAGAAAAATCAATCGCGAACGCAATGGCCCATATATAAAATTAAAGTTTCTTACCTCTTAGTGGTAAACCTGGCAAGAAACAGTATATATTTATAGAGTCGCTTACTAATTTGTAGGTTAAGTCATACTATTCTCAGATTCTTCATTTTTATATTACACACTTTGAACGACTTAAAACACAATACTAATAGATAATACAAACTGAGAACTGTCGCTAGGCGAATGTTCCACGTCCATGTCCACCAATCACAGTCATCGTGAAAACGACGACTAAACAGAAGTTTTGATTAAATTTGAGAATTTCCAGAATAAACTGGATGTAGCACATGTAAACGTTTTACTGATATAATTATAAAGACCTCAGCGTAATAAACAAAGATTTTAATAGCAATTCCACAAATAAAATAATAATGCTCGCTAACAATATACAAATAATTGTTAATTGGTAGTCACTCAATGGCTGAAATTTGAGCGTAATCAATTTCATTTATAAGTTAAAACATTAATAAAGTTCCACTGTCAAAAACTCCTATAATCATAGGTTTCGCCAAGGTTACAACTAATATGCTACTACTGTTAATTTTCCTCTTATTTTTCAAACAAATTATATAAAAATAATGAATTTATTCTGATATTAGTCTATTCTAAATTTGACCGCGTTTCTGTGTCAAATACGTGCTGATGTGTGTAAGGTTTTTTTTATTGATTTAATGTATTTTTATTATTAAAAAATAAAACTTCTGTATATATACTATCTGTTTTGAAAATTTCATACTCCTCCGTCCACGCAATTTTATTAAAAAGGGGACCATATATTTTGCTTTAAATATTAATGTATAAATAAAATAACACCTTGAAAGGCTTGATTAAAAACACATTTGAAGAATACTCGTTGATATTGTCAGAATAGTTAATTCAAATTACTTTCAATGCATTGTGTCATGGTAAGAGGTATGACAATTAAGTAATGAGACTGATTCCATAAAAACCGTTTATTTGAAAAGTATTCTATAACTCTGCCATCCCTTTCAAAGTAGTCCCCTTGGGCAGCTATACAGCGATTCCAGCGCGTTTTCCATGCTTGTTAACGTTTCTGGAACGCTTTGACTGGGATATCCGCGAGTACCCTCGTCATGGCCACCTTTGACCACCGATTTTGTTTTAGGGAACAGAAAAAACCGTGTTGCAACAAGGCGATCCCTTTAGAGGCCAAATACTGTGGCGCGTTATCGTGATGAAGGATCCAGTTACGAGCGATGTCTGGGCGCACCCTGTTGACTCGTTTTTGGAATCTTTCGAATACTTGGCAATAGTAGACTTGATTCACAGTTTTCCCGGGTGGAACGAATTCTTTGTGGACGATTCCACGGCTATCAAAAAAGGCAATAATCATCGTTTTCACCTTCGACTTGCTCATGCGAGCTTTTTTCGGGCGGGGGGCGCGCGGAGACAACTATTTTGAGCTTTGGTGTTTGGCTTCCGGGAAATTCGTATTGGAAAAACCAGCTCTCATCGCCTGTAAGAACTCGATCAAGCAGCGTGGGATCGTTTTCCACTGGTTCCAAACAGTCTTCTGCGACGGTCATTCGATGCTGCTTTTATTATACTTTAGTGTAATCGTGTTTTGATGCAATATTTGTAAAGAGAAAGGTTGTTTGTGGAATTTATATTAAGGGTCTAAGAGATTCTCAAAGAAATAGTGTCCGCAAAATTATTCTATATACATTAACATATTGATAAAAAAAGTCATTAAATCCCATATAAAGTATACTTATATAAAGAAACAAAGTCCCCCGCTGCATTTATGTGTCTAATCGCAATAAATTCAGAGATTATTGAACGGATTTTCATGTTACTTATTCATAAGGAAGATTTTGATATATAATTTGTCAAAATTTTGTTTGAATTCATTGAAATATACCGACTAGTTGAATTGTCGAATAAAGTCAAGCCTATGAGAGCTTTCATTAAAAACGCTGTCATATTCCTAAGAGATATAAAAAAACAATCATTAATGTGATGTTACTCTTTTGTAGATCTACAAAAAAGCCTTCGGTGGCATATATTTATCTATTAAGGATAGCTGAATAAACAAACTATCTTCTCAAATAATGATTTCGTATAACGTGGTAATTGAAGTTATTCAGACGATGGTGGCATTAATTTATTTGATAATGTTAATATCATGTAGTTTAGACTCTGAATTAGTTATCTATTTAAACAAATCCATTCATAACTCCTTATTCTCTGGTTTTATATATGTAGGAGTGCAATAGTTTGTAAATCGCTGGTCCGTGTGCTATATATAGTATATATATATATAGTCTGTGGAACGCTGGGCTATCTGTCTATCGGAGTGGGGCAGAGTCAATAAATGGCAGTCCGGCGGGTCTCTCGGTAGTTCTTGGGTGACGACCCGCCGGTGCGGTCGGTTTTGAAATTGTCGCATTCCTAGCTATTATTATTAATGAGTTTGTCTAAATTCATATCGGGAACATTAAGTGACTCAATATTAGAATCTGAGTTAATTAATAAGGTATTTGATTGCACTTACATTACCTACGAACGCCCACAGTATGGAAATTATGGATGCCATTAATGACGATGTCGGCGGGGAACCCTATGCCCCTACGCTTTATGCTCTCTCTCTCTCTCTTATTCTCCGACATATATATTATTAACAATACATAAAATAAACATTATTAAACAAATTAATTCCACCGTCATTTGAATTACTTTCTAATTACCGCCCTATACTCAGTTATTATTTGAGAAGATAGAATTGGTTTTTTCGGCGATCTTTAATATTTAGCTAATTGTATAGTTATGATTATGTATAAAATGTTGTCAATATTATATATAAGGTAAAGGTAAGTAGCAGCCCATTAACGTCGCACTGCTGGGCACAGGCCTCCTCGCTCATATGAGAGAGGGTTTTTAGAGCATAGACCCACCACGCTGCTCCACTGCGGATTGGCAGGCATAGTACACAAGTGCACTCTCTATTCCTTCACTCTCATAGTCCGATGTGACGGTAATCCGACACAACCGGAGAGAGAGATCGGGCGCAGGACCTACGGCTTAACGTGCTCTCCGAGGCACGGGGGTGAATCACACCGCCAACTTCCCAACTTCCGGCAAATATTGAGAAAATCTTAATAGATATCGATTTCGAAATGGCCCGACCCAGGACTCGAACCCAGGACCTCATGTCTGTAGTCGAACATGCTAGCCACTAGACTAATGAGGCCATATTATATATGAACCCACAGAATAAAGAATTTTTGATTTGAAACGTTTAAACTTGTGGAAAGAAGACAGTTACTGGCCAAGCTAATAAACATTACACAACCCAGCATTTTGACTCAGTTTCATTCAAACACGCCCATGGCATTTTTTACTTAAAGATCATAAATAAGGAAATTAAGAGAGTCGATATGTTTAACTCTAATAATTATCGAACTACGAAGCAGTGTGCATTGGTCGACAAATACTAAATTGATGTTAATTCCTATTTCGTCTAGACGTGAGAACCCGCCACGTTTAGATGCAAATTAGATTTATTACCAGTTCAATAAAGTTAACGTTAGATTTAAATGCGTTGGCCATATATATAGGCTTTAGTATCTTTTTTCTTATATTATACACACCAGTCCTACAGTAAACTTACAAATATTTGTATCTATGTCCGTTATAGACTCAGAAACTATCCAACTCAACTGTCCTAAAGCGGTTTCATTAGAGGGGCAATAATCTAGAGACGGTTTTAGTTCACTAAACTCCTTGGAGTCGCGAGCGGCTGCAGGGGGGGCTGTGGCCGTTTTCTTAGCACACACACGAATCCAGGAAGACGGCAGGTTAATGTGGTCTTAATCTGCTGTGGCAACACCTATTGCCAGCAAAAGGTATCGCCTAATAGGAGGAGCCTAAAAAGCACAACGTGGCGGAGGCTCCGGCGAATTTTCCGGAGATCCCGGAGCTCTCCGTTTATACGTAGAGGCAGGCCACCGGAGGGGTTTTAGTGGAAAATACCACATAACCCGATCTATCCCCCGAAAAGGTCGGGTATCTTATAAACATTTCCCCTCGACAATAAAAAAAAACTCACTAATTCACTAACTTTCCAGGAATGGTCAAAACTATAACTCAAAAAAGATATAAGCCACCTAATCGATCTACCCTGAACCAGCATCATTAAAGAGGCAATAATACAGAGATGGTTATATTCTACTAAAGTCACTCGCTCTTTTACTTACTACGTTATGGTTCAAAGCTTAACTTCAAAACAAAGGGTAGAAATATATGAAACACAAGTTGTTGTACTTATGTCTCATTAGGAAGGCAACAATACAGAAATGGTTTTTGACTACTAAACTCACATACTTATTTACCAAAGGATGATTAAAACTATAATATAAAAAAAGATGGTAATGATATAAAAAAAAAGAAAGATTATTTGTTTCTATGTCCGTTATAGGCTCAGAAACTATCCAACTGAACTGCCCTAAAGCGGTTTTATTAGAAAGGCAATAATTCAGAGGCGGTTTTAGATCACTAAACTCACTCACTAATTCTCTAACTTACCAGGAATGGTCGTTACCACCACAGTTAAAAGATGAGTTAATTTATATAAAACACAAAAGTTGATTAAACCTATGTCCGTTATAGACTCTGAAACCATCCAAACGATCTACCCTAAACTGGTTTCATTAGGCAATAATATAGAAACGGCTTTTGTCTACTAATCTCACTCACTTACTACGGGATGATCAAAACTATAATATAAAAAAGATGGCTAAAGATATATATAAAAGAGAACGTTTGTTTGTATCTATGTATACTCAAGAGATCAGCTCCAAACTGGTTTCATTAGAAAGGCAAAAATATAGAGATGGTTTTAGACTATTAAACTCACTCACTTAAGATACACATAGGAAATAAATATCTCTAATGTTTTATAAATACATACTTATTCATATGTTGAAAACGATGATAGCTGGATATATCTTAGAGCTATTAAACTTAGTGACGCAAAGGTACCATTGGTGTGATGGCATTCAAATGGAATAAATCCAGGTTGCCGGAGTCTAGGAGACCCTGGGGAGTCATCTTGACGGAGTTGACCGCTCTAAGGTGCTTGACACTGGGATGAGACCTTGTTTCGGGCTACAACAAACGAACGGCTAAAACGCTGCGTTTAAAAGTGCATAAACGATTTTTTCAAAAAAGGAGGAGGTTATCCATTCGTTTGTATTTTTTTTGTTGTGTTTGTTACCTCATTTCTCCTGACTGGGTGGACCGATCTTGATGATTTTTTTTTTAAATGAAAGGTGGTGCTCGTCATAGTGTCCCATTTTTTTAAATCCATTTCTGATAATGGCATCCATGAGAAAACCGGGTAAGTGTTAATTTGCATTAAGCATGTGCGCGACAAGTGGACGAATAACTCAAGATCACGCCAACCGATTTCGATGATTCTTTTTTTTATTGGAAAGGATATAATTCAAGGGTTGTTTTGTGATAGTTTGGTGAGGTTCTGATTAGGTTCTGAGTTCTGATTAGGTTTGGTTAGGTTCTGAGCTAGGTAGCCTAAAGCGCTCAGAAAAGGGAACAGACGACGAGAAAAGGAAGTTTTACAATAATAAGACTGGCAAACTGAGTCAGACGTTCGTTTATTTTCACTAATACTAGGATTACAGGGCTATTGCCTATGTTGACGAAGTACTAATTGGAGGACATATAATTTTCTGACGGTGAAGGCGTCGCAAAGAGCATAAAGATTTTTAGTTGGGAATAGCTTTGAATATAAAAGAAAAGAATACAATTAAAGTTAAATTAAACACCGAAATTGTTTGAAATGGTAAAGTTCTTAAACGTTTGAATTTGAATTAATTTCTGGAAGGTAGTTATTAAGCAACCAAAAAAAATTGGGGAGTATTTTTTTGTACATTTACAGGCTGATATTACGAGGTATCATTAAATGTGTTAGATAAGCTTGTTTACTTTGAATAAATATGTAAAAATGTTGTTAAATTACGGCTGTTTTTAATGCAATAATTCGTACTTGTTTACATTATGAATATTTACAGTTTTATTAAAAGTAAACAAACTTATCTGACACATTTAATAATGTACAAAAAATTACGTTCATATAAATAAAGAACCCATGCCCATAGGCCTACGTCTTTTAGAGGCAGTTTTAAATAAAGTGCTACTAAAGTGCAGTCAGGCTCAAATGTTAAACTTAATAAATATTCAAAAGACACATAAATCATAGCTTTACAAGTACTGCCATTAAAATTTTTCGTACAATGAATACTTCAGTTTTGCAGCGTTAGGTCCAGAGTAAAGGTGTTCTGTGTCTCCTTCGTTCACACACTTCATACACTTATTTCTTAGATAGTCCATGCACTTACACACTCGTGTTCCTAATTAAAATAAAAGAAATTGTATTTTAGGATTAAACCTTGCCGTGAAAATCACCATTGGGATTATTATATTAACCCAATCTGTCTGACTGGTCACCATTTATGAATCACACCGCTACACAAATTTATCATAATAATAAATCTTTATTTCAGACCATAAGTCCATATAATTTGTTAATTTTTCTTACACCTCCGTTAATACAGTTTGTTAGTAACAGTATACTTAAACTAGGTTACTTAAAAAGATAATGTTTCCTTAATCTACACAGAGCCCACGCGCATCCCCCTCGTGCCTATGTGTGCATCGTTCTAGGACCTCCAGAAGGAGCCATCCACCCTTTTCGCCAACACGCTGAGGGTGTTGCCGCTACTGGCGATTCGGTTCATCATGGACGCGGTCCGTTTGCGTATGAACGTAAAGAAATCATCTACACGAGCAAACATCCCCGATGCACTGCAAATTCGCGGCTCTTTTAGGACCGCCCTCAGCACGTTATTGTACTGTACTCTCAGGACGCCGTAGACTCGCTTTGTGTAATCGGTCCATACACTGCACGTGTAAAAGAACTGGCAATAAGCAAGAAATAATATTAGCTTAATCTCTCTTGTACAGCGTGCAAATCTTCGAGCCAACATATTGCCCCGAACCGGATTTATACTTAAGCAAAAATTATACAGTATTCACGGTGTGCAAAGAATAAATGCTTTTTCTTTCTTCGCACCAACTTTTTTGGTTGTTTAATAAATTGTTTTATTTTGAGCGTATAAAACGCTGGTCTGCGCGGACAGTATGTCGCAGACAAATTACGATTCGGTCCTACAAGGGCTGCGAAAGGGGTAATGTTTACATTTTAATGTAAGAATACCGTTGGCACTGCACGGTCGTTAAGGGGATCATTTCTCGCCCGCAATTTCGGATTAAATGCGTCTTTTTGCTTTCACTATTAATGAAGTGTTTGATTAAAGTACGTTAATTTGGCTAAAAAACATCTAATATACAAGGTAAGGACGCATATTAACTTCTTACTAGGAACAAGCCTTTTCGTTCATAGGAGACAGGGTTTTTAGAGCAAAGACCTACCACGCTGCATCGTCGAGAGTTTTCAGGAAGCAGTGTGATGGGTCTATGCTCTAAAATCCTTTTAATATAAGCGAGAAGGCTTGTGCCCAGCAGTCAGATGTTAATGGCTTACCTTTTACATATTGCTGCTAGGAACAATTACAAACTATTTTTAAATTTTGGTTAAGGACGCACCATAATCCAACACTGTGGGTGTTATGATTGGCGATGAGTCAAGTTCGAAAGCAGTGACGTTCTTTTGCGAGGCTGTCAGGGACGTTATGGCAGACGCTACTCCTTCTCGCCACGAAGGTTCAATTTTGTTCGCCTGCTCTCCCTCAACTAAACTAAACCCTTAAGTCGGATTCTTCCGGAAGCTCCATCACCATCAGCGGACATCTGGACCCCAACACCTGGATGAAGAGGGTTCCGCTGAGTTTTAGTGGGTATCCCTGTACGACCAGCGAGTCCCACACTCCTGGATGTAACTTTTGACTTCATCTGACGCGCATAAAGCAGTATACATTCCATTTTATTTCGTTAAAAACTCAAATCAAAAATGACCCTAGGACACCGCAGTTATGATAATTAAACATTTTGTTTGATTCTCCAACGTATCTAATTGTGTCAATTCATCTTATATATCTATATAAATATAGACAACAGTTTTACTATTGTGAGAGAGTTTTAAACCCTTTGATACAGAGCAGTAAAAATATGAGGCCGCTATAAAAGGGCTGTAACAATTTCAGTTAATATTAATCGTTTTTCTTTCGCGACCCTTCCGGGGGCCATCGTTTTATTTCCCTCCAATTCGCCCCTTGACGATAACTATGATATATATATTATTAGGCTAAGACTATCCGAAAACTCCCATGAGATGTATTAATATTACCAAGGAAGAGATCAGTAGAATATTAAATTTAAAAGTCGTTCTTTAATGCCATCAAATCAAATGCCATTACATTGGTAATAATACGAGTCTGTGAAGAAAAACAATATTGAAAGTTTGAAAAGTGCCCTAAAAGTTTACTTCTAACGATTTTTAATTGGAGTTGATTTACCAATTGTTGTTTTAAGATTGTCATCTTTTCTATTTTATCTAGGTCTAAACTATTAGGAGGGTACGGCCATGATTGGCTACCGTCACAATTTTACTCTTACAAGGTAGGAATCGTCTCAATTTTACACATATTGAAGCTAGGAAATGCCTTTACGCATCCATATCACACTAAAATCTAATTGGATGAGTGAGGTTTGTTTTGTCAAGCCAGATTACCTACTGAATCCCACCGATACTCTTCGTATTCTATAGTGGAGCGCCTCAGGATCCGTGGATGCAATCTAACCTGGTACATCGGAAGATTCCGGATGGGAAATTTAGAAAATAGACAGGAGAAGCGCGAATATATCCTTCCTATTTCCCAAGGTCCTTTGCCAGAGAACAGGAGCATCTATAACGTCCTCCCCCTGCTTCTCATGTGCGAAATAATGGTGTCATAGAAAGAGATTTAACTGATGAGCACTACGCCAACTATGCCCTTAAGCGAAAGGTGCCCTCCGACCTACAACGTCTGTAGATATCGCTAGGATCCTTAAACCAAGCCCTCTGTCAGATTGACATGCAACTATTCAGGCGTTTTTCTCTGCCAACAGACTGATGCAGGTACTTGCGTACAAGACTTGACCGTATGATCAATATCTTTTTTTCACGCTGTTAAATTCTTTTACCCCGATTAGACCTTAAATACCCACTAAAACACAGCTATATCCTCTACGTCCTATTGTGGAGCACCAAAGGAACGGTAAATGTAATCTACCCGGGTACTTCGAAAAATTCCTCTGGGAAACTTAAGAAGATGTGAGGAGAAGCGTAATTCTACGCCTCCTGGAAGGTATCCAAACAATTGAGTTGGGAGTAAATAATAATAATAATAATAATTTTTATTTCAATCAAATGGATCATATCTGTTAGTAACAATTTTCTTAGCCTAATATTAGTACACTAACCTACTTAAAAGTAATTTTTCTACCTAGTAACAGCCTTGATTTGTCAGTACATGTACCATACAGCAATGGTTCAAGTACCGGCAATCAAATCTGTCAGCAAATGCCTTCAGAATATTGTTAGTGCTGCCCCGAACCCTGCGCATCAGGGATGCACACCGTTTGCGGAAAAAGCGTAAAAGAGCGTTCGCAGCGTCCTTCTGTCTTTTATGTGCCACCTTCAGCGAAATAACAATGTTGCATTAGGATGCCACTGCTCGCCACTCCCTTTCCTTCGACGAATCGATATCGAAGTACCTGTGCTTGAAGCCAAATATTTTCAACCAAGTTTTGAATTGTAATCCGTAACAAGCATTTCTCATAGTAGATTACAAACACCGATGGTCCCGCGGTCTGTACTCGAATTCAATGGGACAAAAAATCAATCTAGACACCCCTCTGACGTCCAGCTAACGACCAAACTGAGTTCTAATCACGAGCCGTCAAAAATGGATATCGAGAATTGAATTCGGGAACCTTCCTTTTTTCGCGCAGGGCGTTCAAATAGCCAGATCAACTCAATAAGGGCGACGTGTTTACTTGCAACCCGCAACGGGCTTTTTTACATTTTGCCAAACGTTATTTACCCGGTGTCGTAAAGGCATTGTGCCCGTTGAACAATGACTGGGAAATATCGCGTCTTTTTTTACTTTGTTTCGTAGATTTTTGCTCTTTTCCGAGTGTCCGTGAACGTGCCGTGTTGCTATTCATTTCGATTTGCGGAACCGGTACGATAGCTGTCAAGTCGGATCGTTATAAACGTTTTTATCCTTTTTGTATTCAGCTTTTGTCAAAGAATTGTGATTAGCGTGAATTTATTAAAGCTTGTATATGGGAAATGTGATATTCGTTTACTTTGCTATCATTTTTTTGAAAAACTATGCCATTTCAAGGAAGAGGCAGGTCTCCTGGTATCACACTTACGAATGAGGAAGCTTTCTCTGGGTTTTAGTGGATATTGTGACCGATCTTCCAAGAACGAGGTCCCACACTTCTAAACGTATTTGGGTTTCGTATGTAAATGCATTTCCCAACAACTTATACATGCTTATGAATAATATTCCTGCGCCGTATAAAAATTTAAATTCTAAAAGTAGCTTTAAAAATCAGTTAAAAACATTTCTTAGCAACAAACAAAAAGAAACAGAAAATTTGGTAGCAGAGTATTCATTCCTGTAGGATCGCTGCTAGCGGCTGATTGTTATAATTTATGTAATAATTAATTTATAAACATATATATATTCTTATACACATATTTAAGCACATTATTATTTAAATGTTACTGTTATAATTTTAATGTATTTATTTGGACACGTATGTAAAAAAAAAGTCTATAAAGAAACTCAGTTGCGCATCCGTGGCGTCATTTTATAGGCTGCAGCTGAAAATCAGCGTCGTGCGTCGGGCTGCAGCCGGATGCACGGCTTTTATGCTGAGCTGCAGACCTTTTCTGCGTTGTACCTAGTTTTTAAGTTATTTTTTAATATTATTTTATTTTATAGATATAGATATGGTGTTAGTCATTTATTTCTTAGATTGTTTTCCTCCTACATGCAATGCAGAATAAAGTTCTTTTTCTTTCTTTCTTTCTTTCTTATTTAGGAAATATCTGCATATTAGCTGTCTCTATCTGAAAAAGACAATAAGGCCGCCCTATGGTGTTGTTCTTCTTCTTTCTTTTTTGGTGTACAATAAAAGTGTTCCCTCTTTTTTTCATCTGATTACAAACTTTACTTCGCGAAAGGAATTTGCTTGAAACGTAATAACAAGCCATGGAGTCCAGTCCTAGCTAAAATACAATTCCTTGATTTTGTTTAAAATGTAATTTACCTCTTATGGTTTTCTACAAGCATCATGCCGGATTGAAATTTGCATTTTGATACGTGTTTACCATCTAGATTTAGACAAATTAGAAAGTGCAATCTGCTTTGCAGGAGTCAAAACCAGTGAGTAAGTAATGATACCATTGCGCCAGCGAGACAGTCAAAATTTTGAATGAGCTACCGTTTTTCGCTTACATATACAGTAAATTATATATTCCTTTTTAACTGATATGCAGTTTTTCTTAATTTTAAAAATCATAGCTAACTTTTGGTAACATCATTTGACATAAAAGGACTGTGTAGTATTTAAAGTTGATTTGGTTACTTTCTTTATCGATGAATGTTTTATTAACCTAATTTCGGTTATAACGTCCAATCTCATGCAGAGATTAGCGATTTGAACAAGTGTGACAAGTATAAATCCTTCCTTCTTAATAAAAAAAATTGAGAATAACTTTTGTTAATATAAGATTTTAATTCCGTTAGTACTTAGATTTGAACTTTTTATGATGCTGACAGCTGTTTTATGTTAGCGCTTGACTGTGATCACACCTGTGTTAGCAATTATTAATTTATTGGGAGATGTATTGTTAAAGCGGATGTAGTACAATTATTAGTTTACTGCAATTATTGTTTAAAAGGAAGCGGAAGCGCTCTTTCGTGCTATTTCGTTCTCTTTCGTGAAACGTAAAAACTCTGGTAAAGATACACGAGGCAGTTCAGTTATGTTTTTTAATAGTAAGTGTTGAAATTAGTAAATTGATAGATAATTAAAGAGTTGTGGATAATAAATATATTGTTCTGAAGTAATATATTGTGTTAAATATTTAATAAATAGTTTGTAAGAATTATATTTGTTTAAAACCACTTCGGAAGATAGAGCTTTTACCTGATGGTAAATGATAATACAATCTGAGATGGAAGCGCATTAATCTGGTAAGAAGCAATTTACCTCTTATGATTTCTACATAGCGTCGTACTGGAACACAAATCTCTTGTCTAGCGGTACGTTTTTGCTGGTAGGGTGGTAACTACCCAAGGCCTAACCCTCCAGTCCAGACAATATTTTTTTTTTAAATCTCAATTCATGACTTTATATTCTTTATTAATTTATTCTATTGTTTAGTATTTTTATATGCTTGGAATTATACTACAACATTTATTTGTTTCTGGCACTGTTCTGCTCATTAATTTATTAAATAAGCATCCGCTTTTACAATGTTTGTTTGGAAGAGATTGCTTGAAGCAATAAGACCGCCTTTGCACGATTAGCTTTAGTTTTATAATCTTAGTTTTTTTTATTTCCTATGAGTGTTTGTTTGCAATAAAATGTTTCTATCTATCTATCTATCTAAAATCTAATCGGGGACCTCTGCAAGCATAAGCTTCTCGGGAGATCCCAATATAAGAAGCATGCATTAATTTTCTCAATATTTGCCCGAAGTTGGGAAGTTGGCCATGCCCTTTTCCCCCGTGCCTCGGAGAGTACGGTAAACCGTCGGTCCTGTGCTTGATCTCTCTCCATTCGTGTCGGATTCCCGTCACATTGGGCCTTTAGAGTGAAGGAATAGAGATTGCACTTGATTACTATGCCTGCCAATCCGCAGTGGAATAGCGTGGTGGGCCTACGGTCTAAAAACCCTTTCTTAAATGAGTCCTGCTTACCTTTTTTACATTTTGATAATCCATGGATAAACAAACACCTGAGGTATCCTATCAGAGTAGACAAAGACTGCACTCAGTAAACGTAAAAGCTTATCGACCATTTTAGCTCCGCTTTAATAATAAAGAAGCAATAAAGAGCTTCGTCCTTACCCGTTTTCAATAAACACCTTTATCGATTATTCAGCCCGTCGTCCATACTTACATCTCTGAAGCCTCCGCCATAGACAGAAAGTTGGCACACTAATTCACGACACAGGCATAGCTTGTGTCGGGTGGTTGGTAGGTGGTCGCCGGGCGATAGCCGGTGGCCGAGGGTGGGGGCTGTGGAGGGGCTGGAGGGTGCAGGGCGTACTCGTGGCTGGGCGGCGCCGACCAATCCCGGCGAACCACCCACCCGAACCCGCCCAACTCACCTGCGTCTCACCATTAAGCCCGCTTTTCTCATACTTTTTTCGCGGACCTCGTATCCGCTGGCGCCGTCTTTATTTTATTTTCTCCTTCCAACCTCCTTCCAAGCTCGCCACCTATTCCGCACCCGACGTAGGTAGAGAACCTTTTGTGAATACGAATGCTGAGCAGGTATCTCCGCTCGTTAGTTACCGGCTCTGATATGTAAAGTAAATAAAGGTTCTTTGCGTCCCTGTAATGAAGCCAACCTTTGCACATATCTGTATGTTATAACTGAAATATGTCTAATTAAAACGGCCGTATTAGGTCGTGTTATAAACTTCCTGGAGGAAGTGGGTAATAAACTTTTAACGCCCGTATCGATCCGCTGAAAAGTTCGTCATGAAAGTAATCTGGCCAACCTTGCTCCACATTTTGTTTCAATGGCTCGGGAAGCGGCCGAAGTCGTATGCAAGTGTCCCTACCAGGGTGAACGATCCCCACATCGATGAAGTTTAACTGAACTTGGAAAAAACTTTGTGCGAACTTTGTTCGCGCCGCGTGATTAGGAGGACTTAGTTTTGAAGTGAGTTGGGAACTGTTTTTTCAGTTTTGAAAGTGGGTGGCTCAGTTTATGATCCGGGTGAAAGTCGCGGCGGATCGATGAACTCGTGCCCGGGGTCAACGGTGCCGATCAAACTTTGCTAATAACCAAATTTAATACGCAAGGGGAGCACTGCATTGTGTGTTGGAGATCAAAACAAACGTGCTTCGAATGACTCATCACAGATATCCAGTATTAAAAAGAAAACCATAAGACACATGAGCAATTTAACTAAACTCTGCTATATTATAAGTTTTGTCAAATAATAAATTGAACCACACTTTTTTTCAGACAAACACAAACAGGAAACACAAAGGCAAAGGCAGTCTTATTACTGTAAGATATATATAAGTATAAATACGTTGATATAATATAATAAGTTTGCTCGAATTTATATGATATTACAAATTTATTTCCTTCTGTTTGTCTTCGTTATTAGTCATTAGTCTGTCCGTTGGTAGCAAATCTACCACCGGTTCCGGAAGTTGATTCGGCTGAGGGGACACCGTCAAGATACTCAGTATTACCATTCTTTGTCACATTATTCTTGTTCGTTTATATATTATTATTATTAGTTATTTTTAATGCAATTTTGAGATTGCAAAGTTTGTAAAGTCAAACTTAAATTTATTTAATACTGTACAAAAAACGATTGGGGCTCGAAGTCAAGGACTAAACTTTTTGACAAAAACTGTTTTGGAATGGCGATAAAAATTTATAATAACCTGCCAGAAAATATCAGAACATTGCCTCCTAAAAAATACATAATTGAATTAAAAATATGGTTATTAAAGAAAAATTATTATTCAATTATGGATTTTTTGGAGCAGAGACGAAATTAATGACATTGCTTATAAGAAATATAATTCGAGATTGCACATAATTCGTAAATATGATATTGTGAAAATTTTACTAACTAGAAAATCGTCGTCGTCGTCGCTTCAACCGATGGAAGTCCACTGCTGGACATAGGCTCACGAAATGATGCCCACAAGGCCCGATCTTGCGCCGCCCGGCTCCAGTGGCTACCGGCGACCCTCCTTATATCTTCGGTCCACCTTGTGGAGGGTCTTCCTACACTGCGTCGTCCGGTGCGGGGTCGCCATTCCAGCACCTTTCGGCCCCAACGTCCATCGATTCGTTGGACTATGTGCCCCGCCCATTGCCACTTCAGGGCCGCGGATCGTAGGGCTATGTCGGAGACTTTAGTTCTGCTACGGATCTCCTCATTTCTGATTAGATCGCGTAGAGAAACTCCGAGCATAGCCCTCTCCATCGCACGCTGAGTGACTGAGCTTCCGAATGAAGCCCATAGTCAGCGACCACGTTTAACTAGAAAATATTATTCATTAATTAATTTATTAAATAAAAGCACTTGATAAAAATGAAATATTGTAATAATATCTTTCACTATATGCACTTTTAGCTATAATTATTTTAAAATATTTATCATTGTAATACGCTATGTTTGCAACGCCCTGACGCGGCTTCACTTGTACTTGTACATGCTGAAAGCAATAAATAAATAAATAAATATAAATATAAATTTTTTTGAAGGCGGCTTTTTTTTTTGTTAAAATTTATATTTATTTTTTTATTTTTAGTGAATCTGAAGTAAACTAACAAATTTGTCTCTATATGTGTACACCTAAAACGTGTTGCTCATATGAGATAACACCGTTTAAATGAGACAACTTTACAAAGTTAAATTTTCATTAATATCGCCACACCCGGGATCGAACCCGAAACCCTTATACCACCGCTTCACACATAATTCACCTTTCAAATATTGCAATGCAGCAACAAACGTAAGGTCATTGGCATTTGATTACAGACAGTTATAGATTTTGCCAAAAATCACACTCTTACTGTAAGCCGTTGAGGAGTTCCATTGATCTTCATATTTAACTACGACTAGCACTTGACCATACCGAAGTTACGGTAGGCGACTCAAATATCTGGATAGCTTATAGAAGATTCTGCCGAGTATCGTTGATTTGCTCCTAAGAATTGAAGAGTTCCGTCACTTTGTCATGGATTCCATCATCAGAACCTTACCAAACTATCACAAAATAACCCTTGAAGTATATCGTTTCTAATAAAAAAAAGAATCATCGAAATCGGTTGGCGTGATCTTGAGTTATTCGTCCATTTGTCGCGCACATGCTTACGCAAATTTAAGACATATCCGGTTTTGTCATGGATGCCATCATCAGAACTGGTTTTAAAAAAAATGAGACCCTATGAAGAGCACACCTTTCATTTAAAAATCATCAAGATCGGTCCACCCAGTCGGGAGATATGATGTAACAAACATAAAAAAAAAACAAAAAAATACAGACGATATGATAACCTCCTCCTTTTTTGAAGTCGGTTAAAAATAAATAAAAATACTGTATGTATGGAAAAATTAATGTTTGTATATGTTTTTGTTAGTTTTAAATTTTATATGCTGTGACATCACCAGGGTCTCAACTGAAAATATGCTGAGCTGTAAACCCTTCCGAGGTGGTGTTACAGACAGCAACGCTGTGTATGATAATGCTGTTTGTTACACCATCAATGAATAAACGCTTTTTTCTTTCTTTCTTTAATATATTTGTAAAAAAATATAGATGTAGGCAACTTTAAATAAACTTCTTGAGGATATAGAACTACTTCGTTATATATTAAAAACAATATGCTTCACATTTTTTTCAAATGAAACCCTAATTGTCCTCAATGGGGTTAAAAGTTTTATAAGAATATTCCCCATCTCTTTTACAAAAGCTATAATTAATCTTTTCATTCATATCTACTGATTTATCATTATTTTTATTATTATTATTGACTACGTTTAATTTATCATGCCGAGTGAATCAGAATGAAAAATTATGTTTTCTTTTTATTAAGACTGGATTAATTTTAGTACACATTTAGTGTTTTTTGGCCGTTTTGTTTTTTTTACTGTTAGTTTTCTTTTTTTTAAATCTTTAAACACGCTCTGGTGTCACCGGGGTCATAGTTAAATATCAGCGTCACGTGTTGTATAACACATGACAATTGCTGTGAACCTTTTCCAGGTGGTATTACAGGCAGTAACGCTGCAAAGCTAGATTAAGTCTTTCTTTCTTTCTATAATAATGAATGGCAAGTAGTTGACCTTTTATGATTTTTTATAGACTAGTTGTTATATAAAAATCATTAGAGGAACGATATGTGTGTTTCTCGATATAATTGGGTTTAATTGCTTTTTTTAATTGCGAAATGACTCTGATTTACTGGACGACCAGAATACCCACTAAAACCCAGCGTAACCAGCGTGATCGTTGAATGAGGAGCCATAGGCCATAGTGGATGGAGGCGGACTAAACCCAGTCGTCGAACTCCTCTGTCGATAAGAGGAAGCATCCACAGGTTTCCTTCTCTCCCACCGTAGTTTTGGCATCCATCCATTGGCGTCCAGTTCAGTACAGCAAAGCTTGCCAGCCAACCTTTAGTGGAGCAACGTGATGGGTCTATGCTCTACAAACCCTCTCTCCTATGAGAGAATGGCTGTGCCCAGCAATGGAACATTAATGGACTGCAAATGACCTCACTTTCTTAAAATTTGACGGGTCTGTAACAAGAGAAACGAAAGTATATTCAACAAAAATATTTTATGATATCTGCACCGGTATAAGGTGTAACTTGTCAAATACCTGATAAATAAATCAGATGCTCCACCTTCATGGATTTATCGCGACAATAAATCACTAGTTTTGTCCCATAATTCATTTCCGATAGCGGGTCGCACGTTGTTTACTGTGATCATTGAACGATAAATGAACACCGAGCCACGATTTCGCGAATATCACAACGGCATTTCTCACACGGTTAAGTTATACGTATAGAAACATACACAATATGACAATATGGATACATACATACATAGCATCACACCTCATTCCCATAGGGGTAGGCAGAGACAACGTCCTTCCACTTGCTACGATCCTTGCATATCTCTTCTTCTTTCTTATCTTCTTTCATTCTCATTAAATCTTTCATGCAAGTTCGTCGGTTTACAGTACTCTTGACCTGGCCCTTATATAAAATGTCCTGGATTTGGTCCAGGAACGTTCGGCTTGGTCTTCCCCTTCCAACTTTTGCATTCACTCTTGACTCCTAAATCCTTTTTGACAGTTTCCTTTCATTCATTCTCTCTACATGCCCAAACCATCTAAGCATACCTTTCTCAATTGTAGTCACTACGTCTTCTTTTATACCACAACGTTCTCTTATCACACTATTTCTTACTTCGTCACTCAGTTTCAATCCAGTCATACTTCTCAACGCTCTCATCTCTACCGCATTTATTTTACTTTTGTGATTCTTCTGCCATACCCAACCTTCACTACCACACATAAGTGTTGGCGCCAACACTCCTACATGCACAGCCAGTCTAGCCCTTTGAGACACTATATGGCTATTCATAAAGGCGTCCAGGGCATCATTTATCATATTCCCTGCATTCACTATCCTTTCAATATCACTTTCACATGTTCCACCTTTTGTAAATTTAGGTCCCAAGTATACAAATTCTTTCACCTCTTCCACTTGTTCCTTATCAATCAAAATATTGCCATTCATCATAGATTCATCTCTTTCAAAAAAATAACTTTCGTTTTGCTTACATTCTCTTTCACTCCTTTCCCTTTCAGAGCTTCATTCATATTATTTACTATCTCCTGTAGCGGATGACGCAAGTATTACTTGATCATCAGCGTAGAGTAAACATTTGATGAGTAATTCATTCATTCTTAACCCATATATACTTTCTTTTAAATCTGTCAAACATTTATCCATGAAAAGGTTGAACAGCCATGGTGACGCAACACATCCCTGTCGAACAGCTCTTTCGACAGGAAACCACTCCGTGTACGCCCCGTTTATCCTGACACAAGCAATAGAACCCTCATAGAGAGACTTCAATGATTGAATCAACTGCTCACCCCATACGTAGATAACGTTGACCACAGCTCGTTCCTCACCTCTCGATCATAAGCCTTTTCGAAATCTACGAAAGCGCAATAAACTTTTTGGTGTTTAGCCAAAAAAAATTCTGTTATGCAGCGTAAAGAAAAGACCTGATCCGTACATCTCATTCCTCTTCTAGATCTTCTAAATTCCTCTTCTTTATATAAGAAATATATATATATCAATTAAAGTTGACTCATAACGATATCTCTGGAACCATAAGGCGTAGAGACTTGAAATTCGGTAGGAATATTCCTCTTGCCGAGCAGAGCTCAGCTAATAACGGATTTTGCAAAATTCCACTCCCAGGGGAGGTTAATGTTAATTAAAAAAAATCAAACATCACATTTACAAACTATATCTTTTATGGTATGTAAAACTTGGTCAGATTTTTTTTTACATAATGCGAACTATCAAAAGTAAATTTTAGAAAATTCCACCCTCAAAGGGCAGTGTGGGTATGTTTCTTATTTGTAAAACAAATTGCCTAAATTAATAAAAATACTACAAAAAGACATTCCATGTGGACGAAGTCGCGGATTCAGCTAGTAATAGAGAGAGTACAGATTAACCTTTTAAGAGATAAGCACGCTAGCTTTTGAGGTTTTAGTCACAACAAAAACAAGTGCTTATCCTTATCTGATATGTTCCCCCATAATGATGAGTGCAACGCTCTTATAAGTTCAGATAAGAAACTTGTCCGTCTGTCGCTGCGTCAGCTGACGTCGACTATCACATTTAACAAGTCTTGAAACGTTAGTGCTCAGTTTCTTATTTATAGCTTTTATTGTATTAATATACAATTGATTGGGTGATTTTGACAAATTTTTGGTTAAGTAATAAATGGAACCTCGAACTTGGTTAAATCAAATCAGATTCTATCAGAAATTCATAATTAACGTAGGCTTTTACAATACTTTTGGTTCGTCTAACATCGTAAGACTTATTGTTAACAATTTACGACTTAACGAAATGAAATTTGGGAGGTATATTCTTTTTGCCGAGTAGAGGTCAGCTAAGAATGGATTTTACGATATTCCATTCGCAAAGGGGCTTACAGGTTTTGATTTAAAAAAATCAAATTTTCTCATTAAAAACAATTAACATTTACAAACTATGTCTTTTACGGTATGTAAAACTTGGTCAGAAGACGTAATGGAATATATCAAAAGTTAATTTTCGGAAATACCACCCTCAAAAGGTAGTGTTTCTTATATGTAAAACAATTTGCCTAAATTATTAAAATAAGTATTAGTGTAAGTAAGTAAAAAGTAAGTAGCAGCCCATTAACGTCCCACTGCTGGGCACAGGCCTCCTCACTCAGTGAGGGTTTGTAGAGCAAAGACCCACCACGCTGCTCCACTGCGTTGGCAGGCATAGTACACAAGTGCACTCTCATAGTTCGATGTGACGGTAATCTGACAAAACCGGAGAGAGATCAGGCGCAGGACCGACGGCTTAACGTGCTCTCCGAGGCACGGGGGTGGATCACACCGCCAACTTCCCAACTTCGGGCAAATATTGAGAAAATCTTAATAGAAAACTCAATATCCATTTTAGGATTGCCCCGACCCGGGACTCGAACCCAGGACCTCATGTCAGTAGTCGAACATGCTAACCACTAGACCAATGAGGCAGTATTAGTGTATATGAATGTAAATCAAATTCAATAATTCTACTTTCCGTCTTGTTCCCTATATAATCGGACAAAATATAAGCCTTGTTGGATTTGAATATAATTTGCGCTCGAAAACCCAATGCTTATGTCCGGTTTTGTAAAGCTTACTAGTAGTAATCAATTATTTAGGGGTCTCCTATTTACATTTCGTGACAGGGACGTATTGAATAATATTGTACGGTTTTCGCAATTAATATATCTAGCTAAATAATTGGTGATAATGAGAAATTGTTCATTTATTTACACAATAAAAGATTTGTGAGATTTAAAGAAGAAAGATTGATAATATCACTCACTCTCATTTCTCGGTTTTTAAATTATATTCGTAATATAATTGGTAATCGGTTTTCTGGTGATCAAATGAATGCTTGATAGCAGCTCGAATGCTTCATTACAGCTGTGTTTTCTGTCAAAATAATAAAAGAATAGATGTTTATAAATTCATGATTTTATACATTATAATCCAATACATACATAGATTCACGCCTCATTCCCTTAGGGGTAGGCAGAGACAACATCCTTCCACTTGCCACGATCCTTGCATACAAGTTCGTCGGTTTGGAGTACTCTTGACCTGGCCGTTATTTAAAATGTCCTGGATTTGGTCCAGGAACGTTCGCCTCGGTCTTCCCCTTCCAACTTTCGCATTCACTCTTGACTCATAAATCCTTTTTGTCAGTCTCCTTTCATTCATTCTCTCTACATGCCCAAACCATCTAAGCATACCTTTCTCAATTTTAGTCACTACGTCTTCTTTTATACCACAACGTTCTCTTATCACACTATTTCTCACTCTGTCACTCAGTTTTAATCCACTCATGCTTCTCAACGCTCTCATCTCTACCGCATTTATTTTACTTTTGTGATTCTTCAGCCATACCCAACTTTCACTACCATACATAAGTGTTGACACCAACACTCCAGCTTGCACAGCCAGTCTAGCCCTTTGAGACACCGTCTGGCTATTTACAATAGCATGGTATTAAAACTAACTACGGTATCTACTCTTGTAAATTAAATAAAAAAATCTTGTCTTGTCGTATTAAAAAACGAAACGATAGACAAAAAAATATGATGTAGAAAAGTAAATAGTACTAATTTTATGTATTTTTCTAATAATTACGTAATTAAAGCCAGAAAATGAAAAGTCTTTGTTAGTCAAATAGTCAGTAACTGCTGCAAAAGTTATCTTTTATATCTTTACATAGTATAATATGACGTCGCTTCCGTTCTCTATTCATTTAGATCTTTGAAAATAACCAACGGATTTTAATTCAGTTTTCAGAAATAAATAGAGTGATTCACTAGGAATATTTGTATGTGTCTACTTGCGTATTGTATTATAGTAAAAAACAAAAATTTGTAATGTTATTTTAAAAACATATTTTTTGTGGGCTTAAATTGCTGAGTTAGCCTTACGAGATGGATCAAATTATTATACTACGGAGTTGTATATCTTAAATAGAAAGACAAAAAAGTCAGCAGTTGTTCATATTAATCTTTAAAGGTTAAGCTACGGTAAACATTTTTATCTTTTACATATTACAAAATATATGTGTTATTTGATAACCTATTTTATGCAATACAGTATTATTCGTTCCTATTAAATACGTTAGATATATTGTATTTTTTATTAAAATGTATATCTCATGAGATATCTACTTTAAGCAAATAGATATCGCCTTGTCGATGTCGTATTTCTTGGTCCGACGCTAAAGTTAGCTATTTATTTTTATATTAGTCTTCAGGATAAGTTTGAACTATAACATATGTCATTAATATAAATTTTATTGATAATTTATTACAATTTTATGAACACGGTTCTAAAGGCATTAAATACATTAATCTTATGCTGTCATTTGCTATCTTGTAAACTAAATACATCTCTGATCTTACAAGATAGTTTGTACTTTCACCGTGACGATCTGAATTATTAGTCTGTATAAATTTCAATCAATTACCAGGACTAGGTGAAGGAACACGATAGTTTCGACATAATGCCGTCCAATCTCTTTGAATATTCAATCGACATCTTTGATGTATAGACCAGAAGCCAGTGAGACGCCACAGGAGCTAATTTGGTTTAGTAAGTCTAGCAATATATATACTGATAATTATTAAATTACATGATTCAAACATTTGTGTAGGGGTTTAATGCCTCATTGGTTTTAGACACTAAATCCTGGGTGGAGTCGGTACCATTGAGTTTTCAGCTAAGATATTTATCGTTGTGTTGTGTAGTTGTCGATGTGCTCCACCCCTATGCCCTGGAGAGCACGTTAAGCCGTCGGTCTTGCGTCTGATCTTTCTCTGGTCGTGTCGGATTTCCGTCACATCGCACTATGAAAGTGAAGGAATAAAGAGTGCACTTGTGTTAGTGCATACACTTGTTTACTAAAGTCTTTGCTCTAATATTCCTCTCTCTTAAGAGTGAGGAGATCTGTGCGCAGCAGTGGAATGTTAATGGGCTGCTACTTACCTTACCTTATACATTTAAATGAACAATTCATAATATGGTAATAAGTCTCTTTTTATCTTATGTGCAATAAAGTGTTAAAAATAAACTCTTCTCCTACTCCCTTCCCCCTACCCCTCTCCTTCTTTCTTTCTCTCATGAAGAGAAAAAGCGAGTGTGCACGTGCGAGTGAGCAGTGTGTAGACTACACGACAGAAGTATATACAAAAACTTGTCAATCCGCAATGGAGCAAAAATCATCTCACCAACTTGTGAGGAGACCTGTGCCCAATATCAGGACGTTAAAAAGCTGTTACTCACCTTACCTTATAACATATGCATGTCGGAGCGCAAGACTCTGTGGTCTGTGTGTAATAAGTCTGTGGAACGCTGGCGCCATCTTTGTATCGGCGTGGGGGCAGAGTCAATTAGTGGGAATCCGGCCCGTCTCTCGGCAGTTCTCGAGTGGCAGTCGGACGGAGTGGTCGACTATTGAAACTGTCGAGTTCCTAGCTATTAGTGTTAATGAGTTTGTGTAAATTGATATCGGGAACATTAATTGATCGAACATTATAATCCGAGTTAATTAACAAAGTGTTTGATTGCCAACATTACCCACGAACGCCCACAGAATAAGAAATTAAATAATGGATCGATTTAATAACGATGTCGCCGCCCTACGCCCCTGTGCTTTATGCTTCTCCGTTCTCTCTTATTCTCTGACATGCATATATATTTTTCACAAGTATTTAAATTTATTGTGTTAATCTTCCGTTCGGATCGATTGATCACACTTTTCGTAAAGCTCTCATACAGCATTTAACAACTTACTCCCTATCTCAAGCATGCGTCTAGAAGTTTTAATTCTTCAAGTTCAAGTTTTATTTCAAATATGTATTTACGAGTGATGACCGTTTCTTCATCTTTTTGGAATTTTTATTAACTTAGGCTTATTATTGTACAAATAAGACAGACGTAAATTCTGTAATTTTTATTTGTTTCACCGCCTAGCACTTATTGTTCTTTCTGAGGCTCACGCATAGACAGACAGAGATACTATATTAGGGATTGATACACAGGTCGAATTGCCTGTCAACCCTTAATGATAACGTGATGGGTATACGCTCAAAAAACCAGGAGGCTTGTGCCTAGGTAGTACGTTAATAGGTTGTTACTCACCTAGTTTAAAGTAAAATGAAAACGTATTAAAGATTCATAAGTCATTCAATAAACGTACAATGAAAAGCTACAGTATAATTAAACCCTCAATATTGAAAACTGTTCGTAATCATGTAATTCATCTTAGAAGTTGGAAATATGCCTCAATAAATCATCGGATAGTGCTGAGGCATGGTTTCTTATTAACCATTGTCTCGAATCGAGTACGTAATTAAACGGGCGATAACCATTATGGGCGCCTTCGAAGACCTCAGCGATATTGAGCCAATAAATTATCCGTAGCTATATGCGGATTATTGTAAATAGCTTCAATAATAATTGGATGCATATGAAATGAATATATCGATAGCCCCTTCCTATAAACGAATCAACTTGCCAATTCATTTATCTGCTGAGTACAGGTTACGAATTGGTGTTTATTGTTAGCAATCATTATTATTTTGTTATATATATGTTTATTATGCTGAGGTCTTTGTAATTATATCAGTGAAACGTTTACATGCGGTTTAACGCTATTCCGGAAAATCTCAAATTTAATAAAAATTTCTGTTTAGTCATCGTTTTTACGACGACTGTGATTGGTGGACTTATTATTTTTTGAGTGGGACTTTTACTATAAGAAATGTAGCACAGGAGCATGAAGGAACATTCGCCTAGCGACAGTTCTTAGATTGTATCATCGTTATTGAGTTTTAAGTCATTGAAACTAATGATGAATTTGAGAATAGTGTTACTGAACCTATAAATTAGTGAGCGACTCTAAAAATGTTTATTGGTTCCACTGTATATCCTTTATGATGACTAAAAAATGTTGAGATTTTTGCCAATCATTTTAAAATAGTCTATGTCTATATATTGATATGTAAATTAAAGGATCAAGTTTCTCATACTTATAGTTGATATAGAGAAGTGCAGAATGCTAATATTCTTTTAAATTATGCAAAAATATTATATGGCACATTGCATAAGTGTTTTTTAATTTAACTTAACCTATTTCTTAAACCGTAAGCTATGACTACGTTATACTTTGCGCTATTCAAATGGTTTATTACTTCAATGTGTGCAAAACCTTTTTATTTTATATCTTCATCTTCCCTGCCTTATCTTATCTCAATTTTTTGGAGTCGGCCTTCCTCGTTTTAGGTACCCAGTGCTTTTTTCTTGGATTATCTTTAAAGATAAATTAGCCTGGTTGAAATCTTTGGATATCCTCTGAACTTTTATAGTAGCTCACTAACTTGTAGGTTAAGTAATACTATTCCCCGATTCTTTATTATTATATTACACTGACTTAAAACACAATAATAGTAGACAACGTTGATACAGACTGGTATCAACTGTCGTATGTCCCTCATTCGCATGTGCTACTTCTTCTTGTAAAATCGGAAATAATATGTCCACCAATCACAGTCGTCGTTTTTCTGTTTGATTAAACCTGAGGCAATTTCCGGAAAAGCATTTAACTAGAAGTAGCACATGTAAACGTTTTACTTATATAATTACAAAGACCTCAGCCTAATAACCAAATATAGTAAAGTAATAGCAATCCAACAAATAAAATAATAGTGATCGCAAACACTATATAAAGTACACTGTATGTCCATTAAAATTAAAATATGTAAATTAGATTGTCTGGCTTAAAAGTGTTAAATGTGTTAATCGCTGCTTTGGATTTGAGCTGGTTGTTTTATTTGTAGTAAAGTTTCATTTAGCTGTACCAATATGATGGAGCGTACATAATTCTAATGAAACGTTTTAAAAATATGATTATTTTTAACAAGATCGATATTTTTTTCGTCCTATCATCAAAAGTGTCATTGTACTATCATCTGTCTTCATTTTCGGGACCGGTCTCCTAACACCTTAGGGTTATATTATTATTTGCGATTGTTAATTTACTATTGAGGAAGTAGCAGAGTTTTATTGGATTTTATATTGCCTATTATGGAAGTATCAATGTTGAGTTAGATTGTATATTGACTATTGCGGAAGTATTCGCTGTTATAGCGATTATATTTTAAAATAAGATTGTCAATTGAGTGTTATGAAAGTATTATATTTTTAAGTGGTTGCACCAATTGGCGCGGACACCAGTTTTCTTGTTGAGTGTGGGTTATTGGAGAGTTCGTTGACGAATATTTATTTATTAATTTATTTATAAACTTTATTGCACAGAGTGCACACGGCGGGCTTAAAGCTACAAAGCTTTATCTACCAGCCAACCCTTCTAGTGTTAGAAAAGTCGTTGATAGATGTGAAGAAAAAAAACAGTAAAAAAAATTTAATAATAATTAAAGCTAGATGTATACTATGACATAAACAGCAGTGAAACACCATAATTGATTAAACGAAAAAGCGATAATTGTTATAATAATATTGGAACTACTCAGTTCTCAGTTTTAAGTAAATTGGGCTGCTCTGCGATACAAAGCTATGTGTATTTCTCTAATATAATAATGTGTCGCAATGATAATTGTGTCTAATTGTTTTATATTTATTGTAAATGGAAGTTGATGATGCGATTGTATTTCTATGTTAAAAATCACATTAATAGAAAAAAGTAACAACTATTGAGTTTCTTGCCGGGTTCTTCTCAATAATTAAATACTTTCCGAACCGGTGGTAGAGTCTTTAACGAATATTGGAAAAGAATACAGATCTTGAAAATTGTGAATTGGATTGTTTGAGTGTTAATATTTATATATTATATATTTGGCCATTTCCAATATACTTTTCTAGTAGTTTCCCATTAAAATATAAGAAATATTAATAAATTACATTCTCCAGCTGAAAAGTGTTATGGGTTAACGTAAAGCAATTGGTTTTCTAAGGCCAACGCTTCTTGGGATTTGAGACAAACCGAGGGGGATAGTTTTAAGACGATACAAGCATTCCTGGACGGACCATTGCATAGCAGTCTGGGATATTTGCGAGTCTTTACATTCTATGTCCGGAGTTTTGTCGGTTAGTTTAAACCAGATATTTCTCTTACTATTTTTCCTACAGTATTTGCATCTTTGCTGAGATTAACATCTATCTATAGTTTTTGTATAAGCCTTATCAACGTAGTTTTTAGTCATTTATTATTAATTGTTAAGGCCGTCCATTAGTTCTTTGAAATACTTATTTTACAAACTTGTCCTGGAATTTAAAACTGTTTTACAACTTTTAAATATATTTTCCTTTACGCATACTGGTCTTCGTTTTGCAATATCTTAAAAGTAATGGAAACCTGCGTGTCTTTATGTATAAAAGCTTTGTTTATGTTGCACTTTTACAATATCGCAAAACAAATAGAAAACTGCGTATCTTGATTTAGAAATAATCGGTTTTTATTGCGCTATATTGAACACTGCGCTTTTTTACATATAAAAGCTTGATTTTTGTTGCAGTTGAACAATATCTCAATTGTAAATGAAAACTCTTGGTATTTAAAAGCTTGGCTTTTATTGCATTACATACAAATGCTTGGTGCACCTTTACAATATCTTAAAACTAATGGAAAACATCGTATCTTTAAGAATCGGAAAACATAAAAAGAGTGTTATAAAAACTTTTACAATATCTCATAAGTAATGGAAAACTGCGTGTCTTTCTATATAAAACGAAATTGTTTCTATATATGTCCGTTATCACTTTGAAACCGTCAAACCTATATGCTCCAAACTGGGCACATTAGAAATGTAATAATACTAGGAGACTTTGAGACAACTAGCAGCCCTTTAACGTCCCACTGCTGGGCACAGGCCTCCTCACTCCGAGGAGCGAGAGTATTTAGAGCATAGACCCACCACGCTGCTCCACTGCGGATTGGCAGGCATAGTACACAAGTGCACTCTCTATTCCTTCACTCTCATAGTCCGGTGTGACGGGAATCCGACACGACCGGAGAGAGATCAGGCGCAGGACCGACGGCTTAACGTGCTCTCCGAGGCACGGGGGTGGATCACACCGCCAACTTCCCAACTTCGGGCAAATATTGAGAAAATCTTAATAGAAAACTCAATATTGATTTTTGAATTGGCCCGACCCGGGACTCGAACCCAGGACCTCATGTCTGTAGTCGAACATGCTAACCACTAGACCAATGAGGCAGTTAGACAACTAAATTAGCTCAATTATTTATCATGAGGTCATAAAAATATTCCCAATTGGTTGGATATAACATAGTATTTTCGTCAGGATCAGGTTCTATATGGGTGAGACCTAGGAGACAATGCAACGTACTCTGCTGAATTTAACATACTCCTTTTGTGATATGGACAGTTAATACTTACGTATTTGACCGTATTCCCTTGGGATAGACCAAAGAGAACAGCTATTACGTCTTAAATGCAATCCAACATACTAAAGCGTATGTAGTTTATGTATCTGTTCTAGCCGTCGACAAAGTTGCGAACTTATGGTTCTGGCAGCTTCGAGATACGTCAAATTTGTGGTGTTCGCAACTGTCATCCCTCTCTCCTTGTAGAAACAAATCGTAATGTGTTATATATGTTCTACTAACTGACCCGCGAAATTTCGTCTGCGTACACTTAAAAGTGGATCCAAAAGTAATTTAATGATATTCGGTTAAAAATCCAAAAAATGTATAAATGTTGTAGTTTGGTTTTCATTTATGAAACAGCAAATTCTGATATTTATGACGAGACTCCACTTTATACGTATGAGCGTGACACAGCGGAACGTGACAGCTCAGTTTCATTCAATAATCACAAAATATTCAGGGATAACGCTCCTAAAGAAGTTTTGACTTCAAAAATGGTGTAGGAAGAAAAAATACAGTATTCCCGAATGAGAAACACAGGATTCGCTTGCAGTTTTTTCACGCTTGACGGTAAACTCACCTGATGGCTAGTTATAATACAGTCCAAAGTAGGAGCGCCCTGATCGTACAAGAACGCAATTTCTTTTTTGCTTGGTGGCACATCCTTCCCTGGTGTGGTAGTAACAAGTCACGGCCGAAGCCTCTTGTCTAGACTCAAACATGTTGGAAAAAGAGATATCCACTTTGCCCTAACAGGAATCCAACTGAAGACCACTGGTGGCTGATGAAGCGTACATGGAATTCTTTACCAGATATCATACGTCACTCACAATCATTAGCTATCTTTAAAACACGTTCAAAGAGTTCTATTTAACTGAAAACTGCTGTGAATAACACGTTTATATCTTTTCCTTTTCTTTATTTTGTATATTTTTTATTTCATATCTTTTGTGTATATATTTTAAATATGTATCTATAGATATATTGACACATTTATGTATATAATATTTATGTTATATGTAATATTAATATTATAAGTTTCTGGTGCTATTCTGCGTTATTATTTATTATAGTCTGCTTCTTTATATAATAAGGGTGTCTTGAAGAGATTGCTTGAAGCAATAAGACCGCCTTTGCATGCTATAGTATAGTAATAAGTATCTTAGTTAATACGTCTTTTTATTTTTATCTTGTGTGCAATAAAGTATTTTCTCTCTCTCTCTCTCTCATTATTGGGTCAGTGAGATAAAGTGATAAGATGATAAATATTTATTGATCACAAGTGTAACTAATTCTATTTGTTGTTGTAATTTCAGTAGAATGTGTAATTGATACATTTTTTTCTTTTGCAATTTTCGCACATTTTTTTGCGTACAGTACAGTGCAGACTAGCCACAGATAGATTATAAAATGAGACTTCCTTAATTTATCCTGCCTAAAATGGACTATGGATAACTTAAACGCCGAAATGGCGCCAGCGACGTGATGAGACAATAAATATTTCTGGTTAACAACTATAAATACAAGGAAAGTAAATTACATTTTTTTTGTATTGCAAAAATCTGCGAATTTCACTCATTGTATTGTTTACAGTACAATTGTGTTAGTAGCTGAAGCATCTAGTCTAGACTGAAACTGATTAGAAAATTACATTTACTAAATTTTCAATCAGAAATCAAACCTAGAGCATCTGTTAATGAAGCAAGTATTCTTACAATGAGAGTGATCAGATTATAAAGACTTAATGATACCAAGAATAGTAGGCCTTTAAAACGTTATTCATAAAGTACAGTAAGTAGATTATCTATCTATCTAGTGTACCTAAACATGTATTAAATATGACGTATCTGAATACCGTAGCACCGCACTTTAACGTACTTGTTCTGCGGCCAACACAGATGTGTACACTCATCAGACGACTCAACGATGTGTGCCTAACGTCCAAAGTTTCCAACGGAGGGAGAGCGCCAGAGGCAACGCTTTTCTTGCAAAATTATTAGCGGCGATTCAGACACAACTATTTACTTAAACGTAATATATAAATTTAATTTCAAAGCTCTCTGCAATCACAGTTGAAATTTTCTTAAGAGCGTGTTAAGCTGATGGCCTTCCCTTTTCGTCAATCTTATGTACTTTTGGTTAAGACTATGTTAAACTGTTAGCCCCAATTTATCTTAATATGTTATCAAAGATGTCAATGTGGCCTTCAAACCATAGCTCTTTTATTTTGTTTGGGGTATGTTAAGCTATTTATATATGTATGTTAACCGATGACGTGGTCATTATGGCAGAGACTCTGGAGGATCTTAATGCAATGCTCGATGACCTCAGCAGAGCTTCTCGATATGTGGGTCTATAAATGAACATGGATAAGACGAAAGTTATGTCCAATATCCATGTTCCGTTCCACCCAGTCATCTTTGAGAACTCGGCACTCAAAATTTTTGACGAGTATATATACCTGGGACACATAGTCCAGCTAGGTAGGTCCAATTTCGAGAAAGAGGTCAACCGCCGAATCCAATTCGGTTGGGCAGCGTTCGGGAAATTCCGGAAGACATTTTCGTCCAATATCCCTCAGTGCCTGAAGACTAAAGTCTTCGAACAGTGCGTGTTGCCTGTGCTTACCTACGGATCGTAAATGTGGTCGCTGACTATGGGCCTCATTCGAAAGCTCAGAGTCACTCAGCGTGCGATAGAGAGGGCTATGCTCGGAGTTTCTCTACGGAATGAAATCAGAAATGAGGAGATCCGCAGCAGAACTAAAGTCACCGACATAGCCCTACGAATCGCGAATCTGAAGTGCCATTGGACGGGGCACATAGTCCGACGAACCGATAGATATTGGGGCCTGAAGGTGCTGGAGTGGCGACCTCCCACCGGACGACGCAGTGTAGGAAGACACCCCACAAGGTGGACCGACGATATAAGGAAGGTCGCCGGTAGCCGCTGTAGCCAGACAGCGAAAGATCGGGCCTTGTGGACATCATTTCGTGAGACTTATGTCAAGCAGTGGACGTCAATCGGTTAAAGCGAAGAAGCTATTTTCCCCAATTCTCAAAAATCACAACTGATTACCTAGCGTTGTGTGATTGAAGATATTATCAAAAACTTTATTTCTAAATCAACGCAGATATTTTGTTAGATGTGTGTTTATTAGCTTTGTGGTCATTCTTTGTGGAGATATTTTCAAATACCTCATTGCGTAATCCCAGGAAATTAAATCAGATTATTTGCTTGAATTGTGTTAAGCTATAAGCTCTTTGGTCATCATTTCTGGAGATATCTTCGAAGGCACAATCCCAGAAAATTAAGTCAGATTATTTGTTTGAATCGTGTTAAGTTATTAGCTCCGTAGTCATTGTTTATGAAATTATTTCTAAAGATCAAAAAAAAAGACCAGATTATTTGTTTCAGTGTGTTAAGCTATTAGTTCTGTTTTCTTTCTTCCTGGAGATATTTTCGCTGACCTCAAAATTAAAACAGATGTTTTGTTTGATGTGTGTCATGTAATTAGCTCTGTGGCCATCATTTTGGATATATTTTGAAAGACCTCATTCCACGATCCTAGAAATCAAGGCAGATATTTTGTTTGGTGGTGTTAAGCTATTACCTCCGCGATCATAGCTTACGAAGGTATATTTACGATCTCAACCCTAAATCACAGAAAGTAAAATCAGATTTTTTATATGAAGCGTGTTAAGCTATTAGTTCCGTGGTCATTATTTTTGGAGATATTCTGAAATGTTTCGCTCTACAATCGTAGAAAATCAAAGCAATTTTTTTATTTGGAGTGTTTTGTGTGTGGATATTTTACAAGAGCTCATTCCTAAATGTTAACAAATCTAATTGGATTTTAATTGGAGCGTGTAAAACAATCTATTATAAAAACACCAACTCACATTCACTAAAAACTGTTATTCTCTTCACTATTTAAATATACACAGCTTGCATTATCCTAATAATTTCTTCACTATTTGTATTTATACAATTTAGCACGACTTCTCTTAAAACAATTGCTTCGCGAAACACAGCTCGAACGACTATCCTCACTAAATTGTTCCTTTCTTTAAAATTACCTCGTATTGCATAACATTTCGTAATATTGCACAATATTTTAGGTACTTTTAGCTATTAGTGTCGTCACCCAACTATAGTCTAACAAATTCAAATCCAACAAAGCTTTGAAAGCTTCTACAAAGAAGTTATCAATTTTCACATTGGCCCTTAACATAGGTCCTATCGATGTAAGTCAATATCTCATTCGTGAATAGGAATTCTGAACCAATTAGGTCACAGGTACCGACAAGTTACAGAACATAAACTGGTTAGATCTCATTTATTCGGCGCAGGGACGGTTGGAGTGGATTTATTTGTACGTCTACGAATAGAGCTCAAGATTGACGCATCGAATTTCTGTCACGTCACTGCCCTATTCAATTTTCAATAGCAAACATTTGCCCGCGAAGTTTTCACAAATCAAATTTAAAATATGGATATTTTTATGTAGATGCCTCCCTCGGACCCATTGCGAGTGACAAGTGGCGAAGTGTATTGCTTTAGGCGAGGACGTATTGTGTGGGAGCTGGACCCATTCAATATTTCCTTCATATATTTCTAAGAAACCAATAAGCACACATCAGAGATAGGGTGAATTTTATTTTGAAGTTTTATTCTATACATATAAATTTAAAAGTCACAATTTTTTTATAACCAACAAAATCTGACCAAATTTCTCTATAGTATATGTCTTATTTTGGGATAAAACAGTCTATGTTGGCTTTTGGGGGACAGTTTACTAAATATAATTGGGGGTAGGAAACTGAACAATATTTTGCGATCTATTCTCAGACATACCACATAAAATTCGGTCAAGACGAAGGGCGAATTCGATAACAAACACTGTGACATGATTTTTTGTATATTAAATTTATATAGTGATGTTAAATGAACTATGTTAAAATAATATTGTAGTTATGATAAAACAAACCATTAAAAAATAATTTTAAACGAAGAAACTTATAAAAGTTTTACGCGTCTTTAAGATATGTAACACTACATTTTTCTAAAAATAAAAACAACGTGTTATTCACAATTAATAAGGGATAACTCACTGAGTTTATTATGGATTCTTCTCAGGATAAAACACGAAAGAACCCTCGAAATTGTAGATTTTTAAACTGTTCTTTAATATCCTCATCAGTGAAAATAAGTGGACTTACATGGCAAAATCAGTGGACTTGACGAATCAAAAGTGATGTAAAAGCATAATTAGAACAGAGAATTTTTGTTTCATGTGATATTTACTCTTATTTACACTCACTTAATCACAGCTCATGAACTAACTTAAGTAAAATAAATCTCACTTATTGATAATTTACTTGTTTTGTGTTTTAACAGCAATGAACTAAGTGAGGACATGCAGCTTATAGCTGAGTCCACGACCTTTTTTCCAACTTTCAACTTCTTTTAGTTTGTTAACACGGAGTGGTTTCCTGTCGAAAGAGGTGTTCGACAGGGATGTGTTGAGTCATCATGGCTATTCAACCTATTCATGGATAAATGTTTGACAGATTTAAAAGAAAGTATCTATGGGTTAAGAATGAATGAAGTACTTATCAAATGTTTACTCTTACGCTGATGATCAAGTAATACTTGCATCATCTGCTAATGAACTACAGTAGATGGTAAATATTATGAATGCACCTTTGAAAAGGAAAGGAATAAAAGTCAATGTAAATAAAAAAAATGTTATGCTTTTTCAAACAGATGAATCTATAATGAATGGCAATATTTTGATAGGTGGGGAACAATTAGAAGAGGTAAAAGAATTTGTATATTTGGGATCTAAATTTGAAAGTGTAACATGTGAAATTGATATTGAAAGGAGAGTGAATGCAGGGAATGTGGTAAAGGGTGCCCTGCGCGCCTTTATGAATAGCCGGATGGTGTCTCTGGTTGTGCATGCAGGAATGTTGGTGCCAACACTTATGTATGGTAGTGAAAGTTGGGTATGGCAGAAGTAAAATAAATGCAGTAGAGATGAGAGCGTTAAGAAGCATGAGTGGATTAAAACTGAGTGACAGAGTAAGAATTAGTGTGATAAGAGAACGTTGTGGTATAAAAGAAAATGTAGTGACTAAAACTGAGAAAGGTATGCTTAGATGGTTTGGGCACTTTTAGGAAAGGTTTAACGAGAATGAAAGAAGATATGCAAGGATCGTTGCAGGGGAAGGACGTATTCTCTGTCTACCCCTATGGGAATGAGGCGTGTTGCTATATATGTATGTTTATTAGTATATTATATGTTAATTTGTTACGTCTTGATGTGCAAAAAAGTTTATAAAAAAGAAACAGGACTGTACAACAAAGCCCCTTAGAAGGAAATACCAATGATTCGAATTTATGCTTTATGCAGTGGAAAATGATAAATTTACGAGCGTCCAGTTCCTGCGGAACAGTTCGACGTCTCAAGGAAAATGTCTTGATTTTTTATCGTTATTGCGGCACGTTTGCATAATTTCCTTGTGATTTTTGTATTACATTTTCCTTAAAAATAATATTCAGTATAAATTTTGATGAAGCTTTTCCAGTCGATGTTGAATAATCATCCCGATGAAATGTCTAATTTCTAATATCAATTGAACGACTGTAATCCTCATTAATATCAAAAATGCGAAAGTAACTTTGTCGTGCTTTCACGACAAAAACTATAAACAGATTAAAATAAAATTTGATAAAAAGACAGTCTAGAACATCAAAAAGGACCAAAAACTGTGACTCTTGCTGTCAAATTTCATTTCATGTAAGAGGCAGTTTAAATTGAACGGTAATTTGATAGATTTCTAAATAAGGACCAGTGTTTTAGGTTTTATTTTCTGTCTGTCTGTTTATGTTTAAGCCTGCTAATCTCTAAGATATGATGTATATGGCCAACAACACCTATCATTTAGAGCTACAATGTCGCATAGTTTAGCAACTTCTAAAATATATAAAAAAAAAATAATATAAAATTATTTATTAGCTATTTGCAGTGTTTCACTACCTATACAACTACTATGTATGCTAACCAAAAACGCAGACGAAGTCACAGGCCCAGCTAGTTTTAGTATACCTAATCTCGTATATATTATAGTTCTATTAAAAATCGGTGCAACTTCAATGTACAAATAATGTAATTTCTAATATTCCTTCGATGTCTAAAACGTAAGATTTCATTACCGTTCTTTTAATGTCTATTAGCAAATAAATAGTTTTATATTACTTCGTTTTTATATACTTTAGAAGTTGCTCAACTATGCAATATATTTCCGGTTACGCTGTAAAAGCCAGTAGGGCTAACAGCTAAATACACTCCGAACAAAAAAATATGCAATATATATATATATATATATATATATATATATCATCTCTAACTTTCGGCGATTAGCAGGCTTAAACATAAACAGACAGACAAAAAAGAAATCTCAAAACACTTGTCCTTATTACATGACATGAAATTTGACAACAAAAGCCAGATTTTTGTTATTGCTTATGGTAAGTGATGATACAGTCTAAGATGGAAGCGCGCTAAACTGGTAAAAGGTTTTCTTTCTTTCTATAATAAACTCCCACAAGACGTTCTGAAGATGTCAATAAATAAATTCAAAGTCTTTGTTAAAAGAAAGTTGATTGAAAAATCGTATTATAAGTTGCAAGATTACTTAGACGATAGAAACGCCTGGGAGTGAACGAATTGCTCTAATTTGAATTGAAATATATTAAACTAATATGTTATTGTAATGATGATGGTAACAAAAAAAAATACCTCACTGAGTTTGTTGTGGGTTCTTCTCGGATCAGGGTGCGAAGGAACCCTCGTAACTTTAGATTTTAAGCCGTTCTTGAGTACCATCATCAGACGTATATTAGAATCAGAGTGTGGCAAAAAAAAAATATAATTTGACGATTCCAAAGTGCTGTAACATGCCTACTTGAATAAAGGTATTTTTGATTTTGATTCTTAAGCTCATTGCATAGAAAGCAAGATTTTACACGAGCTTTAATTGACGCTTTGTAATTTTTCACAAAATAAATGAATTTATTCAATTAACATTTAAAAAAAAAATGTATTTACATCAAGTATCATCCACAACAAGTATAAAAACTTAATTGGATGAACAAAAAGGTATTTTATTAAGAATCGAAAACATGAACAATATGTGTTATAATAAGAATGTAATCTAATAGCAGGAATTCGAATTGATATCAAAATATTCTATATTCAAGTACGCTTATAAGGATCTTTTGAATCATCATTAGTCTGCCCGTTGGTAACAAATCTACTACCGGTTTGGAAAGATGATTCTGCTGAGAAGAAACTCCTTTAAATATAGTTTTTGTTTAGTGTTTAGCTGGAATCAAATCTAAACATCTTTAACAAATGTGATTCGGATACGAATTGTACGTTCTTGTATAATGGAAAATTATCTTTATATATTTTAAGTATGGTAAGATAATAAGGATTACTTAGTCTTTTATTAAATTAGACAATGGAGTTCATAAGACATACACAAAAGAAAGTATAAATAAATTTCAGACGACTAAAGACAGATGGCGAGTGAGATCACGTAGGACGCGAGCATTGCCTCAACCCTTCTTGGGTAATATCTTTAAAAGTTTGGCAGCCTCCCTTCCCAGGGGTCCACGAGCGATCTCTTTGCATTTTGCTACCTATCAAATACTATTAGCATAAAACGTTGTAACGAGAAGTCTAGGAAACAAATATATTTATCAATAAGGAAATTGAATTGTCTCTTTATAATCTCATCAATATATTTTGTTCATCGTACTTATATTTAAAAAAGTTAAAGCGTGCGTAAAAAGTACACGTGTCAGGTGGAACTTCTTTAGCAAAGTAGTTTTGAAGTGTAGTTTATATTTATACAAATTAAAAACATTACATTCCGAGACTTAGAGGAAGAGAAAATGGAAGATATGTCATGAATTCGGCGAATTTTATTGTCATTAAAATATTAAAATTGTCGATAATTTATTGAAATCTCAAATTACAAATTGTAAATTTTAAAATTTGCAAAGGGAATTTATTGAATGATTGTATTTTATGAAAAATAGTACATTAAATGACGAGTGGCATTAAAGAGCCACATGTTATTTGTAAATATTAAAACTACCTTCAAACGTAATGGCATAACAACGCTGCACATCTTCGTGACGCTAATCACGCGTCATTCATCCGTAAAGATTACACAACCAAGCCCAAGAATTAATTCAGGTAAATATAGATGGTTAATCTACGTTTTTAATCACGAGGCCATTGTGTGATTTTTTGGCGGCGGTTTTTTTTATTGCTGACAGGTTAACACTTCACTGTGATCACACCTGATGGTAAGTGATAATGCAGTCTAAGATGGAAGCGCTAATCTGGTAAGAGGCAATTTCCTTCTAATGGTTTCTACAAAGCATCGTACCGGAACGCAAATATCTTTGCGCGGCGGTACCTCTTTGCTAGTAGAATGGTAACTAGTCACAGTTGAAGCTTCCCAACAGTCCAGAATCAGACAAATTAGAGAATATATTTTCTAGATTCGCTCTTGCGAGGCTTAAACCAGGGACCTCTGCAAGCATCGCGACTACTCGTACTACTGCGCCAGCGACGCCGATAAAAGACTGTGATCTCACTTGATAGTAAGTAATGATACAGTCCAAGATAATAGTACGCTGTCCTGGGCAATAATTTCCTTCTTTTGATTTCAATATGGCATCGTAATGGAACACAAAGCTCTTGCTTTTGTCTTTTTCTGATGGGATGGTAGCCACCATCGAAGCCTCCAACTTGTTCAGATCCAGACAAATTAGATAATACAATTTCCTAAATTCGCCCTTATAACCTTCAAAGATGTGTACATTTTCCACAGATCTATTAGGGTTATAACAAAAGTCAAACGAAGCGAATACCTGAACAGTTCAAAGAAACGAGTCAATAAGATCAGAGCATTTAATTCAAACTCAATTTCGCTGAAAAGATTATACACCGGGGAAGGGATGATTGATTTAATTATTCTACTCTTTAGACGTGTCCTCTCTTATAATTACGCTTCATTACTTAAGCATCGCTTTATACCAGCTAATTACTTAATAGAAGTAACAAGTTATTTCCATCCCAAAGTTCAGCTGCAGTAATGAATGATAAAGGAGATCGAAGTGAAGTATACGAAGGCCGGAAGATAATTAATAAACAAAAGGTTTAAACTGATAATCTATATTATGTATCTTCTGGTCCGCGCAACTCTAAGAGAGGAAGGGAAGGAACTTGTTTTAATATTAAAAAAAGGTTATAGTGAGCCTTTCTTAAAAAATAGATATGTCAGAGAATAACAGAGAACGGAGAAGCATAAAGCATAGGGGAGTAGGGTTCTCCACCGACATCGTTATGAATTGGTTTCATTATTTAATTTCTTATTCTGTGGGCGTTCATGGGTAATGTTGGTGCAATCAAACACTTTATTAATTAACTCGGATTATAATATTCAATCACTTAATGTTCCCGATATCAATTTACACAAACTCATTAACACTAATAGCTAGGAACGCGACAGTTTCAATAGTCGACCACTCCGGCCGACCGCCACTCGATAACTGCCGAGTGACTCCTGCCGGACTGCCACCATTGACTCTGTCCACGCCGATAGATGGCGCCAGCGTTCCACAGAAATCTGCCCTCCGACAGATATATGCTGACATGGACTTTTTTTAGAACTTTTCAAGGGGAACAATTCCGTCACACATGATTTTTTCAAAACTTTAACCGTTTACGCAGCGTTCACAGCGGAAGCTCTTTAAAGTAAAAAACACCCTTGTTTTGAAATGTTTATTAGTGCTACATCGCTCCTATTGATTTTAACATGATGATATATATCTTATAGTCTTCATCGATAAATTGGCTATCTACCACTGCAATAATTTTTCAAATCGGACCAGTAGTTCCTGAGATAAACGCATTCAAGCAAACAAATTCTAAAGCTTTATAATATTAGTATAGATAGACAAAAACCCTAAAATCTTTGTTATATATTTATAATAACCTTATTGCAATTTTGTCTATATATGCTTCAAAGTGTGAAATCCAACTATTCCTCAACTATACAAATATGTTTCATGTCTCCGAGTGCTTTATACATAAACGTGTCCAATTTTTGGGCTAACACATAATACTGATCGAGTTTTTAACACAAAATTTATAATATTCTAAAGTCCGATTAATGTATTAATGTGAATTTTGCTCATAAGACAAAAATTGATCCGGGAAATATTGTAAAATTATCTTTTCTTGTCGTAACAGTGGATCATCTCTGCAAATAGGTCAAACGAGCCCTCCGAGCCTAGGGGGATGCCCTGATAAAACTTTGACAAACTTTTGTTTGGATCACCTTCCCAGCCGTTGTATAAAGTAATAATACAAAGCATAGCGTAGATGGGTCACAATATTATATTCCATTTAAGCTTAAACCCAACCAAGATATCCTGTGGCTCATATTCATAATAATAATTAAAAGTATACATTTATTTTGACGTTCTTGCTCATGGTGCTGGTACTCGCTTCGCCAGCAGAGTTGCAGGGAATTCCCAACAGTATAGATTTACAAAACTTTATTATTTAATTGATTTCAGAAGTGGGAGGCTTCGGCAGAGGTTAATTACCACCCTTTTTTATTATGGGAGGCGAAGTATAAAGATAACAGGTAATGTGTGCAAGCAAACTTGCGTCCCAGATGCTGTGTAGAAACCATAAGAGGTAAATAACTTCTTACAACGTTAGCGTGCTTCCATTTTAGACTATATCCATACTTATCATCAGGTGACATTACTATTAATAACTCCTTATATCTCTGCGGCCGTGTTAGATTGGAGTCCCATGAGTATAGAGTGAATGAACAGAAAGCACTTTTTTGTCCCCGGGAACTGCTTTTACGCACGCTGGGCTGAGTATACAGCTTTATCCAGGAGTATTTGATGCACTATTCACAAGAATACCCTCTAAAACTCAGCACATCTATCTATTAATCAGCTAAAGTTAATCCGTTTAACAGCCTCACAGGAGGCGGCAATTGCCCTTCAAACCTGCTCACTACCGAGCATGGTTGCATAGAGAATAACAGCCTCACAAAAAGAGACAATTGCCCTCCAGACTGGCTAACTACCTAGCATAGATAGGAACTCCTAAAAACAGAGACTGCACTTGAGTTTGCGCATTAACTTGGGCACTTTAATATCACCTCCACCAATGGCCGATTATATCATGAGTGTGGACTGTAATACCCACTGACCTTTGAACAGTAATAAATACGTAAATTGTTGGAGTTTATACGAAAAAGCTAACAGGAAAACAAATAGCGGAATTGGGTAGAAGCAATCAGTTACTTTGTACAGGGCCAGCGGTCGCGCGCAAATAGGGGCATAAACGTGAATGGATGTTAACGTGTTTTTTACGACGGCCAAGCCCGACGTATCGCTCTGTTTGCGTCCGGTATCTATTGCGGGGAATCCCCCACAGCACTCGATATCAATTTTAGGTTGTAGTCTCTTTTTACATGTTTATCTCATGGTTTTATCTGTGGCGGTCGTATATTTAATACTAGTAAGCTGTAACCACAATGTATCAAAGCGAATTATACACGGACGTTGTAGAGGCAGTGTTGAATACAATTTTTAGTTTATTTAATTGTATCTCTTCTTCTTCTAAAAGTGCCTTTTCATTTTTCTTGAAGGTTGAGTTAGTTAACACTTTTTGAGTTAATTTATATTCTTTGCAAGACCTGTCACACATTCCTACACATTACCCATTATGATAAGTTGATATTGATAACCCGTACCTATCGTGCATAAGTACGTGCCCGAGATAATCAATCGTCCGCCTCTTAATGGTATGCATAAGTTTCCAGGTCATACCGATGCATATGTTATTCTTTCTGGCTCCATGCTTGACAAGCGTACGTGATAACCGGTCAGATGTGGCATAGTACAATCCTGACTCTGAGCTTTATATTTATTCGGCGACAATACAATATTTTATTCATTTTATTGAATTTCTATACGGGTTTTTATTTCTTAAGGCGAATAGAACTTCCGATTTTAGAACGGCTGGACCCGATTCATCAGTGTTTACAGAAATATTCATTGTTTGGTCTTTAAACATTTCCGATACATAAACAAACCATACTTTTCCTATCATCTATATCTAAAATCAGATTACCTTTTAATTGGATGTCGTCGTCGTCGCTTCAACCGATGGACGTCCACTGCTGGACATACGTCTCACGAAATGATGTCCAAAAGGCCCGATCTTCGGTCCACCTTGTGGGGGGTCTTCCTACACTGCGTCGTCCGGTGCGGGGTCGCCATTCCAGCACCTTCCGGCCCCAACGTCTATCGGTTAGTCGGACTATGTGCCCCGCCCATTGCTACTTCAGGTTCGCGATTCGTGTGGCTATGACAGTGACTTTGGTTCTGCTACGGATTTCCTCATTTCTGATTTGATCGCGCAGAGAAACTCCATCGCACGCTGAGTGACTCTGAGCTTTCGAATGAGGTCCATAGTCAGCGACCACGTTTCCGATCCTTAGGTTGTTCACTGTTCGAACAGGAATTGTATGTAGTAATGTGTAATCTGCTGTTTTTGCCAGCTTCGTTGGCGAATACTCATTTTGCTAGTGTAGGCCCTGGGTTAAATTTTCGGTCGAATTTGAAAATGCAATTTATTAAATTTGCTCTAATTTAAGAAAACTTCGGTCGTGGCTGCTATCTTACCAGCAAAGACGTACTACCTAAATAGGGTTTTGTGTACGGTGATGGGTAGATTTGAAACGTTAAATTGTTTCTTGACATGTTAGCGCTTACATCGTAGATAGTATAATCACAAAATTACATTAGGAAACATAATGTTTGTTATTTATATATATAGATTTATTTGGAAAGTTATGATGATATAGTCGCAGCGCGATTTGAAGTGGTTTGCTAGTCTTTTTTTTAATTTTTTTACAAAATCAGAAGCTCTCTATTGGAAAATCAATTCCAAAAAAGAACAAACCAGTGGTTCTATTACGCAAACACTTCGACACAAAGTCAATGTTGACTTTGCACGACCTCCCCTCGTATAGCGACAATAAATCGCATAAATAAATTACACTGTCAATCTTATACGATCTTATTTGTTAGCTTTGATAAGTTATTTAAAAGAAAAACGCAATATTAACATTAAATTTTGTATTATTTCATATCAATCACAATTAGCAACCAATAGGTAAGTAGCAGCCTATTAATGTCCCACTGCTGGGCACGGGCTTCTTCCTTTATAGGAGTGAAGAGGCTTTCCATTAATTTAGCCCTATATTCGCCCTTTCGGACTCGAACTCTGGTTACACTACAGTATGCAATACATCATGCGAAGAAGGTTTTAGACTAATAAACTCACTCTACATCAGGAGGTTTTCAAATATATTTGCGATTAACTTGCAATAACTACTTTCGCAATTTAGACGAAGCACGAATTTTCCCACACATCCACGGAGCGGGAATCATGCGGTTAATCTTGCTGTAACAGCTGGTTTTAGAATAAAATGTGATATATATTATTCAATAAGAAATTACGTTAATATCCTAGCCATTCCTGAGAGTAGCGGATTCAATAAACAAGCTGACAGAAATACAATATTATTAACATTTCTTGATGTGAAATCTACGGATGCCGTGGCGAAGCGCCACCACATTGCCTCTCTTCCCACTCGGTTCGTCTATTCTATATTAATCGCCGCTCAAATCTCTTGTATTTACAATATTTTGAGCCCGGAGCCTTAAACTAAATATTATTCCCCATAAAACTATGTTCTTTGGGAAATCCTTTGCGTTATAGGGGATCGAATTATGGAATAAGCTACCTCTGACGATCAGAGAGGCCAATTCTTTCAATGTTTTTAAAAACCTCGTCAAGGTTCACTACCTCTCCCTATGCACTTAGACGACGACTATATTTTTATATAATTATAAATATTAGTTTATTATAATATGTATTTTTGGGTTCGTATGTAAATATATATTTATTAGTATGTATTATAAACTACACCTTTTATACACCACCTACCCATTTCCGTAATAAATTTTGTCTAACCCTAAGGTTGCCTGGCAGAAAACGCTACTTAGCGATAAGGCCGCCCTTTTGTACCCTATGATTAAGTTGTGGTATATATTGTAAGCATTATGTATGGTGTACAATAAAGTGTATTCTCTCTCTCTCTCTCTCTCTCTCTCTCTCTCACTATTTTGCTTACTACGCTACAGATAACCTGTGTTCTACATCTACCAGGTATACCGTGACGAATAGGGTGTTTTTACTTCCAGTTTAAAGTAATTTCCCTCTAAGGTATGCTTATGGTGTATATCACAACTTTGACAGAGCCGTACACATCATTCCAGGGAGCAATTATTCGGTTTGCTGATGATAAATTGACTCCATAACATGAAGCAGAGCACTTTTTGTCTATACCGTCTGAGTGATGCTCCCTTTAGGCTATGTAACAATTATGGAGTAGGCTTATTTTAGTTGGACCAGTTTTTTTAATTTCAATTAAACGTTAAAATAAAAATTTATTAGAAACTAGATGCTCCCTGCGGAGTTATTCGCTGTGGATTTTTTCGAGCAATAAAATTCGTTTCAAAGAAATACTCGGAATAGATAGACAAATTTTATAAATAGATTTAGAGTGAAACTAGTTTTTCACAAAATGTTAAGTGAAAATGTTTCACAAATTCTCTTTTCTGTATTAAAAAAAAAATTATATAATTTAAATTATTGACAAAAAACACGTGGCTTCTTTTTACAAATCGTCACTGGAGATTTTGAAAAAAATATTTGTATTCATTTTCGTCACTATTAATATTTTAATGACAGTTAAATTCCTAACATATCCTTTCTTCCTTTTTCCCTCCCTCAAGTCTTAGAAATCTAAAGTCAAGTTTGCCAAAGGAGTTTTACTTCTGACATGTTTACATTTTACGCAGGCACTTTTAATAAATTTTTTTTACGATTTTGAACGTTTAATTTTAGATGTGTTTTTAGGTGTTCCTCTTTTGATCCGATAACGACTTATAAACCGATAAATGCTTGCTTTAAGCATAACAAGCATTGTCACGTCCGTCTGAACCGAGTGCATTTGAGAGTACGGAACAAGCGATAGAGAGCCGTTATCGACCTATTTTCAATGGTTTTTGCAACGACAATTTTTCATCACTGGTTTCTCGTGATGTTATCCAGTTGAATTATCGTCCGCAAACTTCCATTACAGAGAACTTTATAAAGTGAAATTATTTAACATTTCAAGATACAAATCTTCCATAAGTCTAAGGGTCCATTCACATAGACCGGATGGGACAGAATAGGGCCCGTAGACAAGTCACTATAACTTGAACTTTTTGGCCTCTCTCTTCAAGTTCGACTTATATAGATATGATAAAAAAAATAGTCTCTCTCCATGTGTGTAGCGATGCTCGGGGGAGACCCCGCGGCCTATTGTCGTGTCACATTAACGAGAATCGCATCATAACTCCCGATAATCTACGTTTATTGGCTCTGCTCGCTGCTTTATTACTCTTCGAATATATTCCATATACCTCGACTCTCCCCTGTATCTCGTACAGACATCCATAACAGGAAACATATTCCGTTGTTGTTTCGCTGACACGATAACGTAATTCTGTTTTTGTCTGTTTATTTTGAAGTAAACAATACTGATATATCATAATATTTGATAGAGAAACATTTCAATTCCCTAACTTAATGAAACTGTAAAACAAATAAACGTAGAGGTTACTCTCACAAATATATCAAAATTGCGAATAGCTATTAAATATTTCAGCTCTTAGACTAACATATATAATAAATGTTAACACACTCATAAAAAGACGTATTCACACTTACACGCATTCATTTTTTTTCACATAGCTTATTTTACTTTACTTTTTCTTTTATATTTAACGTGAGCTTTGACACTAGTAGATATACTATGTCTAAACAACTCTCTATTACCAATATGTTTCTGTCAGTCTAAGTAGGAGAGTCTTGTCCCCTTAAATACAAGTGTAGCTTAGGAATAGATGTATTATTTTTTTAAATATCCAGTTTTTAAATTAAGATGATAGAGACTTCACTCTGTATCTGTGCAATTAAATGTTTGTCATTATTATGGTGTGTTTTATGAAATCATGATTGAAGCGAAACAGCTGACAGTGCCTTGGACGCCTTATTATCCTTGGCTGCTGTACCAAACGCCTTTCACTTTACCATCACTCTAATGTAATGCGATATGCGATAGATGTATCGAGGAGGAGATGCAATGAAAGTAATGAAAGTCCATTGGTAAGACGCATTCTTTATAAGAAAGTTATGGGTCCAAAACCTGACACCACTAAGTTTCTCTTACAAATATAACATCAATTGATTTCCTTCCACTCGTTTTTTAAAAAGAAATCTATAAACTTTATGCAAGCTTTTAATAGCGCTGTACAATTTTTCGAAAAATATACTTTATTAGTGCATAATTATTTTTAAAAGGTGGGTTAGCATCAATTGTCATCCACTACAAGTTTTAAAACACTGGATTTGAAGTTGAGTATTTAAATAAAAAAAATATTCTATTAATGATTAAAAATATGAACAAGATATACAATGCGTGTGCGTGCGTGTGTACGTACGAGAGTGCGTGCGTGCATGAACGTAGACGTGTATGCTATTCATACTAGGAATTGAACGAATATCAACTTTTTCAAATTAAACAAAATTTTTGCGTAAAACAAATAAATTACAATTATTATTACTAGATAACAAAGGCTAGGCTCTTACAATCACGATTAAAGATTATACTAAAGACAATTCATTATTAGAGAGCTGTTAAGGAGGCCATAATCGGCAGTTATCGCCCTTTTATAGCGGATTTTACGAGGATAACTATTCAGCCAAGAAATGTACGTACACAGTCTTATAATAGGTATTACAACCTTTGTTTAGGCTAATTAAAACGGCTATATAATAGTTTTATGTTTACTATAATGGGTAAAAGAACTACTTGAACAACAGTTTACAAGAAAAGTCTGTAGTTTACTTACAATGTTGGTTTTCATATCCAGATTTCGTCTATTAATTTGTATTTAGATATAAAAAAACGTTCAAATTCCCATAGCTGTTATAGTCTATTATGATTTAAATATACTTTTCTGATAACAGACAAAAGATATAGGCTAGGGATAATATCTAAGCAATAGAAAAATAATCAAGAACTCAATCCACAGAGTCTTATTTGTCTTTAAATTCTCTACATGTGTCAGTTTTACTTTTTAATTTTCATCAAAAATTGATGCCAATATATCTACCTCCACAAAGGCTTGAAGATATTTTAATTAAAAGGAAATTTAAGGTAAATAGCAGCCTATTAACGTCTCACAGCTGGACATATACCTCTTCGTTTATAGGAGAAAGGGTTATAGAGCATATAAATATGTTTTTATTACCTTTTTCTTAATCACAAACACCTTTAATATATAATAGCAATGTCACCGTGTAGCTATCATTTCCGAGGAAATATGGGAAAATACGTCATTTATCTGTTCGAATTCTTCGATCTATTTAAACAACAACAAAATTTAGTTAAATATCGGTTTATAAAGCAGTAAAGTCCAGGATTTGATCACACGTCTGTTGATAGAACAGTCCACTCAACAGGCCTTAATATACGTCAAAAACAAATTTATTATGCGAATAGTAATCTATTTTGTACTAAAAATATAACAGTAACTATTATAGAATTAGATTTTACTACCTATCTAACATAAACCGAAAACTTTTGTACGTTTAAAACCGTAGCAATTCAGCAAACCTATTAAGTTGTAATAGTTGTTTATAGCCGGCACTCGCTGTGCGTTTACAATATATTACGAGCTTGTCGGCAATAAAAAAGGGTAAGAAAAAAATGAATAAAGCGGGAAACGTTAAAATAAAGGAGGCCGCGAATATATACGACTTCCTGGAGGAAATAATAATGCTGTTTGCAATTCATTTGGCTCTACCTGGTTACCCTCGGCTTTGGGAAACAACGGCTCGCCTGATATTTCTTTTCCCCTTCTTAGCTCGATTTTTCAAGAAGGGTTGTAATTTTTATTCTGAACCCTTTGGTTCTCGGCGAAATCAAAGCTTAATGTACGTTGACTTTAAAAAGGTTGCAACGGCCTTTTTTCTCTGTACCATTGTAAAAATAATTTAACATATCACTTTACCATCGTTTTCAGTATATATCATAGTCTGGATAAGTCTAGTGAATTAGTCGTAGTGACAGTAATTTAGGACAGGAGAATAAGAGAGAAAGAAAAGCATAAAGCATAGGGGCGTAGGGTTCTTCGCTGACATCGTCATTAGTGTGGATCACATCCAAACTGTGGGCGTTGATGGGTAATGTTGGTGCAATCAAACACTTTATTATTTAACTCAGATTCTAATGTTCAATCACTTAATGTTACCGATATCAATTTACACAAACTCATTAATAATAATAGCTGGGAACGCGACAGTTTCAATAGTCGGCCGCCTCGGCCGACCGTCAATCGAGAACTTCCGAGGGACGCGCGCCGGACTGCCACTTATTGACTCTGTCTCACGCTGATAGGCAGATAGTGCCAGGGTTCCACAGACTATTGCACTCCGATATTTATATTTCCACTTTTATATAGCTCATTCTTAATAATACGAATGTAAATTGCGATATGACGTATAAAAGAGTTTTTCAGTAGGAATCTTTCCTAATCTAACTTTAAAATAACTAGATATAAATGTTTGCTTCATACACTAATATACTGGAACATTTAGTGTATAAAATATCATCTAATGTGATGTTATGTAATGAATTCAATGCTTCAGCACCACGAGATGATGATACTAACACCTATAATGTCTAAATCGTCGAGGTTAATATCTTCTAACGTAAAATTTTCCAACTAAAGGGATACTTTCGATATGTCAAATATTTATCGAAAGGATCAAATATTACTTATTAGATTAAAAATATGCTCAAAACTTAACCGGAACAAAGATATTTCGTAATAAAAAAACGCGACTTTAACGCCCAGATTGCTGCTAAAGTCCGTCAAATATTATAAATACGATCAGAAATTTTTGGCTGTCATTGTCAAATGTCAAAAATAAAAGCATTCTCTTAAATTTAATTTTATTTCTGAACGACATTTAAATTTAATTCATTTCTAAACGACTGAACGAACGTCAAAAGTTCGACAGGTAAGTTGAAATTGTTGTTTTTATTTTATTCCAAGCACTTTTTTTAATATTCACTCACCTTTCGAGCCTTCCCTAGACTTACACAAATAAATAAAAACTAAAAGTAGCTAAATTAGTCCAACCGTTATCCAGTTTTACCAAGAATATCAATTGATTTTAATATATTTCGATAATAACTTCACTCAAAGAGTCTAACATGTAATATTACAAAATATGAAAAGAACCACTGCAATATTTCTAACAAATAATTGATTTTCGTAAAATTGGCACGTACCAAGTTTTCTATTTATACTGTCAAGTCGACAAATGGCGTCGCAAAAGAAAAATCAAAACGTAACAAGGAGCCGGCTTGCTTACATTTAAAAACGTAATTGTAACTAACCGCTCCCCTTTATTAATTTACCTCATTTATTGCTGTCACTCCCTTTGCGAAAACGTCACGTCCTTGCGAAAACAGTAAAAAAGTAATAGGAAAAAGTATTCAGGACTATACACTGGTTAACAATCTCGAAAAAACATTAAAAAATAAGTGTTTTGACGTGAATACGTCTTTAAAAGCGCAATTCAAAAACAAACGAATCATATTAAAATTGGGGGACACAGTTTGGTGTTGCATCTATATATCTATCACATACATCGGAAATTCAAGTACACCGCTGGATAGCTTTAAGATCAAAGAATTATTGCACTAAATAAGGACTGTAACACATCGCGAGTGGCACAAAGGGAAGCCCTTCTATTTTAAAGGTCATTCTGCCACGTATCGTGAATTTTGTTTCGTTTCTGTGAAACTACGACGTTAATTCCAGTTTTAATCGTCAGCTCTCGTCAAAATCTTGTGATGATAATGATATTTTTTATAGAAAATATTACCCGTTAAGAGACGTTTTCACGTACAACAAACGGCCTTGTCTATAATACAGTCACACCACATTTTTTATCACTGTCAGGTTACCTCGTAACTGATTATTGATAATAAGGTAATTTATCTCGTATTGTTTTTACCCAACTCTGTACCGCAACACGAATTTATGCTTTGCAATATGTCTTTGAAGATAAGGTTGTAATAAGCCACGGCCGAAGTCTCTCACCAGCCCGGAGACAGCATAATTAGAAAGTGCAATTTCCTAAATCTCTTTTGCCGGAAATGGTACCCAAGGCCTCTTATAAAGAAACAAGTACTTCCACCACGTATTATATCTATTTTAGGAGATTTATTTGACAAAAAAATAAAAATTTAACAAAAAAAGAACCGCCTTCAATACAAACTATTCCAAACGAATAAAATGTAAAAAAATGCGTATTCTTTTTTAGAGGTCTTTGTATTCTTGTATTTGGCGTCTGCGTCAAGCAAGGTACGTGTGTCCCGCGAGTCCACTTGGCGACTGCCCTAGCTACCTAGGCTAACTACCTTGGCTATAATCAACATTAACCTCCTCCTTTGATAAAAATATGAATAAACTTTGTTTCATTAAACAGAAATATAATTGAAATGTTTTGAGATAAGGGACACAACACATGCATGTTACATCCTCTTACATATTTAATAATAATAATAATAATAATACTCTTTATTGTACACCTTAAAACACAATAACAAATTATGAATGCAAGAGGCTTATACAAATAAATGTACAAAAGGCGGTCTTATCGCTAGTCAGCGATTTCTTCCAGACAACCTTCAGGAGAAGGAAATTGTGCAAAAGTAGCTGGGTGGTGCATAAAGAGATCATACTTACTAATAATAAATAAAGTACATATATAATACAATACATAACAAAAATATACATACATATATAAAAACTAACAAATTGAGTATGAACACATACTTTTATAATAATATCATCTCTTACAGTGTGACTTGGGAGAGGTAATGTTCTGTGACGTCATGTTTGAAATTTTTTAATGATTTTGCTTGTCTTATGTTTGCTGGGAGTGCATTCCACAATCGGGTTGCTGTAACCGTAAAAGAATTCCCAAAGAACTTAGTGTGGTGAGTTGGTATTTTCAGCGTTAACAGTGAAACTGGTCGTAGGTAGGTATTTATACGAGTATAAAGAAAAACGCGCAAAGGCGATTTTATTGCAATCTCTGCCAGGCCACGTTTGACCAAATTAAAACTAGGGAAGAAGTATAAAGGTAGTGTAATAATAACGTAAAATTAACGTTTATCCTTTTTAGATAAGTAATAAATAGAAATTTTAACAAAAAACGAACCGCCTTCAAAACAAACTTACAAATACATTAATATGCTCTAAAAAGTAAGAAATAATTGCGTATTCCTTTATAGTGTTCTTCGTATTGTTATATTCGGAGTCGGTGTCAGCCGAGGTACCTACATATAGGCGGGAGCTGCCAAGTGGACACGCGGGAACATCTCTCTTGGCTGACACCGACTCCGAATATAACAATACGATAATAATATTTGTAAGTTTGTTTTGAAGGCGGTCCTTTTTTTGTTAAAATTTCTTTTTATTTTTTGATTTTTAGTGAATCTAAAGTAAACTATCAAATTTATCTCAATATGTGTTTCTCATATGAGATAACACCGTTTAAATGAAACAACTTTACAAAGTTAAATTTACATTAATATCGCCACACCCGGGATCGAACCCGAACCCCTTATACCACCACATTACACATAATTCACCTTTCAAATATTGCAATGCAGCAACAAACGTAAGGTCATTGGCATTTGATTACAGACAGTTATAGATTTTGCCAAAAATCACAATCTTACTGTAAGCCGTTGAGGAGTTCCATTGATCTTCATATTTAATTACGACTACCACTTGACCATACCGAAGTTCCGGTAGGCGACTCATATGTCTGGATAGCTTATAGAAGATTCTGCCGAGTATCGTTGATTTGCTCCTAAGAATTGAAGAGTTGCGTCACTTTGTCATTATCACAAAATAACCCTTGAAGTATATCCTTTCTAATAAAAAAAGAATCATTGAAATCAATTGGCGTGATCTTGAGTTATTCGTCCATTTGTCGCGCACATGCTTAATGCAAATTTAAGACTTTTCCGGTTTTCTCATGGATGCCGTCATCAGAACTGGATTTAAAAAAACGGGACCCTATGATGAGCACCACCTTTCATTTCAAAAATTCATCAAGATCGGTCCGCCTAGTCGGGAGATATGAGGTAACAAACAAAAAAAAATACAGATGAATTGATAACCTCCTCCTTTTTTTGAAGTCGGTTAAAAAGTATACATAAAGTATATACCCAAATATATTACGCACTTGGGCCGAAATAATTGCCAAATTATATAACATATTTAATCGGAAAGCAATATGGTACTTCCGTCACTCAAAATAGCACCAAAAGTACGAACTTGATAAGTAATGTCCCTTTAGGATGTTAAGGCTAAGAAAATAAAACGATTTGATTGCCAAATTTAATTCAGTCTCTTGGATTATCATTAAGCTCGTCTCGAAGACGTCTTGAAGAGTAAGGGCAAACATTCAATTTAACTAATAACCTTTGGTTCCCAAAAGTTGTGATATAAAGATGCCATCGGAAGTTACTCTGCGTGAATATTTAAGAAGTCCCCAAAGTGTCTCGAGGACCTCTCATAGTCATTCAAATGCTTGACGAGGAATCGAGGGCCAAAATAGACTCTACAGCAATTACAGGCTGTCTATCATATCATATTTTAAACATTCAATATATAATTAAGAACTGTGGGGTACAAAAGAACATGTAGTGACTAAAATTGAGAAAGGTATGCTTAGATGGTCAAGCAAGTAGAGGGAATGAATGAAAGGACTGAAAAAAGGGATTTATGTATCAAGACTGAATGGAAAAGTGGGAAGGGGAAGACCAAGGCGAACGTTCCTGGACCAAAATCCAGGATATTTTAAATAAGGGCCAGGTCAAGAGTACTCTAAACCGACGAACTTGTATGAAAGGTTTAATGAGAATGAAAGAGGCGAAGGAGATATGCAAGGTTCGTGGCAAGTGGAAGGACGTGGGCTCTGCTTACCCCGAAGGGAATGAGGCGTGATGCTATGTATGTATTTATTCTATAATCATAATTTAAATAACTTTTACAGAAATTTGGATCGTTACATTCTCATATTGTTTTCAATGTAAAGTTAAAGTTAAGTAGCAATCTATTAGAGTTCTACTGCTGGGAATAGTTCCACCGAAGGAGGTGGTATTAGACGGTGCAATTTTGACCGCCTGCTTCCATTTTGAACCGGATTTATCCGGAACGCCAGTGTTGAATGCATCAACGGACATCTGCCATCATCCACTCGGCTGAATAAGGTTCTGCTCGGTTTTAGTAGGTACTGTGGTGAAGAGTTAGTTCCATTGGTGGATGGAGCTGTATACTCGATCCAGGGTGCGTTCAAGTGTCTCCCAGCGACATAAAAACATGACTGATAATGGTATCAAAAAAAACGACTTAGTAATCTAAAGTTACAAGGGTTCCTTTACGCCCTAACCTGAGAAAAGCCCACAACAAACTCAATCTGGTATTTTCTATTTTTTTTACCATCACTTTTACAATATTATACGTGTCAACTACTAGTTGACATCATAGTTTTGCCTTAACTGGGGCAATCAAAAATATAAACATATCGTTCTTTTTAAGTCAGAATGTGTATTATCTATTATGCTTCTCGGTAACTGTCTTCACAAAATATGCTTAGAGAAAACACCAGCCAATAGGAAAAAATAATAATAAAATAAATCTGTTACAAAGTGACCTTTACTAACGGTGCGTGTGTCGCATCTAAGGTCGTTAAGATTTTTAGTGGTATTTTATAATTAGTGAGCGTTTATTAGTGATTATTTGTGTTTTTGGTTATATATGTGATGTGTGTGTGAGTGATGTGAATAAGGATGAAAACCCTTGAGGTAAGTTTTAATTTATAAGATATGCGCCTATGAAAACACGATGGACTTTTTTTACTATCTCGAACACTTTAGCGCAACATGGTGCTACACCACAGTTTTAATTTAATAAGCAAATTATAATATTGTACAGTTTTACTATTAGCAAATAAAAAATCATAACATTTAGTTTTTCATGAACATTTAAGTTCCAAAAACCAGTTTGGCTTTATTCGACCAAGGCGTCTAGACAAGGTACTTTCGAAGATTGCTAACCCTCAAAAAATGTATGGGAAAGACGTTTCTTATTGAAACTAATCGAAAAACTAAATGTCATTCCCATACATTTTTTGAGCGTTGGCAATCTCCAAAAGTAACTTGTCTACGGGCCCAGTAGGGCATTCGATCCAAAAACGTCCGTGCGTGGCGGTGCAACGGTTATTTCCGTTAAAAAGCGCGGGCAAATTCATCATTTTTTTTTATTGCTGACAGATTAGCGCTTGACTGTGATCTCACCTGATGGTAAGTGATGATACAGGCTAAGATGGAAGCGCGCTAATCTGTTAAGAGGTAATATACCCCTTACGGTTTCTACACAGCATCGTACCGGAACACAAATCTCTTTGTTTGGCGGTACGTTTTTGCTGGTAGGGTGGTAACTACCCACGGCCGAAGCCTCCCACCAGTCCAGACTCAGACAAATTAGAAAATACAATTTTCTAAGTTCGTCCTACCGGGGACCGAACCCGGGACCTCCGCTAGCAAAGCGAATACTCGCACCATTGCGCCAGCGAGGCCGTCTAAAATTCATCATTTATCTTAGTTTTTTTTTTTAATTAGAAGAATTCGTTTACTCCTATGCGTTTCTATCGTCTCAGTAACCTTGCAACTTATATTAAGATTTTTCAATTAATTTTCTTTTAACAAAGACTTTAAATTTATTAAGGGACATCTTTAGATCATCTTCTGGGAGTTTGTTTTATAGTTACCCATAAATGGGTTGTTAATTATATGTAGCCTATTAGAATTTACTGCATGGCATAGCGTTAAACTCGTATTGAAAGGGTATTATCGCTAAAATTGTAGCAATTGTAAAAATGAACATGACAAGTGGCTCTTTTTCAAACATCAAACGCGCCGACAGGGGCCGGGGAACATTCCCGTCGTCTACAACCGCTTTTTTAAATCCCGCCAACAAGCCAATAAATCCAAGCGCATTTTTTCTCAAACCCAGGGATTCACCGCCCCGAAAAAAGGCTTAGCACGATTACACCCAAATTTACTTAACACTTAACACATTAAACACGTTAAATATGGATCTTTTATTTAATTTTCTTATCTGCGAGCACGTTACGCGGTCCGTTTTAATTTGATAATTGTCAGAAATTGGGTCTTGTGTAAATTTTGTTATGTAAATTGAAGCCCGAATATGATTAATTCTGCGTTAGGACAAAGGATATGGGGACTGCGTGCATTACTTAGATTGGGCAGATGCCGGCTATGAGTCTAAATTTAATAAATAATTAAGATTAACTCGTTCGTTAGTCGCACAAACATGGGTACAGGTAAACAGAGTCGGTTCGAAGCTACTGGAGGACTCTTTTAATTAATTAAGTACCTAGATGGAGTTGAACAGTTGCGCACATGTTTGCTGATTAGCAGCGTCAAATGTTTACTCACTGGGTACGAGATGCTCTAGAAAATTGATAATGATTTGGTTATTTTTCTACTATTTTGAAATAATAAAACACGATTAAAATTGTGAATTTGTGGAATGATCTTCCACGACTGATTAGGCAATCTGAGTCCTTGACTATCTTCAAAAGACGTTTGTAAGAATATTACTCGTATCTAAGTTGTGCAGAATAATTATGTTTGTATATTTAGATGTGTATGTTTACTAAATTATATATGGGTATATATGTAGTTCATGTTATTTATTTTATAAGTAGTATATGTAATTTATTGATTATATAAATATATATCTATCTATTTATATATATGTATGTGTGTATTGTCTATATTCATTTTGTATGTACCTACTTTAGTACTTTTGTAGTTGTAATAGTAGTAATTGTTGTTCTATTGCACTTACCCAATACTGTCATGGGCTACTATCTCCAAGGTTGTCTGGAAGAGATCGCTCTAAGCGATAAGACCGCCTTTGTACACCTATATTTATAACATTGTAATTCTCTTCCTTCCTGTATGTATGTGTGCAATAAGAATAAATAAATAAAAATAATTTACACAATAAAGTTAAAGTTGATCTACTAGCAATGCCCCGCGGATTCACTCACGTAGATACCAATCTCGTGGCAATGGAAATTGACATTATAAAAAACTTTATATCTTTACCGAAACGGTCTTTAATAAAATACCATTTAATAATATAAGAATTAATATAAAGGTGTGAATAATATGGTTTGATTATTGTCGGCACTATTATTAACTTTTAAAATGTAAAAAAGTAGTTATAGTGGCGTAACTACAGTAGTTGTATATATAGTATCGCAAACTTTTTTATAGATATTAATACGTTTTATAATATTGTAGAACACTTTTTGTTCTATCATCAATAATTTCCGCAGCACACGCGATGACAGAGTTTTTGTTTCATACTTTGGGTTATATTAATGCATTTTTCTTAGGGATCCCTATTCTTTTTGATAAATTAATATAGCCTTTGTCGTTCAGTGAAAACGCAGCTTTCTAATGGTAGAGAAAGTTTTGAAATCGGTTCCTTAGTTTTTGTGTGAAAACGTAACAAACATACATACAAAAACGCAAATGTTTCCTATTTGTAGTTTAGAAAAATAAACAATTTTCTGTAATATCGTTTTCTCTCTTAATAAAATCTTATCAAATCCTCGTAACAAGAATTCGAATTCATATTTATTCACATAGACTTTTACGGTACTTTGGAATCGTCAGGTATATCTTTTCCACATAATATTTCCAATTTATGTTTATATTAATCGGCCGCCTGCTACGAGTGTGGTGCTTCGACAGATTCGTCGCATCACACAATGGCAGAGTGTTCCGTATGGGTTCCTCAGTGACACGTTATGGTGTCGCTGTTTGGAGGGAACCTCTCGTTAGTGAGCATAGTTGGCGCAATGCCAACGAGACAGGCTGTGGAGGGCAGTCGCTTCCTTCTGCAAATCCGTTATGTCGCTGAAGGAGGCATCGGAGAGGGTGAGACAGAATGTCATCGGCGCTCCACCTATCCGACGGAGGAGGCGGAGAAGCAGGATGCGTAGTTTTGCTCAATAGTTTATGGAGATGGGGCAGCTACATCCGGGGTACCAGAGTGGATTGTGTACTCGTACCTCCGGTTCTCCACTCAGGGATGACGAGGGTTCCGCTGAGTTTTAGTGGGTATTCTGATCTTTCTGATTCTGATTTGAGTCCCACACTCTACAAAGGGTGCGTAAATGCATTTCCCAGCGTCCAAAAAAAAGAACGACTTAAGTCACGAGGATTTCTTGGCACCTTGTTCCGAGCTCGTAACAAACTAACATTGGTGTCACTTACTTAAATTTACAGATTTTTATAGTAAAAGTTGTATATTAAAAATTAATAACAATTGTACAATACTAAATATTGTCTCTTACAAAAATGGTTCATATTTGCAAAACCCATTTAGGAAAATGTATTTCATTAAATGATTTAGTCAATTGTATCATTCTTTAAATTCATAATAATTATATTTTTGTATCGTTACTCAGCTCGTGTACTTTCTGTTAAAAAAGTATATATTATCAATAAGTTCTGTTGGAAACCTAATAAATAAAGACGTAGGTTTAAAATAAACTAAGTTAAAAGTTATTTCGTTCCGTTTGAAATCGAACCCGAATCCCCTAATTACACTGTTGCGCCAAAAAGGGCTCTACTTAACCTCCATTCAGGTAATCAATTATAAATTCACTTAGCCCTACTAAGGAAGATAATCCCTGCCATTAGTAAATCACCTACCAGATTCCATAATTACATTTTGATAGTAAACATCTTCAATCAGTCCGGACTGGACTTAAATGGATGAAGTGAATAGATTTTAGGTTACCTTTTAATTAATTGAATTATTCGATTGATAGCTCCTAAATGGAGCCACGATTTGCTTTGTTTATTCTGACATTGATTATATCATCGTTATTTGGAATTGTAATAGAAATTATGCAATAAAAATAATACTTTGTTATCACTAATCGAAAATGCGATACAACACTAATATTATAAAGAGGAAACATTTATGTTTTTGTATGTCAGTATGCATGTATGTTTGTAACGTTTTTACGCAAAAACTACTGGGCCGATTTCAAAAATTTTCTCACCATTAGAAATCTGCATTTTCACTGAGTGATATAAGGTACATTTTTTTCTCAAATAAAATAGACATCTCTAATAAAAATGCATTAATGTAACCCTAGGTGTGAACCAAAATATTTGTCATCGCGTGTGCTGCGGAAAATATTGATGATAGAACAAAACTATGTTTGACAATATCATAGAAGGTATTAATATCTACATAAAAGTCTATAATACTATATGTCCAACTACTATAGTTATGCCATTATATCTACTTCTTTACATTTTAACAGTTATTAAAAGTACCGACAATAATCAAACCATATTATGAATACCTCTGTTTTAATCCTTATCCTATTATATATTTTATTAAAGATCGTCTCAATACCTGTAAAATACTTTTTAAATGATTAAAAACGGACTTTCCATTTAAAAGATGTAACGAATTTAAAAAGAAAAGATTGTGTCCAGAGTCAAATATTGTGTATAGGGAAGTTCTGAGACATTAAACTATTACAAATAAATCTTTTCCCTAATATTATAGAAGTTTTACATTTTGAATTTTGTTTTTATCGGCATTGTCGGTAGGTATATAAATCCATTTCATTATGAATTTCATAAACTAGAACGTCACATGTGCGTACTATATCACTTGACCCGAGACCGTCGCTTAATATATTTCAAGAATGAATCATATTCATCATAGGATGGTTGGATTAATTACTATTCGAGCCACAACTGGAGCGCAGAAGGCGGCATGATTAGCGATACGTCACCGGTAAATATGGCAACACTTATTCCACGATTTATATGGGGGGAAGGTGGGGTAATGGGGACACTTGGTAATAAATCTAGTCGAAGTGATTTTGTACAAAGTACTGGGCCCACAGAGTAAGCTCCTCTCGGTCAGGAGCATCCATTGTAAGCGAACACCCACGCAATCCGATAATGCCTTGAGATTGTCCCGTCTTTCCTTTAACACCTCTCTATATCGTCTTATATAGTCACTGTTTGTAGTGTATTGGTTACATGTATCAATTTCCTCGCGTTTCCTTATGAGAAAAATTCAAAGAAACATCAATTCTCACAGTACCGTCGCAATATATATTTTTAAAGTCGCTCACTAATTTGTAGGTTAAGTAATACTATTCTCAAATTCTTTATTAGTTTCAATGACTTAAAACTCAATAACGATGATACAATCTAAGAACTGTCACTAGGCGAATGTCCCTTCGTTCTACTGTGCTACATTACCAAACGCCCCACTCAAAAAATAATAAGTCCACCAATCACAGTTGTTGTGAAAACGACGACTAAAAGTGTTGATTAAATGAGAATTTCCTGAATAGCGTTAAACCGGATGTAGTGCATGTAAACGTTTCACTGATATAATTACAAAGACCTCAGCATAATAAACAAATGTAGTAATTTAATAGCAATCCACAAATAAAATATTCATGATCGCTAATAAGAGTAACCACTAAGTTTCTTGCCAGATTCTTCTCAGCGGCATGAAATTTCCGAACAGGTAGTAGACTTGTTGTTAACAGACAGATGACTGACGACTCAAAACACGTTGCATAACGTATTGATTAGGTCGTATTCTTCATGTTAGATGGTCATGTCGGTACTTTAGTGTGCGTCATTTTGTTCACCAATGTCTTCCGCCCTGTTCGGTCCTCAGCTTTTCTTATAGCGGCTACAAGTGGAAGACTTGCAATTGTTTTTACTTGGTCGGGCCAGCAGCTAGGTCTTTTGCCCTCCACTTCGCCAGTGATTATCAACTTGTCTAAGTTTTATAGCTTGAAAACACTTGATCGAGAATCTGGTATCAACACAGAGCTGATGTAACATAGACTTATTCGCCCACATCGCAGCCCATAGCATACGCACCATTCTGCTCCAGCATCTCATTTTGAATGAATTTTTTCCTCTCAGCACCATAAAAGGCTTTTGGATAAAGATTATTTTGATTTTTCGTCTACCTACCTACAAATCAAATTAAATCAAATCAAAATATCTTTATTCAAGTAAGCATTATTACAGCACTTTTGAATCGTCAAATAATAAATATACTTTTTCTTTTCCACACTCTAATTCTAATGTAGGTCTGATGATGATACTCCAGAACGACTTAAAATCTAAGGTTACGAGGGTTCCTTCGCGCCCTCATCCGAGAAGAGCCCACAACAAACTCAGTCGGGTGTTTTGTTATCATCATCATTACAATATCATATAAGTTTAATATATTTCAATACAAATTAGAGCAGTTCGTTCACTCCCACGCGTTTCTATCGTCTAAGTACTCTTGCAACTTATAATACGATTTTTCTATCAACTTTCTTTTAACAAAGACTTTGAATTTATTAATTGACATCTCTAGAACGTCTTGTGGGAGTTTATTATAGAAACGTATACAGTTACCCTTAAATGAGTTGTTAATTTTGTGCAGCCTACTAGAATTTACAAGTTTTTTTCTGTTTCGCAAGTTATATGATACACATTCACTCTTTTTACTAAAAAAGTCAATGTTTTTATGTACGTACAACAAGTTTTCCATTATGTATACGCAGTGAACTGTCATTATGTTAACTGCCTTGAATTGTTAATAGATGTAATTATAAATAGAGCACCAAATGTTGCATTCCGTATTGATAAGGGATAAAGGATTTTAATATGTCATTGGTACAGCAGTGTACCGCGTGTGCGACCCCAGCTCGGCTAAACTTAATCTATAAATCAAGAACTGAAACTATTCCGTAATTAGATCGTATTTAGGATGGGGTACAACACCTTGGGCTTCTTGAGAAAGCCTCCCAAAGGGTCCGAAGGTAAAGGCTCTATTGCCTTTCGAGTACCTCTTTAACGGCTAATATCGTTGGTAAATGGATCTCAAATATTTTGCTCAATAACCGTTAGGGCTAAGCGAGCTATGTTTATTGCTATTCGTTAAGGGTCTCTTATATTAATTCTATCAAATTATCGATATGTTACTATGTCTCGAGTGCTCTCTCGATACAAACTAAACATTTATCTACTGATTAATGTTGCCTGTGGTTTTATTACAATATAATATTAAGTGCTTATGCTATAATTTGCCTTTTAAATATCGTACTTAAACTCTGTCAAATCATCTATAATACTGTCTGTCAAATACTCTATCGATAGAAAATAAACGTATTTATATTTAATACTTGTTGTCGCGGTAATATTAAAGGACAATTTTTTATGGAGCTAAAATTACAAAAATAAACTATCACCACAATTTGTCGTGGTTTGGTCTTGTAATTACTCCCTTGGAAGTGCCTGTTCCTGGAGAAACTTCTAAACAAACTAGCCTATGATATACTTACATATTATAAAACAATAAGTAAGACCGCGTCTCTCTATCTATTCGTAATAAACTGGAAAATTACTGAACGGATTTTCAGGCAGTATTCTCTAATAGATATAGTGATTCTTGAGACAAAACTAGTCGTAACATGCTTTATTACCGTGTATTTGTTTGAAATCCTATGTTTGCTTCCCTAAGCCTTTATGAAAATTCGGGATAAAAAGTCGTCAATGTTATTGGTATCTTTTATTATAAGCTGTCATTGAAATTCCTTTCTAAACCGATCCAGCCCTTTAGGAAAACCTCATTGGTCTAGTGGTTAGCATGTTCGACTACAGACATGAGGTCCTGGGTTCGAATCCCGGGTCGGGCCAATTCAAAAATCAATATTGAGTTTTCTATTAAGATTTTCTCTGTATTTGCCCGAAGTTGGAAAGTTGGCGGTGTGATTAACTCCCGTGCCTGGGGGAGCACGTTAAGACTGGTCCTGCGCCTGACCCTCTCTCTGTCGGATTCCCGTCACATCGGACTATGAGAGTGAAGGAATAGAGAGTGCACTTGTCTACTATGCCTGCCAATCCGCAGTGGAACAACATGGTGGGTCTATGCTCTAAAAACCCTCTCTCCTCGGAGTGAGGAGGCCTGTGCCTAGCAGTGAGACGTTAATGGGCTGTTACTTACCTAATTAGAGATAACAAACATATATTATAGTCTTGTAGTAATAATAAGTAAAGAACTACGTATTCATTATTGTTTGCAATTCTTTGTAGGAAGCTTAAAATTTATCAATGTGTATAGAAATATAATAAATGTGGAATCAAAACAATCGAGACGTAAAGCCTCTTAACGGGAGCGTATTCTTTTATTCCGCAAAAAAGCTTTTGATGTATACTTAGTGTTTTATAAGTTGATCCTATTACAATGTCCAGGTAACGTGGTGTCACAATGGAGTCGACGGGGACGCTAACAAGATTATAACTTTATTTTGTAAATTAATAAAAAAAATGTAACGAGCCGCGTGTTTTATACCACCCCTCTTTAGCTACTTAATGATGTAAAATTCAATGTATACTAAAAGCCATTATCTTCGTTAGCAAAATATATTGTTATAACTGTAAACGTATAGGCAATGAGGTGAAAGAGTCCACGTTAAAATGGTCTACCTCAAAGATCTGTTGACCTTGGCATCAAAAATAAAGGGGAAGTAAGGACGAAAATACCTGACGGTACATAAGTACCTCTTTTTTTGCTAGGAGATGCATTTAGGCACGAAACCCAACCTACAGGTCAGGAGTGTGGGACTCGACGAGGGAGGAGACCTCGCAATATCCACTAAAACCCAGCGGAACCTTCTTCATCCATAAGTGAGGTACCAGGTGTTCAACTTTCGCATTCGTGCCTGGTACCTCAGATGAGTCCAACTGAGGATTCATGGAGGTGGAAGGAGGCGCACAAACACGCGCCGCCTAGTACCCTGCCTCCTTCGGCGGTGAGCGGGAGCATCCGCTGCATTCTCCCTCTCTCTCTTATGGGCTTCCTTAAGCGAGACTATGGTCTCGCAGAAGTAGGATACTCCAGCCCACATCCTATCATTGGAGAGCATCGCCTCTATAATGCTCCCCAGTGAGAGATCACCGCCAATCATTGCCACCAGGAGGTGACGTTAAGGTCCCCAGGCTGTGATGCGTTGAGTCGACTGCTGCACCACACTGTTGGCAAGCGGGTGACTCCTCCCGGCCAATTCGATGCAGGAACTTTGCGAAGCATCCATGCCCGGTCAGAACGGTACATAAGTACCTGACAGAAGCAGGTTTGGCAAAATTTGATGCTTTCATTAAAGACAAGAGGCGAGGTCGTTGATTATGATAACTGTAAAGACATTAAGTGTAATGTGGCAGCTCCAATGGCGCAATGATGCAAGTATTTCTAAGATGAATTTATGATGATTTACAATATTTTGATAGATGGAGAACAAATGGAAGAGGTGAAAGAATTTGTATATTTGGGTTCTAAATTTACAAGAGATGGAACATGTGAAAGTTATATCGAAAGGAGAGTAAATGCAGGCAATACGGTAATTGGTGCTCTGAACACCTCTGCACGAGTGTTGATGCCACTATTTACATATGGTATTGAAAGTTGGGTATGGCAGAAGAGGAATAAAAGTAAAATAAATGCGGTAGAGATGAGACCGTCGAGAAGTATGAGTGGATTGAAACTGAGTGACAAAGTAACAAATAGTGTGATAAGAGAACGTTGTGGTATAAAAGAAGATGTAGTGACTAAAATTGAGAAAGGTATGCTTAGATAGCTTAGTAGCTTAGATTTCAATCGAGCAGCCTTGCTTTATTTATATTTCAATGCCTTTCCCATATCTCTTTAAAATATACTAAATGAAATTACGTTAAAGGCTTAAACTGCTGTAAAAGTTTTACAAGTACTTTGTGATGTATATTAATAAAATGATGTTTTATTAATGATAATGATGATGTATTGATGTAATGATGTATTGTTACAATCACCTTTAATTAATAAACAAACGTTAATACCATTTCTAAGGTAATTAATTCTTTTCTCGTGATAAATGTAGGTCGTCCCTGAAATACGCCGCGAGGGCTTGTGGTAAATACTTCCTCAGCACCATGAGTGACAAACACGCGTGTTTTTGATATAAAAATGTTTTATTGCGCGTGTTACTTAATATTTTCGCCAACTTAAAGAAATACTTCAATCAATCTATCGCGATTAATAAATAGCATTACCAATGTGTGTATATATTATGTGTAGGACTGCCTCAATGGTCTAGTGGTTAGCATGTTCGACTACAGACATGAGGTCCTGGGTTCGAGTCCCGGGTCGGGCCAATTTAAAAAAAAGTCAATATTGAGTTTTCTATTTAAGATTTTCTCAATATTTGCCCGAAGTTGGGAAGTTGGCGGTGTGATCCACCCCCGTGCCCGGTCCTGCGCCTGATATCTCCGGTCGTCTCGGATTCCCGTCACATCGGACTATGAGAGTGAAGGAATAGAGAGTGCACTTGTGTACTATGCCTGCCAATCCGCAGTGGAGCAGCGTGGTAGGTCTATGCTCTAAAAACCCTAGCTCCTCGGAATGAGGAGGCCTGTGCCCAGCAGTGGGACGTTAATGGGCTGCTACTAACTCACTATTATGTGTAGTAATTTTATGGCTATTCATTTGTACAAAACACTCTCCTTTTTGACGGTTTCCCTAAAGCCAGACCGCCTAATTGCACCATAAACGTACTAAATATTGAGTAATTGTACATCTACTTTAGCATGGTTTTCGATAAAGCATATTATCTATCTATCCAAGCAGAGAAATGATGATTTCGCCTCTCATTACGGAATCTTTAAAACTATTATGTTATATATACTTAATTGCACGTCATGAAATGACAACATTTACTATACGTCTTATAGTTGACTTTGCGATTTCTCCCAGACAACCTATCGGTTTAAAAAATTAAACGTGCGTGGGACCAAAGTACACATATCAGAAACTGAAACTTCTTTGGCAAACTTATTTTTAAGTCTTGTTTATATTTATACAAATCTAATACTTTAGATTTCAGAGACTTCCAAAAGGAAGATATATTAGGAATTTAATTGTCTGAAATTGATGTTAAAGAAAATAAATGAATTTAAAGTGTCGAAAATTAACACATCATTCATTGTTTTTTGTCAATATTAGAAATGACTATATATAATAGTATTTTTATGATATGTTTTATGAAAAATAATATATTAAATGATTAACTGACGAGTGGCAAATTAAAATGCCACATGTTATTTGTAAATATTAAAACTACCTAACCTTCAAACGAATTGGCATAAGAAACGCCGCACAATTTCGTAACGGTAATCACACGTTTCATCCGTATAAATTTTACCTTCATGTGCCTTAAGAAGTTTCACTTCAAAAGCTGTTAGTACCAAAACAGGGCAATAGCATATACAAATATCTACATACCAATACACATTTACAATGAGTCTGAATTTAGAGAGACAATAGACAAACAAATCATTGGTTAAGGATTACCTTTTTAATAAAAATAATCAAAAATTCAAACCACAGGATTTTTGTGGTGTTCAAATTCTCTACATGTGACAGTTATTTAATTTTTAATTGTCGTAATAAAGTATACAAAAATTTGGGCAATTCCGTATTACTTTTCTGGCAATAAATTTTACTGCTCAATAGTTTATTTATTTAAGAAAAGATACTGAAACCCTTGAAAAATTTACGTGCCTTTTTTTTCTTTTTCAATTTCAATACGAGTAATTTGAATTTTCACACTCTTTTCGCGAAGTGTTACAGTATAATACTATGCATGGGATTCCTTGGCTATAAAATGAATAATTAATACAGAGTGGGGAGTTTTTTTCTAGTTTTAACCCTGACTCCATTCATCAAGTTATTCTACTCATTTGGTCCCAAGTTCGAGTCTCATTTGAAGCCCATTTGTTTGCCTATAGATAACGTTCCATGTTTTAGTTCTATCAAAATCATGGGGAGTATCTGCTTTGCGAAACCAAGAAGTAATATCGTACTTAATTAAAATGAAGTTTGGTTATTATACATATCTTTAGTAACTGAACATACCTGAACAGTTTGAATGTTTATTTGAATAGGCTAACCTCAGGAACTATTGTTTGGTATAGAACAAAACTATCAGCATTGGATAGTCCATTTATCAGGGAATAATATAGGATATTTAACATAACGTTACGACCTAATATGAGGACATTAATAAAGATTGTTGTGAAATGAGGATTTTTACCCTTTTGAACGTGTCAGAAATAGAGCAATTGAGTCATAATAATAACCATAATAATTAGTAAATTAGTAAGATGTTCATAATTTTAACTATTTTTATAAATAATTAAATAAGAATAATTTATTTATATAAAAAAGAGCACACAATTATCATTATCACATAATAAAAAGACATAATTTTAAATTTAAAGAAATACACTTAGCTTTGTATCGCAGAGCTGCCCTTTTTACCGACACGACTAACTTAAAACACAATAACTGATACCTAACGTTGATTAAAAACTGAGAACTCAACTAACTTCTACGATGTTTTATACATTTTTAATACAAGTAATTGTAACCGTTTATGAAACATTATAACAATAATATCCCAAATTGGCAACATTTACAATGTTTACAAATTCACCATTGGGAACGATATTGTGAAGGCCATTCTTTCTAAGAATACGATTTAGTTAAATGACGAATCGTATCCTATATTTAAAATATTATTTTATTTGGAATATATATAATTATTTTATATATACCATCAAACGCTTCCGTTGCGTGCGCTGCGTAAACCATTAAAGTTACGCAATAATCATGTATAAAAGAATTGTACAATTTAAAAAGATCTATAAGAAAGTCTTGAATAGCATATGTCTAGCTTTTAAGGTTGTCCCACTATAAAGGTTTTAATATTAATCAAATTTGTTGTCTCGTGTGACGCAAACCAGGCTGCGCGGATCAACTAGTATTAATTCATATTTCCAGTGTCGATAACACAGACAGATATTCACACTTGTCATATAATCCCGTGTTAATGAAACAATAAATTCGTATTCCTCGTATGAAGTAGCAGTCGTCCAATATTTCCCCCAGAAGTGACGCGTTGTCTCTCATTAACTTAATACGTTATGGTTTGTACTTTAGCAATATGTTCGAAATGAAATATATACAGGATGCTTAGACATTATTAAATAGCAAAAATGTTTAATCTTTGTTAACTTACTAGCAGATTCGACAAAGCTGTTTGGTTTTAAATATAAATATTGAATTGGAATTGATATAATTAAAAAATAATAACTATTCAAAACATCAGACAATAAAAACCAAAAAATAAATCAGATATAAAGTGACCGTTACAAACGGTGCGCGTGTCGCGTCGCAGGTCATTAAGTACTTTATAAACTGTGAGTGTTTATTAGTGATTCTTTTTATTTTTATTTATTTATGCTTTTGATTATATAAGTGACGTAAAAAACAATGAAAACCCTTGAGGTAAGTTTTAATTTTTAAGATATGAACTTTCATGAAAATTTCACTCATTCGATCCGCAGGGCAATCGACTCAAAAACGTCCATACAGGGCGGGGGAGGCGACGGTTATTACCATCAAAATATATAATATAAGGATAAGCTAAGGGTTATTGTAGTCTAATTATAACGATCTTCGTTTTATTTTCCATTTATTATATAGATAGTTTTGTTGGTATTACAACACGGGAACACAAACACTTAGCCCTTGCATTGTACAAATTCTAACAATATAGAAATATATTTAGTAATACATATAATAAGATGTTTATTATTTATGTGTATTCTGTCCAATTCCAATCGATCTTTTTCTGTCTGTTTGTTATAGCCAAGAGAATGTTTTTATGAAAGAAAAAAAATAACAGTTTAACGTAACTATGTTATTTTTGTTTGTAGTTAAATTTATAAAAATATTAGGAATATTTACACCTACCATAGTCACATTTGTAATGTAACCTCCTTAGTGCTTTTCAGAATAAAAACTTTTTTAATATAGACTGTATGGCATTTGACATAAATGTCAGCGTTTAACAGAAAATAGTATATGCGTCTGTTTGTCAAGTACATGGTTGTGTGTGTTAATTTATTTAATATACTTTTTATGCATAATTTAAAAATTGCATGCGTACAAAGTAGTACATGTCAGAAATGAAACTTCTTTGGCATACTAATTTATAAGTCTTGTTTATATTTATACAAATCTAAAACTTTAGAGTTCCGAGACTTAGAGAGAGGGAAAAAGGAAGATATGTTAGGAATTTAATTGTCATTAAAATTTTAAATGTCTCGAAAACTAATACAATATTTCAAATTAGAAATTGTAAAAAAAAGAGTTAATAAAACTACCTAATCTTGAAACGAATTAGCCTAAAAAACGCTGCTCATCTTCGTGTACAAATTTTACCCTCGAAAGAAGTTTCACTTCAGAAATCTACATTACTAAAAGTGCTTTTATATACACAGCGTTAATTTTTCGCAAGAATAAAAGGTACATCCCATATAATAACTCTCATCAAGCAAATCGCCCCCGTACAAACGAGTTGATGTAACTCCGTCATATGCGGCCACTTGCTATAATTTTATGTTCATCTCTTGAAGGCGCACAGACTATGTATCCACTAATTTACGAACACTCGCAATTCTCTCTCTCTCTTAGTTTTACATCTAACAAGTAATGACAGGCCCCACGCAATTTTATTTACACGATAACCAACGAAATAAACAGATATTGGAACTGAAACCTCTTTAGGCGCATGTGGGTAAAATTTATACGGATGAAACGCGCGATTAGCGTCACGAAGATGTGCAGCGTTTTTTATACTAAGTCGTTTGACGGTTAGGTAGTTTTAACATTTACAAATAACATGTGGCATTTCAATTTGCCACACGTGATTTAATATTCTAGCTTTCCATAAAACACAAAATAATAATATTTCCTAAATTCTCTTTTTTAAATCTTAATTTACCAACACTTTTTTAATATTTTTATGACAAATTCGTTAAATTACTAAAATATCTTCGTTTTCCCTTCCTCTAAGTCTCCGGAATCGAAAGTTTTAGATTGATATAAATATAAAAAAGACTTAAGGATTACTTTGCCAGAGGAGTTTCACTTCTGACATGTGTAATTTGTACGCACGCACTTCTAATTTTTTATTTCAGCTACGATTGATTATCCTTATCTATAAATATTAAAAAGATATCCAGGTTTCTATTGACTCATCACGATATCACTGCAGTCATAAGGCGTAGAGACTTGAAATTTGGTAGGAATATTCCTTTTGCCATGTAGAAGTCAGCTAAGAACGGATTTTACTAATTCCACCAGCAAAGGGGGTTGCGGGAGTGTTAACTATTGATTCACGATATCTCTGAAACCAATAAGGTATTGAGACTTTAAATTTGGTAGGAATATTCTGTTTGTCGAGTAAGAACGGATTTTAGGAAATTCCACCTTCAAAGGTCAGTGCGGGTATGTTTCTTAGTTGTAAAATAATTTGCCTAAATTAATGAAAATGCTACCAAAAAACATTCCACACAGACGAAGTCACGGGTACTACTTTATATACGCCACAAAAGAAACAAAATGCACATTTATGTAATATATATAATAAGCCAATGCCTAGTAATATTCTTTCACTTGAGAATCGTCGAACGGAAAGAGATTTAATGTTTTTATACAAAATCCTGAATAATAAGACTGATTCACCTTACCTCCTAAGGAATATCTCTTTTATATGTCGTCGACTGTGTACGCGTATCAAAAAAATATTTAGTGTCCCTTTTTGTAAGACTAATTATGCTAAAAACTCATTTATTATACAAACTCATTTATTATATCTTGTGAAATATTCAATAACCTAAGTGATATTGACATATTTAATGATGGAAAGTCCACAATCAAAAGAAATATTAAATCTTACCTGTTAAGTAAAAAGTAAAAAAAAAGAAAAAAATGTTGAGATAAGTACACAATAACACTATGTTTTAGTTGTTAGTGGAAACTTTGCTGATGTATGTGTTAGTTTTAAGTGAATACCTATGTTAGTCTTTAAGTAAATTGTTTGTTTCCCAAATAAAAATAAATAAATAAATAAATTTATTTATATTAAAGGCGGCCTTACACAGTGATTTCTACCAGGTAACCTTTGGTTTAGAGATATCGCTTAAGGTAATGGGGTAGGTGGCGTAGAATATAATAAATGAATTAAGTAAATTGAGGGGTTAAAGGAAGAAAGACACATTATTTACTTTACAACGATTATATATCTGACTAATACATTTTTAAATTCGTAACCACATTTACGTAGAATGACCGAGATTAAAAATACTCTACAGGTATTGAGAAACTCTTGATTTCAAGGAGGTAATAAGAATAGAATTTTTAGCTTGATAAGAATGAAAACCGTATATGTATATCGGTATGTATCATTGGTATCCTTGGAATATGAGCTAACTCACCAGTTGCAGGCCCAGTTATAAGGGTCGCTACAATATTCTTTAGATTGACATTTTTAAATTCGTTATATTTGTTGAATGGTATGTCCGATTTTAATAATTTAAAAAATATTTTACGAGCATTGAATAGGTTTTTTATTAATTTAGGGGATGAGGATTAAAATAGAGGTATGAATAATATAGTTTGATTATTGTCGACACTTTTATTAACTTTGAAATGTAAAAAAGTCGTTATAGTGGCACAACCACAGTAGTTAGACATATGCTATGGCGGATTTTTTTGCAGATATTAATGCCTTCTATAATATTTTTGTACATTTTTTTGTTCTATCATCAATAGTTTCCGCAGCCCACGCAATAACAGACATTTGGTTTCACACCTTGAGTTACAAATACATACAAAAACACAAATGTTTCCACTAAACTAATGTTATATATTAGTTTAGATTAATTTAACATTAATTTTAAAGTAACTGACCCCAAACACACATATAGTCCTAGTTTGGGGGTCAAGGTCAATACTAAAAAACCGATGTAATTGTTATAGAACAAATTAATATTATTATTGTTAAAGATTAACATCTATCTATGAAAACCAATAGACGAAGAAGATTATTGTGTTTATTGAGACAGGAATTAGTTTTATAATGTGAGCATATCAAATACGGTATACAAGATACCAGAAGGGTCAAAGCACAAGCTGTCCGAAGCAATGCCCCGGACGTTAAGCAGAAAATTCCTTCCTCGCAAAGTTTTGATTGTCCAAGGCAGATGGCATTCTTGCCAAACACATTCACCGAAATACTGAGGAAGAGAATGTCGCATTTTATTGTGTTCATATCGAACAAGTTTACAGTCTCGAACTCATCACCAAGTGTCATTAAGGTTACAACGTGACTGGACGTCTGTCTCCTACCAATTTTTTCCTTTTTACGCATATCTTGACTAGTTGTGCCAATATAATCTATAGAAAACTGAGTTTAAAAATGTTTTGATTTTGGTAAAGTGACACTTTTATCCTGTTGTTTCTTAATTTGTCGTCCAACTATCGTTATCTATCTAAGAATTTAAGTATACAGTCTTCTTGACCTTAAACTCTGGGCTTCAGTGGGGTGCCCACATTAAGACTGGCAAACAAACTTAGTTCAGTTGCATTTGCTGTTAGAAAGGTAAGGCATTACACTGATGTTGAAACTGCTAAAATGGTGTATTTCGCTTATTTTCACAGCATTTATTCAATTATTTTTATATCAATTGAAATTTCGCGGTTCCTTAAGAGATATATTCAAAAAATATCAATTTCAACAGTACCATCGCAATATATATTGAATAATATTTTATATATCCGTGATAACATTCGTTTATACAGCAAAAGCAAACAAACTTGTAATACCATATTTTAGAGTGAAGAAGGTTCAGAAATCATTTTTCGGGTTGAGCATACGCATTTTTAATAAGATACCCAAATCACTTTTGGGTTTGCCTCCTCATAATTTTAAGAAATGTGTTAAAAAGTCCTATTACAAAAAGCATATTATAATGATGAAGATTATTTAAGTGATAAAAATGCTGGCTAAACAAGAACTATATTTTAACTACATTCTTCTGCAATAACTAATGTATTTATTCTATTGTAATATTACATTGAGTAAGTTCAATGTGCAGAAAAGAGTAAAATCATAAAATAAAATGTTATTTATTTTTTATTTTACTTTTATTTCTTTAAAGGAGTAACCATTGCGTTTCTTGCCGGTTTCTTCTTAGCGGAATCAACTTTTCAAACCGGTGGTACATTTGTCACAGACAGACATACCACTGATGACTCAAAAGTGCTTTTTGGGTCGACTTAAATAAAGACTATTTTTATTTGATTTTGGAAGACCAGCCTAGGCCAATAGGGCAGTTTCCACGGCTCCCATTTTCACTTGCATCATGGTTTTCTTCTATTCGTCGTCGTCGTTTCAACCGATGGACGTCCACTGCTGGACATAGGTCTCACGTAATGACCGCCACAAGGCCCGACCTTGCGCCGCCTGGGTCCAACGGCTACCGGCGACCCTCTTTATATCATCGGTCCACCTTGTGGGGGTCTGCCTACACTGCGGCGTCCGGTGCGGGGTCGCCACTCCAGCACTTTCGGTCCCCAACGTCCATCGGTCCTTNTGTCGGTGACTTTGGTTCTGCTACGGATCTCCTCATTTCTGATTTGATCGCGTAGAGAAACTCCGAGCATAGCCCTCTCCATCGCACGCTGAGTGACTCTGAGCTTCCGCATGAGGCCCATAGTCAGCGACCACGTCTCAGAACCGTAGGTCATCACTAGCAACACGCACTGTTCGAAGACTTTGGTATTTTTTCTTCTATTAATGGAAATAAATTGCTGATGGATCGTAACTTAGTAATAAAGATATTTGATCAAGTCATAGACGATATACCATGGCATTTGCTTATTGAGACATAAATAAAGGAAATTATGATAATTACTAATACTGGACATAGCTGGTATCTTAAATAATTAAGGTAAACACACATAACTTTCCCATCCTCAGCAATAAACATCGCAAATGCAACTTCCGACCCTCGGTAATTTTTATCCCACGCTAATTGTAATTTCATTGATAACAGTTTACAGTTTGACCGGTCCATTAGTGAGGAACAAGGTGGCGTCCGCTCGGGCCTTTCAGGGGTATTTATAACCTTTACTATAGTTGCGGCAATAATTTCATTAGTGGGGCACAACTAGAGGCCGGACAAGACAAATGGTGGCCATTAGGGCCCTAACGACGGCCCTCGTCAGCCCCCCAAACTTTTAACGACGAGAATCAAAGTAAATACGCAGCATTATCTTACCGATTTGGCAATCGTACAGTCCTCGTCGAGCAAGGGTTGAATACACTAATAGGATATGCGTCAGCAGGTGAGCCTGATTAAAACTGATTGGCAAAGGTAACTAAGTGACCAGTGGCTAAAATTAATTGCAAAGATACGGAGGGAGTTACCAAGTTACTCACTATTTAATAAAATACAAACGAATAGATATGGATATCAATTTTTATTGTATACTAACTGACCAGTGCATCTTCGTTTGCATAATAAAGGGGTTAAAGAGATATCAATTCTATATGATACGTAAAAAAACAACTCTAATACTACTTATCCTATTTTACAATTATAATAAAAAATATTCCTTTTTTTTTAACCAAGAGATCGTCAAGTATGTGTTCTACTGTCAAGTAAATGAAATAAGGATCAAATAGATATCGTCGTACTTTTAAATCACAACTTTTAATTGTACAGACGAAATCGCATGGGTCAGCTAGTAAATTATAGATCAAATATGCTAATAAAGCCTTTTTAATTTTATATTACGTATGTAAGTACTTCTATGTATGACATTTTCATAAATAGAGCGTCACATATGTGGGTAATCTGCACTAACGTTATAAAGCTAAAGAGTTTGTTTGTAAGCTTTAATCTCAGGAGCTACTGGTCCGATTTGAAAAATTCTTTCAGTGTTAGATAGTCCATTAATCGGTGAAGACTATATGCTATATATCATCATGCGAAGACCAATAGCAGCGGTGTACAGCTTTCACTAAGTGTGCTTCGTAAACAGTTAAAGCTTCGCAAAAATTACATGTGACAGAGTTGTTCCCCTTTAAATGTTTTTAAAAAAAGTACATATATACCAGCACATATCTATCTTTTAAGATTCACTATAAGCTTTTTTATGTTAACCAAATTTGTTTAAAAATAATGTTGTTTTTTATTGTTGACAGGTAAGTGATTGACTGTGACCACAACTGATGGTATGTAATGCAACTTATATCATATACCGAATATATAATATCTTATACCGAAACACTAATAACTGCCTTGCTTGGCGGTACTTCTAAACTGGTAGGACATATATTTTATTTTTTTTACCCTGGGAAATGCCTTTATGCACGCCGATCAGAGTTAAATCTTATCGGCGGTGTGGGACTCGCTGATAAACCAGGATACCCACTAAAACCCAGCGATACCCTCCGCTTCCTTTACTGGATCACCTGAGGATCGGTAGACGCAATCTACCCTGGCGCTCCGGAAGATTCCTCTGGGAAACTTAAGAAGGAGGGAGGAGAAGGGCAAATCGACGCCTCCTTCCTCCCAACCTCCAGCGTCTACAGCGTTCTCCCTGTGCCTCTCATGTGCCTTTTTCAGCGAAATAACACTTTCACAGAAGGAGACCACTGCCCTCCACTCTCTTTCACGGGTGAGCATTGCGCAAACTGGTAGGATGGTAAAAAGTCACGGCCGAAGCCTCCAACCAATCCGAATTCGGGCAAATTAGAAATGTCAGTCTGCTGGCAAAAGAAGTACCACTGCTCAAGCAAGACCATATTTGTGAAGGGTTTTATATCCATTAAACTACTCAAGGGACATGAACATCTGATATACATATATAACATTTTATTATCCTGCTAAGATGCCGATCTCGTGGCAGTGGAAAGTCTACTAAGTCGTACTATTTATTTATTTTTATTAACATAAAAGTTGTATTTCACTTAGGTTTTAATTACTCCTCTCAGATTATTAAATACACACTAACATTCATAATCTAATCAGTATACAGATTTTACTTTAGTACGAATATATATCTAACTAATTCATTATTAAATTCGTAACACCATTTACGTAGAATTTCAAGATTTTCAAGAAATTTCAAGGATGTAATGAATGAATTTTTGAAACCACTCCAGTAATTTTTAGCTTGTTAATAATAAAAGCAGTATAGGTATTTCGGTGGGTATCATTGGTATCCTTGGAATATGAGCTAACTCACCAGTCGCAGGCCCAGTTATAAAGGTCGCTACAACTTTCTTTAGACTGACATTTTTAATTTCGTTATATTATATATTGAAACTGTCTTTATATAGGATATGGATTAATTCAGAGATATAAATAATATGGTTTGTTTATTAATTTTAAAAATATAAAAAAATAGTTATAGTGGCATAACAACAGTAGTTGGACATATGATATCCAAATTTTTTTATAGATATTATTACGTTCTATAATGCTGTAGAACATTTTATTGTTCTATCTTCAATAGTTTCCTCAGCGCACCCGATAGCAGATTTTTTGCTTCACACCTTGGGTTACATTAAAGCATTTTATTTAGGGATCCTTATTTTTTTCTAAAGTAATATAGCCTATGTCACTCAGTGAAAATGCAGCTTTCTAATAGTGAAAAAGGTTTTGAAATCGGTACAGTAGTTTTTGTGTGAAAGTGCTACAAACAGATAAAAACACAAATATCCTCTTTATAATATTAGTTTAGATATCCAATCTCTTTGCCCTATCTGTTAAGTGTAAAGTCATAATAACTTCTTATACAACATTTCCTCTGCCGTTCCCGGGGGTTGTAGGGTGCGAATCAGTCGCATTTGTAGCAGTCCCGGGACACTCGTTCATTATAGTGTCCGGCCCAAGTCATTAGACTCTATTCGTGGTGAAACTTGTATACGTAAAAACGAACAACACTCTTAGTGTTGGCTATTACTGTATTTCACAGCCATTAATTGGACGGTATATCGCAATGCCACCCAAATATAACAAAACGTGTTTCCAGAATGCTTGGCTTATTGCATTATTGTTTTGTAGTCTGAAGGCNGGATAAAAACACAAATATCCTCTTTATAATATTAGTTTAGATATCCAGTCTCTTTGCCCTATCTGTTAAGTGTAAAGTCATAATAACTTCTTATACAACATTTCCTCCGCCGTTCCCGGGGGTTGTAGGGTGCGAATCAGTCGCATTTGTAGCAGTCCCGGGACACTCGTTCATTATAGTGTCCGGCCCAAGTCATTAGACTCTATTCGTGGTGAAACTTGTATACGTAAAAACGAACAACACTCTTAGTGTTGGCTATTACTGTATTTCACAGCCATTAATTGGACGGTATATCGCAATGCCACCCAAATATAACAAAACGTGTTTCCAGAATGCTTGGCTTATTGCATTATTGTTTTGTAGTCTGAAGGCCTTAAATACTACACTTATGTCGCGGTTAGCACTTATCCATACAGTTGCGATTGCCTTTGATAACACCTGACGGTAAATGTTGATAATAAAAATAAAAATAGTATATTTCCATAACAATTTCTTACTTAATACACACTAGGTTGAGACTTTCTAGTACATACATAACATCACGCCTCATTTCCACTGGGGTAGGCATAGACCACGTCCTTCCACTTGCCACGATCCTTGAATATCTTCTGTGCTTCTTCATTCTCATTAAACCTTTCATACAACTTCGTCGGTTTAAAGTCCAGGAACGTTCGCCTTAATCTTCCCCTTCCAACTTTCCCATTCTCTCTTGATTCATAAATCCTTTTTGTCAGTCTCCTTTCATTCATTCTCTCTATGCGCCGAAACAATCGAAAAATACCTGTCTCAATTTTAGTCACTACATTTACTTTTATACCACAACGCTCTCTAATCACACTATTGCTTACTTTGTCATTCAGTTTCAATCCAATGATACTTCTCAACGCTGTCATCTCTACCGCATCAACTATTATGCTTCTTCTGCTTCACACACACTCAACACTCCTCCATGCACAGCCTGTCTGGCCCTTTGAGACACCATCTGGCTATTCATAAAGGTGTGCAGAGCACCATTTACCATATTCCCTGCATTCACTCGCCTTTAAACTATTACAGCCACATGGATTTATAAAAATAATGTGATGTGATCTCTTATTGCAAAACCCTAAATAAAAGCAAGGCTGTCTTGTCGTCCAAACAAATAAGTATTACAGAAACAGTCCCGGTATATTAGCTTGTTTGTGGACGACCACTGTAAAGTACAGGCCACATCAAAACGAACCGTTCGGAACCACAAAAGGGATCAGAGCATCAAATCGACGCTTTTATTGTTCCCTTCAGTGAAAAATACAAAACGCTCATCTCCAAATACCCTAATCTTTCAACATCAAACGACGATTTGAAGCCTTGATATTACACGCGTCATTTGAACAGTCTCAAAGACATTCCGGGGAAAAAATTAAAATAACAGAGCGAACAATGGGACGGTTTACATCGTCGAGGCACGCAGCTGATTGCCGTGAAAATTGCACACACTCAGATCAAGGTGGTTTCAAAATTAAAAATTCTTATTGAATTCTCTATGGCTTACCAAATTTTTTTTATTAAAAAGTCAAATGTACAGGAATCTACAATGTGAGCGACAACATATCATGTTGAAAATTTTATAGAATAATCGTTATATAGTGTTAACGAGTACCCAATAGGCGCCTAACGGACGTGACGTAATTGCCGCATAATTATTAGAAGATGTTCCACTACAGACATGAGGTCCTGGGTTCGAGTCCTGGGTCGGGCCAATTCAAAAATCAATATTGAGTTTTCTATTAAGATTTTCTCAATATTTGCCCGAAGTTGGGAAGTTGGCGGTGTGATCCACCCCCGTGCCTCGGAGAGCACGTTAAGCCGTCGGTCCTGCGCCTGATCTCTCTCCGGTTGTGTCGGATTCCCGTTACATCTTGCACTTGTGTACTATACCTGCCAATCCGCAGTGGAGCAGCGTGGTGGGTCTACGCTCTGAAAACCCTCGCTCCTCGGAGTGAGGAGGCCTGTACCCAGCAGTGGGACGTTAAAGGGCTGCTACTTACTTATTAGAAGATACTGTTTATGTCCATTTAAGTACTTGATTTATATTCCGATACTTGTTAATACTATATTAATGAATTATTCCACCAATTAATCATCTGAATATGAACTGTCTAAATATTAACTATTCATTTGATACATTGATGAAAGTACTATAAATAGGGTAGTAGAATAAATGAGCATTCAGTTTACGTGTGAACTATAATCGGAGTGTTACTCTATCCGAAGTTATATTTGTTTTATTGTGTGAAAATCCAAGTCCTGCGCAATAATATATATCGGCAGCTTTCATTTTAAAATATGTATGAATGAAATTATTGAAAAGTATATTAGCCATGAATTCATAATACTAAATATTTCAAATATGATTATTTCATACATTCACACTGTCAAAATATTTTATTTTTATTATTTTGTTTTTAAGGGGCTTTTGTATTATTAATAATACACGCCAGCTCCATCTTAAACTTATAAACTAACACACAACAATTTAACGATAAAAAGAAATATAATTACAAACAAAAAAACTAACATTCTTTGAGAGAATCATTAACATATGTCAAAATATTAAAATGTATTGTGACATCTGATTAATGTCGCGATACCGGATATATCAAGTGTGTACTGTTCGTTGACCCCAATAATTTTGCTGACATTTTGACAGATTAGCGCTTTAATGTGATCTCACCTGATGGTAAGTGGTGATACAGTCTAAGATGGATCGCGCTAATTCGACTTTGCTGGTAGGTTGGTAACTAAACACAGTCGAAGCCTCTCACCAGCTTAGACTCAGACAAATTGAAAAATATAACTTTCTAAATTCGCTCTACCCGAATCCGGGACCTCTGCGCCAACAAGGCCGTCAAATTTACCAACTTGGGTTAAATACTAAGAATTTCTTAACAAAAATTTCTATTACTTGTTGTAAATAATTATATTTAGGTATAATTTTTGACCCATCATTATCATTCACCAGTCATATAAGCAATATAATCTCTCGATATAACTAGATTCTAGGGTTTATTACAATTACAACAGCATGATTAGAAGCATTCTTGAGTATGGATCAATCATATGTGCACCTTACTTCAACATCCATATAGATAATGTCGAGAGAATTCAAAATAGGTTTTTAAGAACTCTAACCTATAAGTATCAATTAAAGTTACCCAATTATCTATTGCGCTTCATACATTTTAATATACCATTGTTACGGATTAGACGGGAAATATCAAGCATGGTAATTCTTTATAAAATTATTCACAACCACATTAATACTACTCTTTTATTTAAGTAACATCAATATAATAGTTAGAAATAGGAGCAGCATAATCACAGATATTTTTTGTATACCTTTTTGTCGAATAAGGAATACAGCACACAATCCTATTTATTATATGACGCAACTTTATAATAAATATCCTGTCGTCTCCTGTAATTTAGACATCTTTGGTGACAGGCTTACTTTTTTTGGTAAAACATTGAAAAAGGAACTTTATTCTACTGAACATTAGGTTAAATATTTTATTTTTTAAGTTTTTTTTTAGTGTTTAGTTTTCATTTTTTCCCATTTATAATATATATGTCCGAGTTGTTTCAAAAATATTAAGTGCAAGTTTTATAATCATGTTTTTGGAATGTTTATTAGTTTTAAGCAATACCCATTGTTTTACACATCTGTATGTACGAGTGATATTCTGTGATTGATCTAAATAAATTAAAAAAAAAACATTCACAGTTTGGAAATTTAATTGTTGTAGAAGACAAAAGTTCAGTTTGTTATTTAAATGGAAATATTTCGAAGGAAGTTCGTTCATAAACAGTGGCAAATGTACGGCATTTGTCAGGTGCCGCTGCGGCGACACATGATGGATCAGCTTGTGGGCTCTCTTTGTGAGCAATTTCCGAACGGTTACCTCCCAATGCTGCCAACATTCGCAGATTTTAAACGCATCCCGCCATTTTGTGGTCCATTAGTCGAGGTGAAAGAGTCCGTGATTATGATTGATTGCGATACGGAGAGCTAACTTGTTGAATGGGCACGTGTGCTACCAGCTTATTTGCGGGGATATTCGACACTTTGTTTGATTACAAAGTTGTTTGAGCGATGCAAAGCACTTTGGTAATTACCGCGAGTGCGTTAAGAGGTATTGCGGCGAGGAATTATATTGAAACATTTTAGAATATTATACATGTAGAGCAACGTTTTAACTCTATGCTCTAATAACAAAGCTCTCTTACAAGTGAGGAGGCTTATGTCAAGCTGAGGGCCGTTATAGGAGAAAAGAAGTTATTCCTTAACCCTTCTATAAGCGACTAAAAAGTATCTTTAGATTGGCAAGGTGATTAGATTCCTGCATACAATATAAATCTACTTCGATCGAAATGATTACTATTCTGAAATAATTTCGGAATCCCCTATAGGGTTCTGGTTATCACTTAGCATCAAGTGACCTAACTCATTTGCGATATAAAATTCTAGAAACATCAATGCTTGTAGACATCTTTTTAGAACTTATATTTCAGTGAAGATTGAAATCTAATGTTACCGAATTTGTTGATATCAATATTGATAAACTTAACTATATTTGAACATTTAATTAATTTTATAGAACCGCTACTCACAAGCCATTAACATGGGAATGATTTTATAATATTGAATCACAACAATGAACAATTTTATAATATTCCATCACGAAAATGAATGATTCTTTTAAACGTAACGTTTATTCTATTATTAGCACATATAAACGTTATAAAAGGGTACATTACACATGGATCATGGTCACAACATTACTTTCAGTCAGTCACATCGTCACCACGATCCATCAAATTGGGCCCAAATATCGGCAAAATATATATAATGAATAATTTTATAATATTTAATCACAACAATAAAAAATTTTATACTTAATCACAACATTGAATGATTTTGTAATATTTCATCACAAAATGAACAATTTTATAATACTTAATCACAAAAATTTATAATTTAATAATATTTAATCACAAGAATGAATCATTGCATAATACTGAACCACAAATAATTAGAATTTGATATTATTTAATCACAACGACTAATTATTTTATAATATTCCATCACAAAACAATCAATTTTATAATATTTTATCACAACAATGAACAATTTTATGATATTTAATCACAACAATGAAATATATAGAGTCTATTATATTATTCTATTTCTATGAAACGTTTCATAGACTAAACGTATCTATGCGTCCAATCCAGTCGCTATTGGCAAAGTTATAATAAAATATGAGTCTGTATTGATTCGATCCAATGCACCCATTGTGAAGCCGATCGCCGCTGCATTCGGAGCAAATGGAGAATGAACGTAGATTAACAATTCGAAACTTCGCTTTAAGATGTTAATTTCAAAATGCCGAGCTGCCTCGATATTCACTTATTGAACTCGGAATGTAAGAACAGTAGTCTGGCATTGTTTTCGGTTAGCGAATATAATAGGTAGCAAGGTTTCACTATTGAATATAGGTGATATTTGATACTCAGTTCTTGTTTTTACCTGCAAAAATGAAATAGTCCAACATTTACTTTCAATAGATGTAATATGATGCAGGGAATGTGGTAAATGGTCCTCTGCAAGCCTTTATGAATTGCCAGATAGTATTTCAAAGGGCCAGACTGGCTGTGCATGCTGGAGTGTTGGCGCCAACACTTATGTATGGTAGTGAACGTTGGGTATGGCAGAAGAAGCACAAAAGTAAATTAAATGCGGTAGAGATGAGAGCATTGAGAAGTATGAGTGGAATGAAACTGAGTGACGAAGTAGGAAATAGTGTGTAAGAGAACTAGGTATAAATACTAAATCTTAGTAAATAAAATTGAGAAAGGTATGCTTAGATGGTTTGGGCATCTAGAGAGAATGAATGAAAGTAGACTGACAAAAAGGATTTATGAGTCAAGAGTGAATGCGAAAGTTGGAAGGGGAAGACCAAGGCGAACGTTCCTAGACCAAATCCAGGACATTTTAAATAAGGGCCTAGTCAATAATACTTTAAACCGACGAACCAGTATGAAAGGTTTAATGAGAATGAAAGAGGCGAAGGAGATATGCAAGGATTGTGACAAATGGAATGACGTTATATCTGCCTACCCCAGTGGGAATAAGGCGTAATGCTATGTATATGATGAACTTCGGGGATAAGCTGGTCAATGCTTAAATTTAAATATTTTCAGAAAATTGCTGTGTTTGAGTGTAGGTTTTTTGCTTTACTCGTTTCCGTTTAGCTTAAGAATTTGTTTGGTTGTACATGCTCAGAAACCACTGGTTCGATTTGAAAAATTCTTTCAGTGTTGGATAGCCGTAATATCATATACCAAACTATCCCCCGATTTTGTTATCATTTGTTTTTTTGAATTGTACTCCTGTGGATGCAATTTTTAAGACGTTTTCACGTAAAAATGTTTTCCTTTCAAATCAAAATGAGCAATTGATTTAATTTAAAACGAAGGAAGCAATTATTTTTTATACGCAAGCACGAGTGAGCGCGGGGACAACGGGACTTGGGACGCCGAACGCATTGCACCCGCGGGACCCCGCAGTTAGTACACACAAAAACTAAGAATCCGAGGGGAAATCTGCGCTTTTGTGTATATCTTAACTAATATTACAAAGAGGAAACATTTGTGTTTTTGTCTATAGGTTTTCACACAAAAACTATTGGACAGATTTCAAAAAATATTCCCAGAGAATTCGGATATGTAAGCGAAAAACGACCATTTACTGCGACAACTCCAAAAATATTCACCTGATTGAATAGAAAGTCTGTATATGTTATCTTCTCTCGACGTAGATTCTTAATTAGTTCGTATTTCTCCATAATTCCTCGAAATCGGGATATAAGTAAAACTTACTGAAAGGTTTCCTTTATCATTCACCCTTTGATTTGATATTCACCATACATGTTATGTTTGCGACAGGAGCTTTCACTAGTAACGGGATATTGATGATACAAAAGCTACTGCACCGATTTAATTTTTATTTTTTACTATTAGAAAGCTGCATTTCCATTAAGCGACAAAGGCATATATGCATTAATGTAACTTAATGAGTTAATAGCTAATAGAACAAAAAACTGCATCATTGGTCTAGTGGTTAGCATGTTCGACTACAGACTTGAGGTCCTGGGTTCGAGTCCCAGGTCGGGCCAATTCAAAAACCAATATTGAGTTTTCTATTAAGATTTTCTCAATATTTGCCCGAAGTTGCACCCCTGTGCCTCGGAGAACACGTTAAGCCGTCGGTCCTGCGCCTGATCTCTCTCCGGTCGTGTCGGATTCCCGTCACATCGGACTATGAGAGTGAAGGAATATAGAGTACACTTGTTGTGTACTATGCCTGCCAATCCGCAGTGGAGCAGCGTTGTGGGTCAATGCTCTAAAAACACTCGCTCCTTGGAGTGAGGAGACCTGTGCCCAGTAGTGGGACGTTAATGGGCTGCTACTTACTTACTTTTACTTAGAACAAAAAGAAATATAATATTATAAATCGTATTAAGATCTACATAAAACTCTGCGATACGATATATCCAACTACTGTAGTTATGCTACTATAACCGTTTTTTATATTTAAAAAGTCAATAAAAGAATCACACCGTATTATTCATACCTCATAGTATTAAATGAGTTATTAAAAACCTGAAAAATGCTTTTTAAATTATTAAAATCGGACATTCAATTCCAAAGATATAACGAATTAAAAAATGTCAATCTGAAGAAAATATAACTGGGCCTGCGACTGGTGAGTTAACTTATATTCCAAGGATACCAATGATACCCACTGATATATGGTTTTTATTTTGTTTAAAGATGGTGCTTGTCGTAGGGTACTATTTTTTTAATCCAGTTCTAATGATGGCATCCGTGAGAAAACCGGATGTCTTGAATTTGCATTAAGTATGTGCGCGACAAATGGACGAATAACTCAAAATCACGCCAACCGATTTCGATGATTCGTTGTTTATTAGATAGTTTAGTTTGGTTTCGATCATGGGATCCCAGACAAAGTAAAGGAACTCTTCAATTCTTAGGAGCAAATTAACGATACTTGGCAGAATCGTTTATAGGCTATCTAGAAATTTGTGTCACCTACCGTTGATATGATCAAGTGATTGTCGTAGTTAAATATGATGATCAATGGAACTCCTCAACGGCTTACAGTAAGGGTGCGATTTGTGGCAGAATATATAACTGTCTGTAATCAAAAGGCAATGTGCTTACGTTTGTTGCTGCATTGCAATATTTATAAGGTGTATTATGTGTGAAGCGGTGGTAGCCGGGGGTGGGTGGGGGGTGGGGTAATTTTTGCGTATAAGTGATGTGCTCGATTGCCATATAAAAAACTGGTGATAGCGGGCTGGCTAAATAACCGACCTGTAACGTATAAAGTTGCGGGTTCCATCCCAGGTATGGCGTTGCCAATGTAAATTTCAGTTTGTAAAGTTGTTCAATTTAAACGGTGCTGTCTCATACGAGTCATTTAGGTATACCCATATTCAGACAAATTGTTAGTTAACTTCAGATTCATTAAAAATCACAAAATAAATAAAAGTTTTAATAAAACAAGAACCGCCTTCCAAACCGACTCTTAAAAATTAATTGCGTTTTTTTTTTAGAGTTCTTCATATTCTTATATTTGGAGTCGGTGTCAGCTAAAAAAACCTATAGCTACATACCGTAGCTATAGGTTTTAACTACATATACAGTTATATGTGTGAGCGGTGCCGGAGCTGCCAAGTTAACACGCGGGACACACCTACCTTGACTGACGCCGACTCCGAATATAAGAATATGAAGAAATCTAAAAGAGAATACGCAATTATTTTTTAATTTATAGAGCACATTGATATATTTGCAAGAATTAGTTTTGAAGGTGGTTCTTTTTTTTTATAACATTTTTATTTATTCCTGTGCCAAACTGGCACAATTTACTTCGCCAGTAGCACGTGAAAGTAGAAGACGCACGTACAAATTCTTTTTTCTTAGCGTAACTTCTATTCCTATATTTTTATCTTTAATTTACCTAAAATAAATATAGAGAAATAGAGGTACTTGTACCTTCTACAGATTAGTCCATTACTTTAAACGATAAAAACAACAAATATTGTAACCACACGAATAAGTTACATAATCAACTACATAACACAAAATTTGACATTATTACAGTTTCATTTTATTAATTTAAATATATTTACAGAATATACTAAATATTACTATTAAAAAAGAGTTAGTATTGACAGTACGAGCGGCAGAGATAATAATATGTTAATTATTTATCTGCAGCGCGTATTCTGTCAATCGCCATAAGGTTACATTAAAAAGTTTTATATTGTCAAAAACACTAAGGAGGTTTTATTAGAAAAGGTTTTATAGTTGTTATTATTTCTGATTTTTATTTTATTTTATTTTAGCTTTATTTTGGAAACAAACAGTACATTTTATACACAATAATAATAAAATATATGATAATACCTTACAACCAAAACAGTTTCCTATAATACAAATTTCTGATAATTACATGAGAAAGAGAAAAGTGAGTGCAGACAAAGCAAAACATACTATTTAACCTACCATGTAATCTACTTCAAAATATTAATCTTTATGAAATAGACTGTTATTGATATTTAGTTTGAATTTTGTGAGAGAGAGATGAAATGGATCAAATTCAGAGAATAACATGTTGTACTGTTTACAGCTCCTTCTTATGAATGATGTTCCACTTATTTTTTTTCAGACATCACAATGTTTCCAATTCGTTGTTGGGAAATTCAAAACGTCTTTTTAATCTGTTTACTCGCATCTGCCATCCTTTTAACAGATAATCCATTTATACTCGCCGCCATCGACGTGCTCGTAGACGATTTTACAAAGTTCACTGCTCGCATGTATAAGTCGACAAGGGAACGAATTTTCAACACGTTGAAGGTATATATTTAAATTGTAAATTAGTGTACTATCCGTGACTTTGTCTGCCCTTACATTTTTCTCATAGGATTTTAAAAAAGTTAATTTAAAAGTAAACTATTGTTGAAATTAATAACACATATTTTTACATTCATAAGTATAGTTATAAAATGGACAGATTAAATTGCAAAACTACGGTTACAAATTATTTACAACGTTTCTCATACGACGAAACAGAAAATTTACTACCAGACGTAAGATATAATAATATTTTTCATAATAATAATTAAATATTACCCACAAAAACTGTGTGCAATTCTATGCACAGTCACTAGCACTAATCCACAGATACACACACACAACACACACACGAAGTGGCACGCACACGTGCGCGCATACATACGAGTACACACATGCACTCACACACACACCCCATCACATATTAACTCAATCAGACACATACATTTCATTTCGTTTTTGATGTTCTTTATTTAGTTACTGTAAGCAATTCACTATTTGTTAGTAAGTAGTACAATAGTTTGAAAAGAGGGAAGGCAACTGATGCCTATAGAACAGGGTAACCTAGTTTAGGCATCAGTGACCAACCAATCTTATCTGCATCTATTAAGAAATATTGTATTGATCCATAAATGTTTCATATAATCATCATCATTTACTTGCCCTTATCCACATTTGTCGACATAGCATGTTTCCTTTCGCCACTTCACTCTATTCGCTGTCATTTCTACATTCACACCCCTTACACACATATCCTCTTAAACACAGTTCATCCACACTTTTTTTGGTCGCCCTCTACCGGCCCTGACGCTTGCCATCATATTTAGGGCCCTCTTGCATACATGGCTATCCTCCCTTCTCATGACATTTCCATACCAGGATAGCCTTCCACTCCTTAACTTCTCGGTCACTGGTGCTACTTTCACACTTCCTCTAATATACTCATTCCTAATCTTATCTAATTTTGTCACTCCACACATCCATCTCAACATTCGTATTTCCGCTGCATGCAATTTCCTTTCATTCTCCCCTTTGGTGGCCCAGCACTCTGATCCATACAGGATGACAGGTCTTACGATCGTGTTATAAATTTTCCCCTTTAGTTTGAGGGGCATTCTGGCATCGCAAATTGTTCTCGAGACCATGAATGAAAAAACCATGAATGTTTCATATAAGTTGTTTACCAATAAATATTTTATTTTTAATTCTATTAATCTCACATTTCTATTAAACAAATTAACTCAATACATTAATACTTTCTTAACGTTCCACTAATACATTTAATATCCGCGCCATAGTCATCATTCCCGCCGCTTAACTTGTCAATACAAAAACTAATATCATGACGCAAACATATTTTAATTTATTATACATTCTATTAACGCACTTAATCAAGTATTTCACCAAAGTACATTTATTATTTAGTTAAGATCTTGCTAAATCAACTTTATTGTACTTCTATCGACGATTATGATAAATAAATTATAATGGTATATTTAAAAACTTGTCAATCGTATAGAGAAAGTGGCGAACATAGCCGAAAACTAAAAGTCAAAATGGTATTTCATTAAATTCGTTGTTTAAATAAACCTAAAATCACAATAATACAATGAAAAAAAGTAGGTAGCAGCCCATTAACGTCCCACTGCTGGGCACAGGGCTCCTCACTCCGAGGAGCAAGGGTTTTTAGATCAAAGACCCATCACGATGCTCTATTGCGGATTGGGAGGCATAGTACACAAGTGCACTCTCTATTCCTTTACTTTTATAGTCCGATGCGACCGGAATACGACAACGGAGAAAGATCAGGCGCAGGACTTCGCTAACTTATCGCTAACTTCTTACCTTGGGGCAACTTGGGGCAAATATTGAGAAAATCTTAATAGAAAACTCAATATTGATTTTTGAATTGGCCCGACCCGGGACTCGAACCCAGGACCTCATGTCTGTAGTTGAACATTCTATCCTCTAGACCAACGAGGCAGTTGACCAATGAATAAAACAATCTAGATTTTAACGTAGTTCTTTAACATCATTACCATTTGTACATTGCAGTAGTATGACACAATGACAATGCAAAAGAGGACTTTATAGCTCTTATCTAAATAAAGAATTTGTAATTTTATTGATTGTTTATGTTTTATTTTCCTTTAATGCTGCTATTAATAAAAAATACGTCTGATAAATTTATATAGGATTCGATAATGCCTATAATATATATGTTTCTGTTTATATATTACTAGCAACGTCCCGAACATAAAAATTTTATTTCATTTACTTTTTAATTATTTCGTTTCTGATTATTAGACACACATTTACATTCATAATCAACATCATCAATGAGGGAATTGAAATTCAAAATTCAAATTTGCTGGCTAATTCAATTTTAAATTCGTAACATAATTTACATAGAATGTCCGACATTAATACATGTCCTTTTAATAATACTCTACAGGTATTGAAACAGTTTTTTAAATCAGTCCAGTAATTTAGCTTAATTATTATAAATTGTTAAAAAACAGTAATTCAAAATGGAAAACATTCTTTTATTATATTAGAGAATAGATATATTTGTAATATTTTATTGTCTCAAAACTTCTCTGAACACATCATTTGAAGCAGTTTTGTTTTGTGGCAGCAACATAATTTGATCCTCTGAATTTCGACTCGGGATACATTATTTATTTATGGATTGTCCGATTTTAATCATTGAATGAATGATTGAATATTTATTTTCTCCACATTACAATACATTATAAAAAATTTCTTACTAGTAACAATATAAATTATGTGCAGTTTATAATGTGGGTACTGGTGCCTGAACTAGATTAAATCTCTGCTTCAAGTCACCAGGCCCTTTCCCGGTTTGTAACACTTGGTATTTTTGTTGTAAATATACATCTTAAATATAGGAAAAGCAATAATTAAAATTTTATTATCATGCAAAATTAGTTTCGTAACTAACTACACAAATTCGATATTTTTTTTATATTATTTTGTTATTATTGTAGATACTAATGTGTGTGTGTGTGTGTTTGTGTGTGTGTGTGTGTGTGTGTGTGTGTGTGAGTGTGTTCGTAACGTTATGTGTATATTTTACTACTCTCTTATAGGTTTGTATCATATTATTGAAGTATCCTTAAAAGGTTTACTGTTGTATCGTAATCCATTGTTTTTAGGCAATTTCATAAATTTATTTAACACTCGTGCTTTTTTAAATTGCATAAATTCAAAATCAATCATTCAAAAAGTATTTTACAGGAATTGAAACGGTTTTTATAAATATTCATTTAATTTGATAAGGATTTAATGAAGAGGTATGAATAATATGGTTTGATTATAATCGGCACATTTATTAACTTTTAAAATTTAAAAAATAGTTATAGTGTCATAACAACAGTAGTTGGACATATGGTATCCTGAAATTTTTTGTAGATATTAATACATTATATAATATTGTAATACATTTTTGGGCTATCATTAATAATTTTTGCAGCGGACGCGATGACAGATTTTTATGACTAATTTTTTCACACCTTTGGAATTATTTTGTTTTGAGAAAGTTATATAGTCCAGTTGTTTTTATGTGAAAACGTTACATATATAAATATATACAAACAACCGTATCATGGAGTTACAGTAAACCGTGGTAGTATAAAATGAACGACAGGTAAATCAATAACGTATAGAAAACTAAACACATTATAAGCTCCAATATCTCCGGGGATAAAACGTTTAACAAAGTTTAACTGTACATAAAATTTTATTGACCCATATATGAAATAGTGGTACAATAGCGTTGGAATCCGCGAATCTTTTCGAGTCATTAGACGCGTTTTTATTACACAATGATAATAAACATGTCGTAAGATATCGTCTGAAAACATCCGATGAATTAGCTCCCCCGATGGGGCAACTGTATTATTACCATTACTTTATTCGATTAAATCAATTCGCAGTGAATACATATTTTATTTACTTAGAGGTATTGAATACATCATAATACAATATCCTATTAGACAGTGGTTTTGATATTAAAAACTTAACGGCGCACAGATTATTAATCGGTTTACCATCGAATCTGATTTGACATTTTGAGGTTGACAGCTGACATATCACCGAGCGCTGGAATGCCAGCCATTATTGGTTCGGATTTCATAGAGAGCGCACGTGTTTTGGTGGAATGTTTTAAATCTAGTTATACTTTGTTAATTATCTAAATTTATGCGTTGATTTTTTATAGTGAAATTAATAAAAAAGGACCTAATTGTATCGGGGAATATTTTATTGAAGTGCCCGCCGTTGAACTCCTCGTCCGACTACCCACATTGTGGCAGACAAGACCCAAGATTGTAACGCCACAACCAGTGGATGCGCCTTTAAACTTATAACGATAAATTGTTTATTAGAATATTATAATTTAATTTTTTTTTTATTATTTACGGGTACATATCAGGGTTAAATGTATTTTTTGATGATTTGTCTATATGTCAACAACTAGTTGACATGATGCGATTGTTCTGTCTTAACTCGGACAATCAGAAATATAAGCATCTCTTTATTTTTAAGTCATTATATGTATTATCTATATCGCTTCTCGGAAACTGTTGTAAATAAATTTACATAGAGATAACATCTAAAAATAAATCAGTTACAAAGTGACCGATACTAACTATATCGTACTTTTTTTGTTGTATTTAATAATTTGTGAGTGTTTGTTAGTGATTATTTGTGTTTTTGATAAGTGATGTAAATAACAATAAAAACCCTTGAGGTAACTTTTAATTTTTTAGATATGAGCCTATAAATACAAGACGGACTTATTTTCACTCTCTCAAACGCAACATGACGCTACACCAGAGTCTTAATTTAATAAACAAAAGATAACATTGTACAGTTTAACCAATAGCAAACATAAAAATAATAACATTTGGTAGTCTTTCATGAATATTTAAGTCCCATAAGCTTTAACAAAATCGTTTGTGCGGGGCGGGGCAAGCGACGGTTATTTCCGTTAAAAAGCGCGGGCAAAGACAACGTGGCCGGACAATCTAAGGGATAACCGTGGTATATGATCGTAATTGAGTCGAAATATCGACAAATCATCTAAAAACACATATAACTGTGGGATGTGTCAGTAATTTTCATCATCATGTTTTTAATTCCTGCAATTAGTTCACTCTACCTATGTATATATTTTGTTTAAATATTTTATACCTTAATAAAAACTCATGTTATTCGTCCATTTAAGTTCAACTTTAAACCTTTTTTAAAGCTTGTAGTGCTATATATTCAATGCAAAGTTGAAATTGACTTCACTTTTTTCATATTAGCCGTTGCAGATAAATTTTATAGCGACTTATATATATTTCGACCATTGGTGGATGTAATGTGTTAGTAGGTTACATGTCTTGAAAAGTAATTTTAGTAATTCAAACAAAATAAAGAAATTAAATTATAACTTACCTATCCCAGCTCGATTTATCAGCCCGAACCTGTTACTAAATACTCTTAGAATGCCATTGGAGCTTGCCTGTACTCTAAGCGCCAATGTACACCTTTTCCGCATGGTGGTGTAGAAACAGTCCACACAGGTATCGGCCATCATTCTCGAAGCGCTGCAGCATCTGAGCAGCTCCATTAGCAAATAACATGAATAATATACACACAGTACACCTGTTGTACCATCACAAAGTTTCGACGGCCAGCTCTGGCGCAGTGGTGGGCATACTCACCTTGCTAGCAGAGGTAGAGGTAGCTAGGGTTCGATCCCCGGCAGGACGAATTTAGGAAATTGTATATATCGCCTCTTACCAGATTAGCGCGCTAACATCTTAGACTGTAGCATCATTTACCATCAGGTGAGGTCACAGTCAAGCGCTAAACTGTCGGCAATAAAAAAGAATAGTTGAATTAATGTACTGACTCTTTAATAGATAAATAAACTGAAATATATTATATATAATCTATGTCATGAAATTTGGCCAATTCGAGCCAGAAGCCGGGTATTATTTATTGCTTACAATTTTGCTTACAGCGGGAAATATTGCTGTACATTTTTCCGTTGCGTCGTGAAACTCCTAATTTCTAATGGGCCATTTGCCACTTTGTCAATTGCGCCAATAAATCTGAACTCAACTGAGTAACGACCCCGTCTCCCGCTAAATATCGTGTCATTCTTTTATTTGTAGCAGGCGAGGACCGTTGGACTATAAGATTTATTAAGTCCCCAATGCATTCTTTGTGTACTGTTTGTTGTTTGGTCAAATTCAGATTCATTTCTAAACAAAAGAAAAAGATAACCAACACCAACTAACAACTTGTATTCTTTTCACTATTTAATTATTCACAACTTGCACTGTACTAATAATTACTTCACTATTTGCATTTATACAATTTACCACTACTTCTCTAAAAACAACTACTTCACGAAAGACTATCCTAACTATATTGTTCCGTTATATTGCACAATTTTCTTGGTATTTTTAAGTGTTGCCACTACTGCTCAATAACTCACAACATCTAACTCTGTATAGTCTAACACTTGTCTGTTTCGGATAATAGTTTCAAGTGATAGGAGAACATCGATGATAATTTTTAATCTTACTTTAATACTTACATCGCAAGTCGATCGCGCCTCTCTATCGCCTATTCCACGCTCCGGGTGGAACGTGATACGTGTTAGAAATACCAGGCAATAAACACATAATGTAGATAAATATAAGGTATGTAAGTAGCAGCCCAATAACGTCCCACTGCTGGGCGCAGGCCTCCTCACTCATATGAAAGAGGGTTTTTAGAGCACAGACCCACCACGCTGCTCCACTGCGAACTGGCAGGCATAGTACACAAGTGTACTCGTCACTCTCATAGTCCGATCTGACGGCAATCCAAAACGACTGGAGAGAGTTCAGGCGCAGGACCAACGGCCTAACGTGTTCTCCGAGGCACGGGGGTGGAAAACATCGCCAAATTTTTCCCAACTTCAGGCAAATATTGAGAAAATCTTAATAGAAAACTCAATATCGATTTCAAATTGGCCTGACCCGGGACTCGAACCCAGGACCTCATGTCTGTAGTCGAACGCTAGACCAATGAGGCAGTTAGATAAATATAGATACTTATTAACATAATCAGTACTTTTTTTAACAATATATAGTATAAGTATAGTATAAGTACATTGGTTCTGCATATTGTTATGTCGAAAGGAATAAAAGCTTCCTGATTTATTAATATTAAAAAGATCTAATCTAAACTAATATTATAAAGAGGAGACATTTGTGTTTTTTTATGTGAGTATGTATGTTTGTAACGTTTTCACTCTAAATACTATTGAACCGATTTGAAAAGTTTGTTTACCTTTAGAAAGCTGCATTTTCACTGAGCGGAATAGGCTATATTACTATCTCATACAAACAAGTGGAAAAGGTGAAAGAATTTGTTTACTTGGGATCTAAATTTACAAAATATGGAACATGTGAAAGTGATATTGAAAGGAGAGGGAATGCAGGGAATATGGTAAATGGTGCCCTGCACGCCTTTATGAATAGCCAGATGGTGTCTCAAAGGGCTTGACTGGCTGTGCATGCTGCAGTGTTGGTGCCAACACTTATGTATGGTAGTGAAAGTTGGGTATGGCAGAAGAATCACAAAAGTAAAATAAATGCGGTAGAGATGAGAGCGTTGAAAAGAATGTTTGCATTAAAACTAAGTGACAGAGTAAGAAATGGTGTGATAAGAAAGCGTTGTGGTATAAAAGAAGATGTAGTGATTAAAATTGAGAAAGGTATGCATAGATGGTTTGGGCATGTAGAGAGAATGAATGAAAGGAGACTGACAAAAAGATTTATAAATCAAGAGTGAATGCGCAAGTTGGAAGGGGAAGACCAAGGCGAACGTTCCTGGACCAAATCCAGGACATTTTAAATAACGGCCAGGTTAAGAGTACTCTAAACCGACGAACTTGTATGAAAGGTTTAATGAGAATGAAAGAAGCGAAGGAGATATGCAAGGATCGTGGCAAGTTGAAGGATGTTGTCTCTGCCTACCCCTATGGGAATGAGGCGAGATGCTATGTATGTATGTATGAACTATCTGGAATAAATAGGGATCCCTAACAAAAACGTATTAATATAACCTAATGTGTGAAACAAACTATTGATGATAGAACAAAAAAAAATGTTCTACAATATTATAGAACTGTCCAACTTCTGTATTTATGCCACTATAACTATTTTTTTACATTTTAAAAGTTAGTAAAAGTGCCGACAATAATCAACCCATATTATTCACACTTCTGTGTTAATACTTATCCTATTAAATGAAGGCTGTTTCAATACCTGTAGAATACTTTTTAATTGATTAAAAGCGCATATTACTTTCAACAGAATACAAATGTCAATCTTACAAAATAAATCCGACTAAATATCATATGATATAATAAAAGATACTTTATTTTTCAACAATTTTGATATGGGTTTTTCAAAACTGTAACGTTGCAGTTGCCTAATTATGTTCCTGTAAATGACTTTAATAACTGCTGTATAAACTAATTATTAATTTATTAATTTCTCTGGCTAAAGTCACGGGCAAAAGTAAATAATTGTAGCTATGACTAATTTTAGTGCATGACCTATCAATCTGATTGTAGACCGTGTGGTGAATAAATGAGGAACTTCAGAGAAGTTGAACCCTCGCCTGCCTACTAAATTATAGTCCACACGTCCAATCTATTAATAAGTTTTCATTGGATAGAAATCCCACATTTGTTTGGTTTTAAGTGAAACAGGAAATTAACAATCATGAAAATATAAAATTAACTTAGAAAATCTTACATTGGATTCCTTATCTGTATTGTATATACATCTTTGACAACCTCGCTGGTACAGTGCTGCGAGTACTTGCCTTGCTAGCAGAGATCCTTTCTAGTGGGAGACTTCGTGGCTAGTTATCATTGAAAACTTACAAGCGAAGAGGTAGCAGAAAGTAAGAAATTTGTGTTCCGATACGAGGCTGTGTAGAACCATAAGAGGAAAATTGCCTCTTATAGAATAGCAGACTTCCATCTTAAACAGTATCAAACCTTACTTTCAGATGTGATGGCAGTCAAGCGGTTACAATTAAAAAAAACATAATAAAATGTTAAGCAAGAGGTTATTAACATCCTTCTGCTTTGCACATGGCTCCTCACTTATATGAGGAAGGGTTTTATAGCATTACACCACCAAGCTGCTCGACTCTGTGTTGGCAAGCTAAACATATCCCAGAATTACTCCAGGTAAATGGAGATTCATTCAGTTGAACACAGTGATGGATTGAAAAGACCAATAGAATATGTCCATTTCTTTATTTGAAACGAAACCTAGTGTTATCTAGCATATAAACCTGTTACTTCTCTGATCAAGGATCCACGCGTCTCACCACTAGACCATCGTGGCTTTTCGACGTTTATAATATACTAAAATAATTATATTTTAATACATGCACAGACTTACTACTTTAAAACGTATATAAAAACAAAACTAGATAACATAATGGTTAATTTTTTGGAAAAAGTGTAGTAAAAAATGCTGGGCAAAGGCCGATTCAATTCGTTCAAATAAGAGAAGGTATTTTTACTTAATTATTAAATATAAAATAAAACATATTAGTAATATTTATTTATTTAGGAAACATAACTACAAATTCTTTCAAAACTACATTACAACTAATACACATAAATTAGTCAAGTTTCCACTATTTATTATGACATATAACACAGTTAAAAATATCATATTTGAATTATTTAACGTAAAGTATAATGTATAAAAATTAATTACACTAAAAATCAAAACGTGAGAATAAAAAAAAAAATAACGATTCAAGTGCTATTAACCTTTAAATCAGTGGAATTAATCCAAGAAAATGTCTGATAATGCATTAACAGCTCCATCTTGGATTTAAGGGTGATTTTTTGTTTATTCAATAATTAATCCATTTTCAACTTTACCCCAAAGATGGTAATATTCAAAGTTGTTCAGAATTAAATTTCCTACAATTTTGATCTTCATGAACTTTTTCGATGAAGAATATATGAATTTAAATATTAGTTGATAAATGAGCAAAAGAGATATGAAATGTGTAAACATATTCGTATACGGGACTATAATTTCAAAGACATCTATATCGTCGATTTTAATTAGTGTAAATTGATTCGGAAACATCGATTGCAATAATTTTATTGAATCCACTTCAGTACTGTCTGACAAATGGCGTTCACTCGATTCGGTTGAAAGCAAAGTTTTAAAATACTATTTTTGAATTCGACAGTACCATCTACTAACTTTTCAATGATGCTCATATATGCAGTTGCGGGAAATAGTGTGCTTTTTGTACCGATGGAATACGAATTATTTAGAACTAACCTAGCACCTGCTATCTGCTTGAATCCTCAGTCGAAATTATCCAGAACTCCGTGGACGAATCTGTCAGAAATAATCAGTAACTCAGTAACGTGCTCATAATTTTAACAATTTTTAAGTTAAATATCATTTCACAATAAAAGTCAATAACTAAACTAAAATATTCTTTAATTCCAGTAAGCTCAACAAACTTTCTTGTCAATGACTCTACCGGTTTGGAATGTAGCATCTACTGAGAAGAATCGGGCCAGAAACTAAATAGTTACTCTTTCTATTAGTTTTAATATAGAAATACAATAGCATAATTAACATGGATTAACATTATATATAAAACACACAATTATCATTATGATATTAATCAGACAATGGCTTTAAATTAGACACATACATTTAGCTTTGTATTTGGATTAAAATAGAACTGAACTGAACTTTTATGACTTCAAATAATGAGACATTCATGTCTAAACACCAATGTGACTTTTCACCGCCAAAAACAGTTTACAATTGAATATAATGTAAGTAATTCTAATCATTTATGTAAGGTTACAACGATTCTATAGCAAAGTAGCATCAATAACAATATTTAGAAATCCACCAATGGGAAGCCTTTGTTTCTAAGAATAAGGACGAGTCAATTGACGAACCGTATTCTTTAATTAAAATATTATTTTAAACATACACTTGTCAAATGCGCAATGAGAATCTCTCGTCTCACTTAAGGATAAAGAGGCTAGCTAAAGCTTAAGAATAAAGAGGAGAGCTTTTAAAATACATTTCCTTTGCCTATCAGTTGCGTCAATATTTATTTATGAAAGGACACTAACATTATACTATCAAAACACATCAACTTACATTAACAGACAATCTTTATTCTCTTCACTATTTAAAATTATATAATTTAGCACTACTTCTCTTAAAACAAACTACTTCACGAGACACAGTTCGAATGACTATCTTGACAAAATTGTTCCGTTCGTTTTTGTTACTTCGCATCGCATAACATATTACACCATAATTTTCATATTGAAATAATTCCCAACATTTGAGAGCTATCAGTGTTGTCACCCAACTTTATATAGTCTAACAAATACATATTTATTTCCGATACTTCTCACCACAAACGTAGACCACAGTCAGTGTGCACTACAAAATTTCGGTGTGCAGTTGCAAGGCGTCACTACACGCAAATCAGTTATGTACTTTATATTTACATAAATCCTTAATACCCCTTACCGGCTAACAAGGGTAAATGAAAATGTTCGGAGTTTCTTTTAACACTGTCATAAGAAAAAACTGAAGAACTCATAAAGTCAGTTACATAAATCTCAATGATACCGACCCAAATAAACATGCACTCGCTTATTCATATAATTTTTCAACACATAAACACCGCACATACACGCACTACATAAATCCGTGCTCACACACACACGCACACAGGAATGCACGCACACACACACACACACACACACGACCTCATAATTACACATGATTTACACACTGTCCCATAAAAATATATATTCCAAATATATTTGTTAAAATTGTCATCATATTATGTACAACCTGTGTATAAGGGAAGACGTTGATCACTGCATCGCAGTTTATACTACTGCCGGATCATCGTTCCTATGTATTTAAGATACCACTGTACTGTTCTTGAAAATAAATAAATAAAACAAAATTTGACAAAATTTGGTAAAGTATAGCTTTGACAAATGCAATAATTCGTGCTTGTTTACTGCATGAATTAATACAGTTTTATTTAAAGCAAACAAACTTCTCTAACACGTTTAATGATACTTACATACATACATAGCATCTCGCCTCATTCCCATAGGGGTAGGCAGAGACAACATCCTTCAACTTGCCACGATCCTTGCATATCTCCTTCGCTTCTTTCATTCTCATTAAACCTTTCATACAAGTTCGTCGGTTTAGAGTACTCTTAACCTGGCCGTTATTTAAAATGTCCTGGATTTGGTCCAGGAACGTTCGCCTTGGTCTTCCCCTTCCAACTTTCGCATTCACTCTTGACTCATAAATCCTTTTTGTCAGTCTCCTTTCATTCATTCTCTCTACATGCCCAAACCATCTAAGCATACCTTTCTCAATTTTAGTCACTACGTCTTCTTTTATACCACAACGTTCTCTTATCACACTATTTCTTACTCTGTCACTCAGTTTTAATCCACTCATGCTTCTCAACGCTCTCATCTCTACCGCATTTATTTTACTTTTGTGATTCTTCTGCCATACCCAACTTTCACTACCATACATAAGTGTTGGCACCAACACTCCAGCATGCACTGCCAGTCTAGCCCTTTGAGACACCATCTGGCTATTCATAAAAGCATGCAGAGCACCATTTACCATATTCCCTGCATTCACTCTCCTTTCGATATCACTTTCACATGTTCCATCTTTTGTAAATTTAGATCCCAAGTATACAAATTCTTTCACCTCTTCCACTTGTTCCCCATCTATCAAAATATTGCCATTCATCATAGATTCATCTCGTTCAAAAAGCATAACTTTCGTTTTGTTTACATTCACTTTCATTCCTTTCCCTTTCAAAGCTTCATTCATAATATTTAGCATCTCCTGAAGCTCGTTAGCGGATGACGCAAGTATTACTTGATCATCAGCGTAGAGTAAACATTTGATGAGTAATTCATTCATTCTTAACCCATACATACTTTCTTTTAAATCTGTCAAACATTTATCCTTGAATAGGTTGAACAGCCATGGTGACGCAACACATCCCTGTCGAACACTTCTTTCGACAGTAAACCACTCCGTGTACGCTCCGTTTATTCTGACTCAAGCACTAGAACCCTCATAGAGAGACTTCAATGCGTGGATCAGACAACAGCTCACCCCATACGTAGATAACGTTGACCACAGTTCATTCCTCACCACTTGATCATAGGCCTTTTCTAAATCTACGAAAGCGCAATAAACTTTTTGGTGTTCATACTTAATAGCAGCTTTTAAGTGTACAAAAACCTCACTACTTTATCTTGCTTGTGATATACAATTCATATAAGTAAACAATAAATGGAATCCGCACGAATTTTTTTAATTGTTTAATATATTTAATATTTACAATAAAAATTTGATTTTAATAACATAAAAGGAAAAACACTAAAGATTAGGGAATATAGCCTGTAATCTATTACACAGCTTGCCAAACAACAGTGGAGCAGCATGGTGGATCTATACTCTAAAATCCTCTCTCCTATAAATACAGAGACTTGTGCCCAGCTCTGGGATGTTAATGGCCTCCTACTTACAAGGTGATGTCGCAGCTAAATGCCAATTTAAAATGAAATCGTCGAAATTCAAATAAAACCATTCACATATCGAGCTTTAAAAACGGGAGCAAACATTGACTATTGAACTTTGGAAATGCTTACGTATATAAAAGGACCTTTGACGTTATTTGCTCTCTCCGTCGATTAAAATACCGAAAAGCCTTTATTAACGTCTGACTGAAAACCAATTGAGAGGAACTATTTGTAAGTGAGTATGGGCCAGTAGGCAAAACGTTTTAGTACGCGGTTTTACGATCAAAACGTGATGTTACCTTTGTGTTAAATAGAAAAAAAGAGCTTTCTATTCATTGATTTTATTGGGAAAACAATCAGTTATTTATCCCTTAGATTGTCCGGCCGCGTTTTATTGGTCCCCGTAATTTGCCCGCGCTTTTTAACGGAAATAACCTTATGAAAGATTAATATATATTATCAACTATACAATTTTATCTTTTGTTTATTAAATTAAGACTCTGGTAAGTAGTAAAAAGTAAGTCTTGTATTTATAGGCTCATATCTTAAAAATTAAAACTTACCTAAAGGATTTTCATTGTTATTAATATACACTAATAAACAGTCAAAGTTTATAAAATAATACTAAACTTCTGATTGCACGAGTTGAGACAGAACTATCGTATTGTGTCAACTACTAGTTGACACTGGCAATCTACAGCAAAAGCCTTGTCAACCTTTAGTTAATGGGGGTAAGCTAAGGGTTATACAAATTTATAAAAGAAAAAAACAGACGTAATGTCAATATAAAGTTTCTATTAAGAAATACAAAGCAGAACTACAATGAAGGAAAAAAAAGGATTAAATCCATAATTGAAATTAAAACAATCAGAGGGGCCTCCAAAGGTCATCACCTTTTTTTGATGTACAATAAAAAATACTAGAAGTTGCCCAATTGTCGATATTCGGCCATAATTAATTTAAATTATAACATTATGAAAGTTCTACTGTCTAAGACTATACCTCTTACATATTATATAATCACATATTTTGCCAAGGTCACACTGTTCAATTAGCAATTATTTAAATACAAAATACATAAATAAAAAAATTATTTATTTCGTTAACTTCAGCACTTTTAACATAAAAAAGGTTGGAGCCTTCTTTTAAGGGTGGAAGTTACCCCTGTGGCAGAAGACTCCGCTCTTCCTTAACAATAACTAAAATAATTGAAATTTGAATTTAAATAAAGCAAAAATTAAAAGTTTAAATTAAGTTTTTCAGTCTTCTTTATATTTATACAAATCTAAAACTTTACATTTCCGAGACTTAGAGGGAGGGAAAAAGGAAGATATGTTAGAAATTTAATGAAATTAATTGCCATTTAATTATTTAAAGTGTCGAAAATTAATACAAATAATTTATTGAAATCTCAAATGACGATTTGTAAATAAAAATTCTCATGTTTTTCGTCAATATAAGAAGTTATTAATTAAATTTTATTTCATATTTTATGAAAAATATTTTATTCAATTATTAAATGACGAGTGGCAAATTAAAACGTGTTATTTGTAAATATTAAAACTACCTAACGCCCAAACGAGTTAGCATAAAAAACGCTGCACATCTTTATGACGCTAATTACGCGTTTCATCGAAACATTCGTTAGAGCATATAAAGTCAGGAGTGTGGGACTCGGTGAAGAAGAAAGCCTCGCAATACCCACTAAAACCCAGCGGAACCTTCTTCATCCATGAATGAAGCACCAGGGGTTCAACTTTCGTATTCATCCCTGGTGTCCCGGATGAATCCGACTGAGGATTCTCGAAGACGGAAGGACTTACGGTAACAGGCACTGCCTTATAGACCGCCTCCTCCGACCTCTGCTAAGAGTGAACGAAAAAGGTAAGTAGCAGCCCATTTACGTCCCTGCTGGGCACAGGCCTACTCATTTATATGAGAGAGGGTTTTTAGAGCATAGACTCATCACGCTGCTACACTGCGGATTGGCAGGTATAGTACACAAGTGTACTCTCTATTCCTTCACTCTCATAGTCCAACGTGACGGCAATTCCACACGACCGATGAGAGATCATGCGCAGGACCGACAGCTTAACGTGCTCGCCGAGGCACGAGGGTGGATCACACCGTTTAAATTTTTCCCAACTTCAGGCAAATATTGAGAAATCATATAATAGAAAACTCAATATCGATTTCGAATTGGCCCGACCCGGGACTCGAACCCAGAACCTCATGTCTGCAGTCGAATATGCTAACCACTAGACCAACGAGGCAGTCGTGAAGTAAAAGGAAAGAAAAAAATTTTGAAGAACCTGAGAAAAGTTTTACTTATCCTACAAATTAGTGAGAGCCTTTAAAAGTATAGTGTTATTTTAAGCCAGGAAGAAGTCGTTCATAAATAAACTGAGAGAATTGGCTCATTTAAACACGCGTCCATCGTCGTGGCAATTTGAAATGGTCTATTTAGATATTGTTAATTTGTGTGGGTTATTCAAACAGTTTGTCAGCTGCCAGAGGTGGCATATTTGAGGTCTTTTAAGGGTACATTCATCACCGTGAGGGTAGTTAGTGCATCGCCTGACCCAACGTTATCTGACTGGCGCAGCGACACGACCTTATACCGCTTGTGACTGATGACTATCCTTAATTAAATTTTGCGAAGATTTACTTACTTTGTAGTAATACTAAAAAAAATGCATGCCAAAAAATCCACATGTCAGAAGTGAAACTACTTTGGGAAACAAATTTTTAAGTTAATTTTATACAATTATAAAACATTAGATTTTCCAGACTTAGAGGGAAGGGCAAACGAAGATATTTTAGTAATTATTAAAACTGTCGAAAATAATACAAATATTTTGAAATACAATTATTGAAATCTCAAATGACGGATTGTATATAAAAATGACACGTGTTTATTGTCAATATTCGAAATTATTAATAAAAAGTAGTAGTATATTGTTAGCGATCATTATTGTTTTATTTGTGGATTAAATTACTATATTTATTTATTATGCTGAGGTCTTTGTAATTATATCAGTGAAACGTTTACATGCGGTTTAACGCTATTCCGGAAATTCTGAAATTTAATGAAAACTTCTGTTTAGTCGTCGTTTTCACGACGACTGTGATTGGTGGACTTATTATTTTTTGAGCGGGGCGTTTGGTATAAGAAATGTAGCACAGTAGAATGAAGGGACATTCGCCTAGTGACAGTTCTTAGATTGTATCATCGTTATTGTGTTTTAAGTCATTGAAACTAATGAAGAATTTGAGAATAGTATTACTTAACCTACAAATTTGTGAGCGACTCTAAAAATATTAAATGACGAGTGGCAAATTTAAATGCCACATGTTTTAAAAGCATAAAAAGCGCTGCACATCTTCGTAACGCTAATTAAAAGTTTTACCCTCATGCGCCTAAAGAAGTTTCACTCCAAAATGAGGTTAGTCATCTCACAAATTGCAATGAAAAATGTTGCGTTTATTGGCTCGTCCGTATTTAAGGGCTGTTATGTTTAAGCTGATGGAGAATAAATATCTTTAAACCAAACTCGGGCATATTATTCATAAGTTAGTTAGTCTCCCCAACGGTCGGTCTAAATACAAACAAGCCGCGATTCGCGTTATTAATCATTCAGTAGAGTTGCTCGTTATCGAGTGACGGTACCGTGATGAAGTAGCGGTTCACCTAATTGTGATTATCGCGAACTAGGTGTTGACCGTCCTTGTGGCTGACCAGAGGACATCTATTATGCAGGTGTGAATGGACAGCCCGACCAAAATACAATTAAAGCGTATAACAAAAAGCGACACTGTTTATCTTCAAATATAAATTTAATACGTATTTACTAGACAAACAGAATGCGAATGAAAAGTAATAATATTTTTAACTCGCAAAGCAGCTTGAAAAAAAGAACGCGGCTTTTGCTGACGGTAAATTAACTAATTTATTTATTTATTTATTATTTTTTATTGGTAATCAAACAGCGTACAATTTTGACGTACAATTTAAGGCAAACAACTTTTTGTGTATGTGTGAGTGTGTCTGTGTGTGTGGGTGGGGTGTGTGGGGTGGGTGTGTGTGTGTATGTGGGTGTAGGTGTGTGTGTGAATGATTGAGAGAGAGAGAGTGTATGTATCTGTAACCATTTATAAATGTTAAAATAATCTTTAGAGTTAGTTAATTTTTCAATTGTTTAAGTTTGAAAGTACAAGACTAGATTTAGTTTAACGTAATCGTTTTAAAATATTGCAGTTTACTTAGTATATAAGAATACTAGCTGAACCCGCGACTTCGTCTGCGTGGAATGTTTTTTTGTAGCATTTTCATTAGGCGAATTGTTCAATATTAATACAAGAAATAAAAACAAACTTGTAATAACTTATTTTAGAGTGAAGAAGGTTCAGAAATCATTTGTCGGGTTGAGTGTACACATTTTTAATAAGTTACCTCAATCAGTTTTAGATTTTCCTTCACATAAATTGTTAAAAAAAATCCTTTTACAAAAGGCATATTATAATGTTTGAAGATTATTTAAGCGATAGAAATATTTGGACTTGATTCCAGTTGCTCACAGAAGCAATATATTACACATTGTAACAAAGAAAACTATATTTAAAAGATTATGCGTTGAGTTTCTTGCCGGTTTCTTGTCAGCGGAATCAACTTCACAAAACGGTGGTAGATTTGTTACCCACGGACACACTACTGAAGATTCAAAAGTGCTTTTTGAACGTACTTGAATAAAGAATATTTTAATTTGAATGCGGCATTATGCTGAGGCGCCACCCATTTGGGATATGTTGGATTACTTTGTTAATCTAAAATAAATGATTATTTATTTCTAACAGCATTTGTCTTAATTTTATTGCTGACAGTTTAGCGCTTGACTGTGATCTCACCTGATGGTAAGTGATGATACAGTCTAAGAAGCGCGGTAATCTGTTAAGAGGCGATTTACCCGGTACGGTTTCTACACAGCATCGTACCGGAACACAAATCTCTTTGTTTGGCAGCACGTCTTTGCTCATAGGGTGGTAACTAGCCACGGCCCAAGCCTTCCACCAGATCAGACTCAGACAAATTAGAAAATACTATTTCCTAAATTCAACCTACCGGGGATTGAACCCGTGACCTTTGCTAGCAGGGCCAGTACTCGCACCACTGCGCCAGCGAGGCCGTCAAATCCGTTAATTAATCAAAATCAAAATATTCTTTATTGAAGTAGGCTCAAAAAGCACTTTTGAATCGTCAGTAGTCTGTCCGTGGGTAACAAATCTACTACCGGTTCGAAAAGTAAAAGCTATCCAGATATTTAAGTTTCCTACTGTTACTTCGGTATGGTCAAGGGCTAGTCGTAGTTAAATATGAAGATCAATGGATCTCCTCAACGGCCTACAGTAAGGGTGCGGTTTAAGGCAGAAAATATAAGTGTCTGTAATCAAATAGCAATAAGCTTACGTTTGTTGCTGCATTGCAACACGTTTACTTCTGATTCAATAAAAATCAAAAATAAATAAAAATTTCAACAAAAAAAGAACAGCCTTCAAAACAGACTTACAAATATGTTAATATGCTCTAAAAAGTAAAAAATAATTGCGTATTCTTTTATAGTGTTCTTCGTATTCTTTAATTTGGAGTCGGTGTCAGCCGAGGTGCCTACATATATAGCTACAGGTGGGAGAGACGCGGGAGCTGCCAAGTGGACACGCGGGGATCACCTACCTTGGCTGACACCGACTCCGGCTATAAGAATACGGTGAACACTATAAAAGAATACGCAATTATTTCTTACTTTTTAGAGCATATTAATATATTTGTAAATTGTTTTCAAGGCGGTTCTTTTTTTGTTAAAATTTATTTTTATAATTTATCTCTTTTTTGTAATATAAAACAGTATCAATATTGCCTTACCCCATTACAGCATGCCGTAAGACATAATGCTATGAAAATAAGCGAAATACAACATTTTGGCAGTTTAACATCAGAATATTGTTTAACTTTTCTAACAGCAAATGCAGCGGAACTAAACTTAATCACCAGAGTCTTAATATGGGCACTACTGAAGCCCAGAATCATCACATATAATAAAGTCAAAGTCAAAATATCTTTATTGAAGTAGCACTCTTGTCAAATATGATTTTTTTCATATGTTATTGAAATGAATGACTGATGATAACATTAAAGAACTTACAATCTAAAGTTACGAGGGTTCCTTTGTGCCCTGATCCGAGAAGAGCCCACAACAAACTAAATTTTTAATTTATTCTATATCAAGATATATATAACTGCCTCATTGGTCTAGTGGTTAGCATGTTCGACTACAGACATAGCATGTTAACTCAATATTTGCCCGAAGTTGGGAAGTTGGCGGTGTGATCCACCCCTGTGCCTCGGAGAGCACGTTAAGTCGTCGGTCTTGCGCCTGATCTCTCTCCGGTCGTGTCGGATCCCCGTCACATCGGCCTATGAGACTGAAGGAATAGAGAGTGCACACTTGTGTATTATGCCTGCCAATCCGCAGTGGAGCAGCGTGGTGGGTCTATGGTCTAAAAACCCTCACTCGTTAATGGATTGCTATTTACTTACTTTTTCTGTTACAAGATATATATAATGCAATTCATTCACTCCCACGCTTTTTCAGTATTCCTTCAAATTATAGAATGATTTCTCTATTAGCTTTCTTCTAATGAAAGAATTAAATTTACTCAGCGACATCTTTGTATCTTTTTCTGGGAGGATTTATATAAAAATAGTGTAATATACGTAAAATATTCGTTTGCATGAAAATTGCCGTTTAATACGCCAGCTCATTACGTAGCACTGTATTCACCTTACACTCACTCCTCATTAAAATTTGTACGACAGCTTCTAAATTCTACTCTTTTCTCCGCACCTCCATTTCAATATACAGGAAAAAGTGGAAGAGCGCTGTGTACGGAGTACCGAGCCGGGCTAGCAAAAGTTTTGCCTCCCCACCCTCCAGAGGGGGGCAAAAAGTGTTGCCGACGGGTGAGCACTTATATTTATACCTATATCAGGGAAAAGTTTTCCGTGTTGCGGGTTGGGGTTTGGGGGGTTGAGGGGGGTGGGCGCATGCGCGGTGGTACCACCGCATAGCTGCTGTGACAGTCCCGTCGAGGACTTTGTACTCGTCGCAAGACTGTTGTACTTTGATTCAATGAAATACAGCATGTTACGTAACATTATTACAACTCATTTTATGCCTGTGCCCAGCTGTGGGTAGTAAATGGGCTGCTACTTACCTTACCTCGAATTCATTTTAATGCGAATATTTATTTATAATTTAAACGCAAACCGAAAAAGGCTTAGTTAAACCTTTTTCCACCAGTCAACTTTTCTGGTTTAGAAAAGTGGGTAGATGTATACTTTTAGAGAAATAAATATCATGGTTAATATTAAAACGATTGCATATATATTATACTAGCTGAACTCGCAACTTCGTCTGCGTGGAATGTTTTTTTGGTAGCATTTTCATTAATTTAGGCAAATTGTTTTACAAATAAGAAACATATCCGCACTGCTCTTTGAGGGTGAAATTTCCTAAATTTTACTTTTGATAGATTCCATTATGTCAAAAAATATTTCTGACTAAGTTTTTCATACCATAAAAGATATAGTTTGTAAATGTAAAGTTTCTTTATTGGTAAAGTTTGTATTTATTTAATTAACACCCCCGCAATCTGTTCGGTGACTTCTACTCAGCAAAAGGAATATTCCTACCAAGTTTCAAGTCTCTACGCTTTATGGTTACATATCGTGATGAGTCAATAGATACCTGGATATCTCTTATATATAGATTGGAAACTTAGTGTTCGAATATGCTGTAAAAGCATAATTGAAAAAAAAAGAAACTTTGATTTGATTGAATATCAATAACTATTCAAAAACAAATTTGTTGAAAACCCAAGATACCGTATTGTTTTGTATCTACACTTTATTATAAACATATTAAGAATATATATTTAACGTAAAAGTAAAGTTTTAATGATTACTTCAATTAAGATAAGAAACAAAAGTGTAAATAAATATATACTGATAAAAGTTGTCTAAAAAATATGCTTACTGAGTTTCTCTCTCTTCTCCGTTTTACAGGAGTTATTACTTTGAACCAACAAAAAGAATATTAAATTTACTAAAGTTAATTTATTATTTAAAGTCTAAACACGATCTAGTTCAATTTTTTATTTCTATGTTATTTTAAGAGGTGCATTAATATATAAATAAATAAACATGATTTTTTCTAACAGAATTAAAATTTTTTCTAGTTTTAATATTTATGTTTTACGTATATAGGGAAATAATGAATAATTATATTTCCTGAAAGAATTGATTTCGTTTAGATGAGGTCATCTATTACCAATAAAGGTCCTTTACTTATTTTGACTCTGGGGGGTATTTAATTTATCAAGAGTTTAACTTACTGTTGGTTACATTTCGTTCAGCTCTAACCTTTTGTAAATTGTGATAAAGTAAAGTAGTTGTTGAGGTTTAAGGTATTTAAATTCATATAAAACGTCATGTATATACTAAGTTAGTAAGTCATATCGAGGGCAAGGAGAGGGCAATCAATACGACCTACCCCTCGCCCCGTAGCCTGCTAAGTAACAGCTAACTTCTGGTAACGCCTATCGTGACCATAGCATACATTGTGCAATACTTCTGACGAATTTAACCAATGCTTCATTATATTTAACCGTAAAATTGCCTAACATTAAAAAAAAATTGTCATTCGCTTCTGGAAATATTGTGACAAATATTTATTATAGTTATAAATCATCTGTGTAATGATTCAACAAGGTTTATATTTAGCGTTAGCTTTTTCTCGGGGTGTTGTTGCCTTCGTAATTAGTAGCATAAGTTGCTCCTTATAACATCAGCTGTCTGCTAGTAGAAGCTTTGCTTAAATCTATCCAGCAGTTTTATAAATTGTCGGGAACAAACACACTGAAAGAGAAAAACAACTTAATTGTTTTTTTTTGTAGTATATTGGAACGGTACACTTTCAAATACATTTAGCGACAAGCTGTTCATTTGAAATAAAAATATGTTATTTTATTTATTGTTATTTTACTAAGCATTTATCAATATTTCAAGAGACGTCTCATGTTTTAGTTTTTGATAAAATTATTATGTGTTTAATAAAACATTTTTCCAGAGAGACTAAATCATCGAATATCTTTAAGAAAATAGTCAAAATACACCTTTCTCTGTTCTTTTAAGTGAAGACTTTTCATTTGTTTGAATGGTTAGCATATTCATTAATTTAGGCAAATTGCTTTACAAATTAAAAACATACACATAAATACTTCAATTAATTGTTTGCTGTGTAATACTGCAAAGAGCTTGTAGTCCTTTTTTAGGCTCTAGATTATCGATGTACCAAATTTCAATCAATTTCGTAAGATCCGTTCTTAGGTGACCTCTACTCGGCAAAAGGAATATTTCAACCAAATTTCAAGTCTCTACGCCTCATGAATATCCCTTTAAGGTTACCTGACGAAAATCAATAGTAACGATAAAGCCTCCTTTTTTTGTACCCTATGATTTAAGTAATTGTATATATTTCCTGTATTGATTGTGGTATCGAACCTGAGGCCTTTCCTACTAAAAATTAACAATATTAGGCCAAACAATGTATCTCAAAACAATAATCCAATATTGCGTCTTATATAGTTGTTCTCGATTTGATAACTCGACCACAGAGTCGCTGATGTATTTAATGCTGACAGTTTATTATGACCTTACTTTAAGGTAAGTGATGATACAGTCTAAATTGGAAGCGCGCTAATCTGTTAAGAGGCGATATACTCCTTACGGTTTCTATACAGCATCGTACCGGAACTCAGATCTCTTTGTTTGGCGGTACGTCTTTGCTGGTAGGGTGGTAACTAGCCACCAGTCCAGACCCAGACAAATTAGAAAATACAATTTCCTAAATTCGTCCTAACGGGGATCGAACCCGGACTTCTGCCAGCAAGGCGAGTACTCGCACCACTGCTCCAGCGAGGCCGTCAAAATATATTTACCGTGTATGTGAATTAAGTGACGTCATATAGCAGAAGTAACATCGTCTGTTGAACTTGAAAACGACTCGCGCGCCACTTTCCAACGGATTTGTTGAGACTTGTTGTTACTCTGTTTGTTACCAAACTAAATTTGAGTTGCTAAACTAAAGTTGTGGATATTTAAAGGGAACTTTTTCTCGGAGTCAACGGCCGTAGACCGTCACCCAGTTTCAGAGTACCTACGGAGTTATGGCAGTTGTTCGCAAACTACTTGGACCAGCAGAGGGCTGCAGTTGGAGGTCATGGCGCTAATGCGACCTTGCCCACAACTTCTGCACGGTTGTTCAACTAGTTCGATGCTCGTGTATAATTGTTTTGTCTTACACTGTCCATACTTATATGAGATATTATTAATAACTAAGGCTTTGTCCTATTTGATCAATAACGTAGTGTCTATGATAATCTAATCCAGTGTTTCCAAACCTCTTTTAGGTCATGTCCCACTTTAATATATCTAATCTTTAAAAATTGATTTGTTTTAAGAAATATAAATGACTAGCAATGGGGCATTGCTATTTACATAGAATGTCCAATATTAGTAAATTTAAATATACGCTACAGGTATTGAAACTTTTTTTTAAAACGCTGCTTTAATTTTTAGCTTGATCATAATAAATTGTTGAAAATGCAAAACGTTCTTCTATAATATTAGAGAAGACATATATTTGTAATACTTTATTGTCTCAGAACTTCCCTATACACATTTGACACTCAGGATTTCGATTCGGAACACGCTATTTACTTTAGGACTAAGATTTTTAAATTCGATATATCTTTTGAATGAAATGTTCGATTTTAATAATTTAAAAAGTAGTTTACAGGTATTGAAACAGTCTTCAACAAAATATTTAATTCGATAAGGATTGATACAGAAGTTTGAATAATATGGTTTGTTTATTGTCAGCACTTTTAAGAACTTAAAAATGTAAAAAAGTAATTATATTGGCATAACTAGAGTAGTTGGACATATGGTATCGCATTGGTATATTTTTATTCCACACCTTGGGTTACATAAATGCATTTTTCTTAGAAAACCCTATCTTTTTTTTATGTAGTCACTCAGTAAAAATGCAGCTATCTAATGGTGAAAACTTTTTGAAATCGGTCCCTTAGTTTTTGTGTGAAAACGTTACAAACATACAAATATTTCCTCTTTTTCAAATGCCCCACCCCCTAACAAATTGTCCCTCTGTGAGGCGTGGGCCCGACGTTGGGAAACAATGTCCTAATCTAATCACAGCATTCGTCGTTTTATTTTCCGGTTATTACTACTACTATTTAACTAGCGGACTCAACAGGCTTTATTTTGTCAGTTTAATAACATGAAATTTATTCTATTATTCTAATGATGAATAAATATGATTATCAAATCAATTCAAAATTTCGTCTTATTATGTGGTTACTTTTGTTGGCACGCCAATAGGGGACAGAAAATATGCCTCAAACACTTAGCGACTGACCCGGCGATTTATTTATAGACATATATTTTCTAATATATACAATGTAACCCCACGTGGTTCACGATCCCGTGGAGATATGGGTAAATTCTTTATTTATCGGATAAAATTTACGAATTGACCTAAAGATTGGTCCAACATTTTAAGAGGAGTTCAGTGGCATACAAACGCACATAAGAATTATATATATAAACATACATTCATTATTTATTTGCAGCACATTCTGTCAATCGCTGACAATTATGTCAAACGCCATAAGGTTACATTAAAAAAGTTTCTATTGTGAAAAACACTAAGGAGGTTACATAAGAAAATTTATTATTGTAAAGAAATTTTATTAAAATTTATCGTAGCTTTTCTAATGCTTTCTTTTACAAGAACCTTCTCTTGACTGTAATAACATATATTGTTTTGGTAGATATATAACATACTAGGCGATTTGATTTTCTTTGACGGGAAAAGAAATATTCCTATCAAATTTCATGTCTATACGCCTTATGGTCTAGTGGTTAGCATGTTCGACTGCAGACATGTGGTCCTGGGTTCCAGTCCCAGGTCGGACCAATTCGATATTGAGTTTTCTATTAAGATTTTCTCAATATTTGCCCGAAGTTGGGAAGTTGGCGGTGTTATCCACCCCCGTGGTTCGGAGAGCACGTTAAGCTGTCGGTCCTGCGCCTGATCTCTCTCCGGTAGTGTCGGATTTCCGTCACACCGGACTATGAGAGTGAAGGAATAGAGAGTGCACTTGTGTACCAAGCCTGCCAATCCGCAGTGGAGCAGCGTGGTGGGTCTATGCTCTAAAAACCCTCTCTCATATGAGGGAGGAGGCCTGTGCCCAGCAGTGGGACGTTAATGGGCTGCTACTTACTTTACTTACTTACGCCTTATGGTTCTAGAGATATCGTGATGACTCAATGAGTCTATAGTTAACACCCCCGCAACCCCCTTTCCGGGTAGAATTTCGCAAAATCCGTTCTTAACTGATCTCTACTCGGGAAAAGAAATATTCCTATCAAATTTCATGTCTATACGCCTTATGGTTCTAGAGGTATCGTGATGACTCAATGAGTCTATAGTTAACACCCCCACAATCCCCTTTCCGGGTAGAATTTCGCAAAATCCGTTCTTAACTGATCGCTACTCGGGAAAAGAAATATTCCTATAAAATGTCATGTCTATACGCCTTATAGTTCTAGAGATATCGTGATGGGTTATTTGATACCTGGATAACTCTTTTATATATAAATATATATATAGATAGATGATGGATCTAAACAATTCAAATAGGGTATTAAACGTTGGACAAAAATTTACTAATTTTAACTGATTTATATATTAGTAAAAGCAGTATGAAAATCATTTCAGTTTCAGAAGACAGAGGCGGTCTTCTACTTCGTTTTATAATAGGCAAACATTTACTTAGAGTATTATTCTCACCTATGGGCTGGAGCTCCCCGATACCAACTCCTTCCATTTGACCGGATACAGAAGCGGGCAATTCGAACTGTAAACGACACTCAATTGACCGTAAGAAACGTAAGTTCTCTATGCGTGTTCTACCGTATCTATCACGGGGAATGTTCTGTAGAACTCTTTAAATTCGAATCACCGTCACGGTTTTACGATCGGACAACCCGACGGTCCGATAAATCTCATCCATATAACTTGGATGCATGGCCTTCAACCACACTTAGATACCGTCGATCTTTTTTCCCACGGACGTATAAAATGTGGAACGAACACCCGCCAACGGTGTTACCGCAAGGCTATGATGCAGATGTGTTCAACAGGCGAATTAACTTCCACTTATTAGGCCGGCAAGGCATCAGTGGTACCAATGGTGCTGCAGGTGTCCATGGGCGGTGATCACTTAACATCAGGTGACCCGCCAGCTCGTTTGTCTGCCATAACTATAAAAAACACATCAGCTGATAAATCCAAACAATTGAAGTATTAAATATTGGACAGTAGATGGCTAATTAACTGATCTAGCCGTCAAAGGTTTCAAACAAATTGGCCACGACAAAATAACGCTGAGATAATAGCCCTTTAGACAGCACCGAATAACCGCCTTGGGCGTAGCACCTGACTAACGAAATTAATTATAGCCCAATAAGGAAATATTAACCGGCCGCTTAATAAGCCATTCTCGTGGATACGCCACAATTAAATTGGGAGGGTCGCGGAGTCATTATTTATAAACAATAATATATCAAGAGGATATTTTCAAGATGGTGCTCGCCACGGACCGAACGATACCTCACTCGTACTACCTCTTTATAAATATACTATCAATGCTCTGCGGTTTCTCCCTGAGTAGATCTCGAGGCAGTGGACAGTCTAACTCGGACTATAAATTTATTTTAGCTAGTATAAAAGTTTTATCCGAGAACAATTACTAGAACGATACACCAATGACTATTATTATGTGTCGAATACACTTGTGAATACAGTTTAATCCTGTATAATTTCCAGTACATAGAAAAAAAAAATCTAATACTAGTATCGGTTAAAATGCTGTTACATATTTGATTAACAAATAAAGGCGTTAAGAATTTAAAGAATTAGATACCCCATTATATTCAGAATCTAATAAATATACAGATTTTAATTTACTACTAATATATATCTAGCTAATACATTTTTAATTTCGAAGCATCATTTACATAGAAAATTCACAATTTCAAGGAGGTAATGAAAGATTTTTGTAAATCGTTTCAGTAATTGTTAGCTTGATAAAAATAAAAACAGGATAGGTCTATCGGTAAGTATCGTTGGTATCCTTGGCATATGAGTAACTCACCAGATGCAGGCCCAGTTATAAGGGTCGCTACAATTTTCTATAGATTGACATTTTTAAATTCGTTATTTCTTTTTAATGGATTTTCTGATTTTAATAATTTTAAAAGTATTTTACCGGTATTAAAACGGTCTTTAATAGGATAAGGATTTGATATAGAGGTATGAATAATATAGTTTGATTATTGTCGGACAGAGTCTATCCAACTGCAGCGTGAAGTACGACAGGGAGATGTTATCTCCCCGAAGCTCTTTACTGCGGCGTTGGAGGACCTGTTTAAGCTTATGGAGTGGAACGGACTGGGCATCAACATCAATGGCGAGTACATCACTCATCTACGATTTGCCGACGACGTGGTCATTATAGCAGAGACTCTGGAAGATCTCAATGCAATGCTCGATGACCTCAGCAGAGCTTCTCGACAGGTGGGCCTAAAAATGAACATGGATAAGACGAAAGTTATGTCCAATATCCATGTTCCGCTCCACCCAGTCATCGTTGAGAACTCAGCACTCGAAATTGTTGACGAACACACATACCTGGGACACATAGTCCAGCTAGGTAGGTCCAATTTCGTCTAAGAGGTTAGCCGCCGAATCCAACTCGGTTGGGCAGCGTTCGGGAAATTACGGCATCTCATTTCGTCCAAAATCCCTCAGTGCCTGAAGACAAAGCTCTTCGAACAGTGCGTGTTGCCAGTGATGACCTACGCCTCCGAAACGTGGTCTCTGACTATGGGCCTTATACGAAAGTTCCGAGTCACTCAGCGTGCGATGGAAAAGGCTATGCTTTGAGTTTCTCTACGTGATCAAATCAGAAATGAGGAGATCCGTAGCAGAACTAAAGTCACCGACATAGCCTTACGAATCGCGAACCTGAAGTGGCAATGGGCGGGGCATATAGTCCGACGGACCGATGGACGCTGGGACCCGAAGGTGCTGGAGTGGCGACCCCACACCGGGCGACGCAGTGTAGGTAGATCCCCCACAAGGTGGACCGATGACATAAAGAGGGTCGCCGGTAGCCGCTGGAGCCAGACGGTGCAGGATGTGGGCATCATTTCGTGAGACCTATGTCCGGCAGTGGACGTCCGGCGGTTGAAGCGATTGTCGGCACTTTTGTTAACCTTAAAATGTTAAACATAGTTATATTTGCATGACTATAGTAGTTGGAGATATGGTATGCTGGACTATTTTGAAGATATTTATACGTTCTATAACATTGTAGAATATCTTTTTGTTGTATCCTTAATAGCTTCCTGAAACAGATTTTATGTGACCAACTTTTTCACACCTTGACTTACACTAATGCATTTTTCTTAGTCCAATAGTTTGTGTGAAAACGTTACAAACATACTTACATACGAAAACACAAATTTTTCCTTTTTAAAATATTAGTTAAGAAAAAACACTCTGTTATTTTATAAAGTGAAATAGTGAAACAGAATACCAACTAAAACCCAGCGGATCCCTCCTCATCCATGAGTGAGATCACTAGAGCTTCCCTAACTGCATTCCACTCTAGTGACCCGGATGGTACCGACTATGAGGATCTACCACTCAATAGAGTGAGGCATGAAGTGCATATGTGCGACTTCTGCCCCCAAGCCCTATCCGACGGCGAGGGAGAGGTCCAGCCTCTTGCTCCCTTAGCCTCTCATTTTCAGCAAGATGACGGTCTCGCAAAAGAAGGCAACCGCCCTCTACCCAATTCCATTGGCGAGCATTAACCCAATTATGCTCTCCAGTGAAAGATTTCCTCTAACCAGCGACAACAAGATATGCCGCTGGGATGCCCGCGCTGAACACTCCGCCAGGGTCAGGTCCGCAGGTCTAGGAAATTTTTTACCGGATCGCACGCATTTAACTGACATTTTTTAAATGAATTAATGAGGATTTAAATAGTAAAAAGTCGGTTGCGAGCCATAGACGCCGCCATATTGGCCTTGGCCACACAACCCTCGACTGTAATGTAACCTAAGTTATTTGGACGATGATTTTGAGACTTTAGTATAAAGGCTTCACTTTTAAAGAATATATTGAGGATATTTGACTAAAAACGTCGTCAGAATATTTATATTCTAAAGAAAACATCGTAATTTTATTAAAATCACGCTACCATTACAGTTCGACAACAGCTAGATGTAGCAAAACACGGCTCGGGCGTACAGCGCGTATTTATGGTTATACGGCGGAAAAGTTTTGGAGCGTAGGAGCTAAAGCCATCGATTTTCAAAACTTTTTCATGGAAATAAACCCACTTTCCTTGTGTACGTGCTTTACATCTGTGTGCTGACTCACACAGCCAAGCTCTGAGGTCACACGACCTCAATTGATTTCAAATGGGACGTATTAAACATTAAATTGCAATGCAAATAGCTTTATAACTATACTTGTGTTAAAAAACATATAAAAAGAATGGAGATGGCCTTCCTGGCGCAATAGTGTAAGTTATTTCGCTAGCAGAGATTCTGGTTTCAATACATATACTATATATTTTATAAAAAAAACCGCTTTTTCTTAATAAAATCTCTTTAACCCAAAGAATACCTGGCACAAATCTGTACTTAGCGATAATGGCGCCTTTCTGCCCTTAACTTAAATTAATGTACAGTGAGTATCGTTTATTATGTATAATAAAGTATATTCTTTCTCTCTTTCTGTAATTTCCAAATATTCCGCCGCTGTTTTTGATTTTTATATACGTGGTATAGGCCCCGGGTTCGATCCCTGGTGGGACGAATTTAGGAAATTGTATTTTCTAATTTGTCTGAGTCTGGACTGGTGGGAGGCTTCGGCCGTGGCTAGTTACCACCCTACCAGCAAAAACGTACCGCCAAACAAAGAGATTTGTGTTCCGGTACGATGCTGTGTAGAAACCGTAAGGGGTATATCGCCTCTCAACAGATTAGCGCGCTTCCATTTAAGATTGTATCATCACTTACCATCAGGTGAGATCACTGTCAGCTATAATAAAATAAAGATATCATGCGTTCTCTTCTTTAGCAGAGTTTTTGATTTCGATATCTTTAGTAATTTATGTCAATAAAATTAGTTTTACTTATAAAAATCTTTCTAACCTTTAGGTTGCCTGGCAGGATTCGCTACTTAGCGAATATTGCCTGTATCGTCTATTATGTATAATAAAGTATATTCTCTCTCTCTCTTTCAGTAATTTTCAAATCCGCTGCTATTTTCGATTTTTTTTTGTATACCAACAGTTGTATCTATAACACGTGATGTCTTTTAGGTATCTGGTGTTAAGAGACACGTAGAATGAGAAAGGCTTTGTTGGCAGAGATTCTGGTTTCGAATCTTTGCTAATCTTTATTAGTAACATCCGTTTTTCTTATTAAAACCTTTGTAACCCTAAGGTTGCCTGGCAGAAATCTTGATGAAGCTACTAATTGATAAGGCCGGCTATTTGTACCTTTAACTTAAATTAATATACCTTATATATATTTTCTCTAATTTCCCAACCTTCCGCTGCAATTTTCGAATTTCATATCATTTTATGTATTATATAGTTATACAATACAGTATCCACAATTTTGACGTCCTCGCTGACGCAATGGTGCGAGTACTCCCTTTTCTTACGGAGGACCTGGGCTTGATGAAGTTTGTATTTTCTAATTTGTCTATCTGGCTTGAGAAGAGGTTTCAACAGTATCGTTACCGCCCTACCAACAAAATCGTGGCACTAAGAACGAAAAATTGATTCTGATACGATGCTGTGTTGTAACTATTAAGAAGTATATTAATGCTTTGTGGGTTAGTGCGATTCGATATTGCTCAGTATCATCACTTATCATTGTCATCATTTCTTTGCCCTTATCCCACTAGGTGGGTTCGGCACAGTATGTTTCCTTTCGTCACTTCACTCTATCCGATGTCATTTCATGTGTAATAATACTCAGCCTACTTTTTTAAAATCAATTGTTAGAGCCCTAAATAGCATGTAATTTCTTTTAATACTGTATATATATGTCGGAAAATAAGAGAGAACCGAGAAGCATAAAGCACTCTAGGCACTAGGGTTCTCCGCCGACATCGTTATTAATTGGATCCATTATTTAATTTTTTATTCTGTGGGCGTTCATGGGTATTGTTGGTGCAATCAAACACTGTATTAATTAACTCGGTTTATAATGTTCAATCACTTAATGTTCCCGATATCAATTTACACAAACTCATTAACACTAATAGCTAGGAACGCGACAGTTTCAACAGTTGACTGTTCCGATCGAGCGCTACTCGACAACTGCCGAGTGACTTCCGCCGGACTGCCACCATTGACTTTGTCCACGCCGATAGATGGCGCCAGCGTTCCACAGAAATCTGCCCTCCGATATATATATATATAATTAATTATTATTCTATTATTATGTGTTTTCTTATATTTATAGTATGTATAAATTAGCTGTAAAGTATTTAGATTAAAAACATTTATATTCTTAATATTTACGTAAAAGTTTGAGCCATAAATTCTTTTTGTTAAATATGCTTGCATATGGTACTTACCTTTAAGTAGCTTTGCATTTAGAGTAAGCACTTCTTATAATCGTCTCTTTATAAAAATGTATTTATTTTAAAATCAGTTGGTGAGCTACATATAAATAAAAAAAAATCTACATTCACACCCCTTACACACATATCCTCTTTCACACAGTTTCACACTTTTTTCGGTCGCCCTCTCCCAGCCCTGCCGCTTACCATCATATTTAGAGCCCTCTTGCATACATGGCTATCCTCCCTTCTCATGACATGGTCATACCAGGATAGCCTTCCACTCTTTAACATCTCGGTCACTGGTGCTACTTTCACACTTCCTCTAATGTATTTATTCCTAATCTTATCTAATTTTAACACTCCACACATCCATCTCAACATTCGCATCTCTGCTGCATGCAATTTCCTTTCATTCTCCCCTTTGGTAGCCCAGCACTCTGATCCTTACAGGATGATGATCGTCTTATAAATTTTCCCCTGTAGTCTGAGGGGCATTCTAGCAATATCATTGTAATCAGGTGAAACTACCGTTAACCTCTAAACTTTCAACAATGAATAACAGCTAATTTAACAAGCAATGCAGAATTTCAAAAAGTATTTGAAAGATTGTATTTTCACGTACCTTTATGGAAGGTTGGAAACAAGAACGAATTATGTATAATTTCTTATGTAGTAGAAACCTAAACTGCCTCTTTATTTGAACGAAAGAACAGGTTTTCCGACTACGGATTATGGAGTCCCAGATTCGTACCGGGTCGAGTTAATTAAAAATTTATATAAGCTCGACACAAAGTTAATACTATTGCATTTTTATTTAGGTACCGTGTATACCTGCATAAATACGTATTTAACTCAGATGTAGTGATAGAATGTGCTTTAAATGAAATAATGTAGTTTAATGATGATGCAAGTGAAACAGCCGATGCGAGCCATGTCCTTGACTGCTTAGAGTCTTTCACTTTATAGCTCGGTTGTAATACAACATATGAGAGGTGAAGAAAATAATTTGAGCCGATGGAACATTATTTATATAATTCTTATGTGCGTCTGTATTTCACTAGATTCCTCCTGAACGGTTAAAGCAATTCTGTTGTAACTTCTTGTGTGTCTTCAGCTGGATTCCAGAATGGTTTACATTGATAATTCGATCCGATAAATAATGAAATTACCCCACCCACCCATAACGCGAGGGACACCGCCGGGAACAGCTAATAAATTTTATATATATGTCGAAGAATAAGAGAGAAGGAAAGAAACATAAAGCATGTGCATAGTTCTCCACCGACATCATCGTTAGTGACATCCATAATTGAATTTCTATATTGTGGGCTTTGGTGGGTAATGTTGGTGCAATCAAACACTTTATTAATTGACTCGGATTATAATGCTCAATCACTTAATGTTCCTCCTCCTCATTAATAATTCCTTCCTTCCTCATTAATAATAATAGCTAGGAAAGCGAGAGTTTCAATAGTCGACCACACTGGCGGACCGTCACTCGAGAACTAGCGAGTCCGCCGCCGGTTCACGACACATAACTCTGTCCCACGCCGATAAAAGATGACGCCAGCGTAACACAGACTACTGCACTCCGACTTATATATATAATTATTTTGAATATCTACAAATATAATAATTATTATGTTTGCTGTTCATTCGCCTCACCCGATAATAGTTTACGCAACGATCTCGTCACCCATTCACCAGCTCAATCCTTAAATTAAACATGCGTAAAGAATCTAATTGTATTAAACGTCTATTTTCGTGGTGTATTAACATAAAAAGGTAAGTAGCAGCCCATTAACGTCCCACTGCTGGGCACAGGCCTCCTCACTTATACTGGGGGACTGTGAGAGTGAAGGAATAGAGAATGCACTTGTGTACTATGCTTGCCAATCCGCAAAGGAGCAGTGTGATGGGTCTATGCTCTAAAAACCCTCTCTCCTATAATTGAAAAGGCCTGTGCCCAGCAATGAGACGTTAACGAGCTGCTACTTACCTTTACCCTTTACTTTTTATACAGTTGATGTCACCCGTGACCCTAAGGCCGGGTGGTACTTCGGACAGTGTATAAGTATCGCTGTCCAAAGAGGTAACGCTGCCAGCCTTATGGGCACCCATCCATTTGCTTCTGATGGCGCATTTTAGTTACTTTTATTTTGTCTGTATTAATGTTAAGGTTCGATATAATGTAATCATGGTTAATTGTATATTTAAGTTATATAATAATTTTAATTACTTTTGCAATATATATATATATATATATATATATATATATATATATTATAATACAGAAAATAAATGAAGTTACCATTATACAGTTTAAATATGTACTTAATGTAGTTGTGTTCAAATCAGATGAAAGAAGTTTCGTTACCTTAAAAAAAATAACTTGTATGATGTCAAGTTGATTTCCCCAAAGCGCTGACGCTAGTACATCTGAATAATTCGCGTGAAAAATTGGATGGAACTTGAGCAGATAAAAAATTCGCTTAATGGATGGTCCTCCTCAGGAGTCCTGTTCTGGAGCTGAAACTTCATGAAAATGATACCGAAATTGGAGTTTCTTATTTTGTTATTTCTGTATCGGCATGGGAAATAAGTTTTGTCTCCTGACATATCATAGGACTATCGACCGCGTGTATCGAGCACACACACACAGCGCTGTACTTGTAATGGGTCCGCAAAGAAAACTTTTTAAAACTTTTCTAGCGAGGCAATATGGCTCGTGTTCTCAGCAGTTATGTTTTATTTAGGCAACATTATGCTATCCCGTTCACCGCTAAGGATTTTACATGTATAAGAAAAGGATAACAGTATATCCGTAAAGGCGACCTCAATCGGAACAGTACGACTGCCTTGCCCGGGATACGAAGTAATTATTTCTATTCTGTCATTGCCGTGTATTTTTATACGCTTTTATTTTGGTAGGTTTTAAAATCTGAGCGAGCTTTTAGGAGGTAAAGAGTTATAAATAAATAAACAAAAAGTATTCACGCATCACATAAGTAACAGATTTCAGCAGGCGTTATTATGTAGTTTATTAAAAAACGGAATTCCAGGAAACTAACACAGTTGAGGAACCACTGTGGAAAGACGGTCTTATTGCACATGGAATCTATTCATAGAATCTTTGGATAATGGGAACTGTATGTGATAGTAAGCATACAGTTAATTAACGACACATATGATGCCAAAATTTCCAATTCCACGAGAAAAGATTATGAGTCAGTCTTGAAAGACATTATATATTGGATATGTCTTATAACTTTTTAAGAGAAGAAATTCCATTGTATATAATTTTTGTGTAACTCTGTTTCGTAAGCTTCCAAAATAAGTGACTTTTCTCGTTTTTACAACTTTTTTCTCCGCTGATGTGGGTAGCAACATGAGATATATGGCCTTCCTCAAGGAATTGGGTATTCAGCAATAAAAGAATATATCAAATTCGTTTAGTAGTTAGTGGGGCTAGTGAAACCAAACAAATTCTTTGGCTTTAAAAAAAATATCATAGATCTACAAGTGGCTACATATTTAGTAGGGTAGACAAATTGTTACAAGTCTAATGTATAAATTTAAATAAATATAGAAATTACTAACGTATAATATTACGTCAAATACAATATATTGAAATTAATGTCAAGTATATGTGCAATACTCAGGAGTGAGAAGGGAGGGAATGCAGTCTCCTTCTACTCCGAGGCTGTCACCTCTTTGATCAAGGTGGATATGAAAACAGCAGCAGATGCTTCTCTATCTAAGGAAAAGGCTGGGTGAAAGTAAGGATTGTTGCGAACGCCTCTTACCTCCTCTTTGAACTCTTTGAATATCGTCTCAGGTTGACGAAGGTGCCTTTGGGTCTTAGTAGAGTCTCACACCCCGTGATCAGCTAGATCAGCTAGCAGCAAGAAGTTTAAGTGATGCGAACATTTATTTGTTTATACAATACTTTTGTGAGTGAAATGCACTTTAATTGAATTTATGTAGCTTATCTTTATAAAAAACGATAAATTCTCCAATTCGCTTTCTCACGTTCCGGCATAGGTACGGCGCAGTAAGACTGCAGTCTCACGGTGCTCGTTTATCAAGATCGCCATCTGATTGGGGCGCGGCTCAGCTGCGTTTTATTGTCGAATTACGGGCCCATTCAAATTTTAATTTATATTATATCTATGTTACGTTATCGAATTTACATTTTGAGGAAGCATGCAAAAAAATTACACTCCGATACTACGCTATGTAGAAGCTGTTAGACATTTTAGAACAGTTCATTAGAATTTTACGTGAATCTGACATTTCTTCGTTTTATACCATGCTTTTAGAAATAACCAAGTACGATTTCCGTCGTAGCTTATTTAGTAAAATTAATTTTCTTATTTCCCTAGTGGTAAAAAGGCAATACGATATTGGTGGACTTTTACAATTACCACATCACCATCTTAGACTGTAGCACCGTTCACATATCTTCTATATAATGGCCAAACGAAACAAAACCATTGTTGAAGGTCGTGCCTCTTTTGACGTGTCTTACTGGCTACATGGGCGAGCTGCTTCCATCTCTCTCTATCCTTGGCTTCTTTTTAACCTGTTGGAAGCATGGGTATCGTTATATTCTTTATTTAGTCGAATGAACGGGTAGGTGAGCGCCCTAGTCTTTTTCCTTCAACCCTTCGTTCCACAACTAGTTTCTCCAGGTCATCTGGCTGTATTCGTGAAGTACTTGTTGGTAGCAGGAGATGAAAAGCATATAAATTACTATAAGGTATTATAAAAAAAATAGTTCACCTATAACCTGATATTCGTAACTGCTTTGGACAAAAAGTAAACTTATGCACAATTACTTCAAATTTCTTTTATCTAGGTTAAAGTAATATAAAAAACACTACAGAATCGGATATTTATTTAAGTGAGCGTTTTGAAAACCGAGTCAATGTAAAGCGCGAGTCCAACTTTTCACTGCCTCGTAAATTACCGTCCATTGTTTTATGAATTCTCATTACACAAATTGTTCAAGGGTGGGAGTGCTCTGCGCTATGATTTATAAAGATATATTGCTTATAAACTTTCGGGTAGACTTTTACGAGATCAAAATACATAGTAAAATCAGAATACATAGAAGTAAAATTGAAGGTTATATTTGTAACATCAAGCCTTACCTTTTACTAAATACAGAAACGTTGCCTGTGTCACGTAAGAGACAAAGAGAAAAGAAATTTTATTATTATTAAAAGTTATAATAAGTCAACCTCAAATACAAAATTTTGCAACTTAAAAATAGGGGTCGAAGGCTAAATATTACTTTAAGACCTTAAGGCAGACCCTCTTATTTCTTTTTTTACGCGGGGAAATGTTTTTGCGCACCCTAACCTAAAGATCCGGATTGTGGGACTCACTGATAAGAAAGAATATTGACTAAAACCAGGCGATCCCATGATATCCTTCCCACCCGACGGCAGATGGGGGATTCCTCCTGGTCAGCAATTTGGTGCGGTTACTTTTCGAAACAACCATTGCTATGCCATTGAGCACCTACATCAGTCTATACGAGAGCATTTCATAGCTGCACAACCACTGTTCCAACAGAGGAGAGCGCTTCCAGCATCGCCGCATCTACTATCGAGGTCCTGCCTTCATTTTTTTTATCAGCATCTTTCCGATTAGGTCTGCTCCTACGGGCCTCCTCTACTACTCCTCTAGACCTCGCGTCTTGTCTACAATATTACAAAGCGGCGAGATATGCCGCCCAGAGCTTCTTGGAAGAGACCCTCATATATCTACTATATACAAAAACAATTATGAAAATCGATCTAGCTCTTTTAATTAAGAGCGAACAAGGAATACTGTACAGCTTTTTTTTAACGCTGAGAAATCCTCGTGGATACCTGGAATACTCGGGAGGATGATCCAGATTATGCCGGACTCATACCGGCTAAAACCCAGCGGTGCTCCTACATCACTCGGAGACGGGATCACGAGAATGCGACTGACAGACGGTTCGAAACCCCGCCAGCGATGTGCCTGTTTAGGCCCAAGTCGGTCAATGACCAAAACTTACTCCGAAGTTAGATTGCCTGGAGCACCTGGCAAACCACCAACCACCTCGCGGGACCTCTCTTTATTGGGCAACGGAGCCCGCTTCCGTTACCCAAAGGTCACCACTAAGGAGGCAGACAGCGATCGTGGGCCTCTCGCCTCCAATACTGTATAGCTATTTCAACTAGATAGAACCCCTCCATTGTCTCTCGTGCAGTTCCCGAACCAGTGGAAATGTTTGGAAAGCCGTAATTAAATTGCGCTTTTTCTGACAAGTCTGATATTTAACTAATTTGTTATTCATTTCAAATATTATATCGTCTGTAAGGACAACGTTGGAGATATCTATACATCTATTTACATGTTTCTCTATATTGTCTTCACATCAAATGAACTTTTCTTTATTATTTGTTTTATTAGATATAGAGTATAAAATATAATGTTTACATTTATGTTTAAGAGGACAATTATGCAAATTTTTTTTGAAAAGGATCTTTTCATTGTTAATTCTTAAAATATTGAAAATATCACAGGTAAATTATAAATAATGTCGACACTGTAAAAAAAACAGATTTATAGTATAGTAAATCTAAACGGATGTCGGTTTTTCTGAGTATAAAAGTAATCTAGCTTCATATGAGTTTGCCTAAAGTTAACTAAAATATATAGGTTATCTTTAAATCTATGGATGTAATGTCGGTTCCTGGTACGGAAGGGATCTCTGCGTGTTTGGCTCGACTCCGGCGGATGTGGCAATCGGAGTATCTTGACGGCCAGACCGATCAACATTTGTATAGAGACCAGGCTTACTAACAACTATAAATATATTAAAATTCATTTTTTAATCTCCCATAACTATAATTATATCTAAAACTAATTCAGCCTCGTTTAACTTTGTATAGATTTCACAAATTGTCGCTGATTCAAAAATCTGGGGCTATGCAATCGGAATCGTCATCGTCGTCGTCGTCGCTTCAACCGACGGACGTCTACTGCTGGACATAGGTCTCACGTAATGACTTCAACAAGGCCCTATCTTGCGTCGCTTGGCTCCAGCGGCTACCGGAGACCCTCTTTATATCATCGGTCCACCTTGTGGGGGGCCTGCCTACACTGCGCCGTCCGGTGCGGGGTCGTCACTCCAGCATCTTCGGCCGCCAACGCCCATTAGTCCTTCGGACTATGTGCCCCGCCCATTGCCACTTCAGGTTCGCTATTCATAGGACTATCTCAGTGACTCTGGTTCTACTACGAATCTCTTCATTTCTGATTCGATCACGTAGAGAAACTCCGAGCATAGCCCGCTTCATCGCACGCTGAGTGACTCTGAGCTTCCGCATGAGGCCCATAGTCAGCGACCACTTCGGAATAGACATTCACTAAAATAAAATGATTTATGACCTTTACACACTATTCCTTTGAAATTAGGGCTCAAAATAATAGTTTGGAAAGTAGAAAAACACATTTTGCACATTGCATATCTTTGAACTTCCTTCTGTCATTCATATCAACAATGTTATACTTATCGTCATTGTCTCAACCAATGATTATCCTATGCTGAACATATATATGCCATAGACCTACCAATACTCTTGTTCGCGCCAGATGGCGCTAAGCATCGGTACTCTTATGAGCATAGCGCAATATAGTCTATGGATTTTCTATAGTCTGTAGTCGTAAGAAGCCTCAAGCGACTTGTCAACCGCGAAGCGTTGGTGAGGGACGCAGAATAAGCCCGCTTCGGGAGTTTTGTAGGATCTTGTCGGGAATCCCACGCGTTAATTTGTTTGTGGGACCAGTGAAACACTATTTTCGCGTTTTGTAGGCCCATAACGTGGCTAGGTTAGCTCGCCCACGCGTTGGCCGCAATAATCCTTTCTTCCTGTGGATTTTGGAGTGGACCAGAGAACCGGCGTCGCCTTCAGCAGCTTTGGCTGCCTTGGCAGGTTACACACTCTTCACATTTCAATAATACACATACAAAGACACATCCCACGTGATCATTCATCTGCTAGGGCTCGTCGTCGTCGAGGAGATCGGCGCCTGGAGACCAGATAGGTGTAAAATTCACTAATTCTGTTCGATCCCTCTGGAATCTCTCGTATAATTTCTCCTCCCGCTGTCTACAGTGATCGAGGCTACCTTCACCACTATGGGCCCTGGTGATCCTTAGTAGCCTTTCATGATAGGGTCACGGCCGGCGTGACCAACTCTATTTTCTAGCACTAGTGACACAAACATAACAAAGAACATTAGATCTATAAACTACACTCTACGCCCATTGCCCAATTAACTCCGTTATCCGTTGACAATATCCCTTTTCTAACATCTCCTAGGACTTTGTATGACAGATAAATTAATTTATCTTTACCGCAGTGTAAAATACAATTTAACAAACATTAATTGCACTGTTATCTACACTACTGCAATACAAGATTTCCGCGATTTATTTCGTCCCAACGAAGACTGTCACGAAACGCGAGCGTGGCTGCAGCCGCATAAATAAGAATGATAATTAACATTTGCCGCAATCCGGTGTGTCTATACTAATATTATAAATGCGACATTAACTTTGTCTGTTACCATTTCAAGCCGAAACCATTTCACTAACTTCCATCAATTTAGTGATAAACAGTATCTTAAAGACAGACAATGTACTTTCTTACACGTCATATTTGAATACAGAACTATAAAAAAGCCTTTGCCTATCTTATATTTATTTTATCAGGCAATACTCGAAATTGAGTTGGAGGTGAGCTTAATAGGAGAAATGTAATATAATCGTAAGAGAAGCTGTCTCTGTAACACACCATAAAATTCATGATGGCCTAATGGCAAATCCGCAGCAGGCACTGTTGAAGTTCACTTTATAAAAAATAAAGTTATGTGCTTGATTGTTCTTCTTAAACCTTTTCGGTAAAGGAAACATTGCAAGTAAACCTGCAAATCCTGAGGGTAATTATACAGTGTTTAGTTAGTAGCTAGTAGGCCCATTAACGTCCCACTGCTGGGCACAGGCCTCCTGACTGATATGAGAGAGGGTTTTTAGAGCATAGACCCACCACGCTGCTCCACTGCGGATTGGCAGGAATAGTACACAAGTGCACTCTCTATTCCTTCACTCTCATAGTCCGATGTGACGGGAATCCGACACGACAGGGGAGAGATCAGGCGCAGGACCGACGGCTTAACGTGCTCTCCGAGGCACGGGGGTGGATCACACCGCCAACTTCCCAACTTCGGGCAAATATTGAGAAAATCTTAAATAGAAAACTCAATATTGACTTTTTTTTTGAATTGGTCCGACCCGGGACTCGAACCCAGGACCTCGTGTCTGTAGTCGAACATGCTAACCACTATGACCAATGAGGCAGTCATACAGTGTTTGTAGCCTGTCAATTCGCAGTGGAGCAGCATCGCTGCTCAAATCCCTCTCTAAGTCTAAAATGAAGAGTGATGAAGGATGTTCCCTGCAGTGAGATATTAATGGGCTAGTTACCTTTTTTACCCTTAATATTATAAAGAGGAAAGATTTCTGTTTTGGTATGTAAGTATATACGAGTATGTATGTTTGTTACGTTTCCACACGAAAACTACTGGACCGATGAAAAAATTTTTTCACCATTAGGAAGCTGCATTTTCGTAGAAAAAACTTAGCGAAATAGTTTGTATTACTTTCTCAAAAAATAGGGATCTCTAAAAAATGCATTAATGTAAACCAAGGTGTGATAGAACAAAAAAATGTTCTACAATATTATAGAACGTATTGATATTTATAAAAAAGTTCGGGATACCTTATGTCTTTAAAATATTAAGAGGAAAACAGGTAAATAGCCCATTAACGTCCCACTGCTGGGCACAGGTCTCTTCACTCATATGAGAGAGGGGATAGATCCAATACGGATTCGCAGGCATAGTACATAAGTGTACTCTCTATTCCTTCAATCTCTTAGTCCGACGTGACAGCAATCCCACTCGACCGGAGAGAGATCAGGCTCAGGACCGATCACTTAACGTGCTCTCCGAGGCACGGGGGTGCAACTTCGGGCAAATATTGAAAAAATCTTAATAGAAATCTCAATATCGATTTCAAAATGGCCCGACCCGGGACTCTAGACCAGACTGACAGGACCCAGGACGTCATGTCATGTAGACCTCATGTAGTCGAATATGCTAACCACTAGACGAATGAGGCAGTTATAATATTAGTTTTAATGTAAATAAGTTACTTGTTGTAGTCATTTTCTGACAGAAGTGTTAGATTCAATGAAATATAGGGTACATTTAAGAAATAATCGTAAACATTATGGTAAACTCTTTGTATAATAGAGCCATAATTTTCCTTACATGACAAATACGCACAAATTACAATAAAATTACACCAGGAAGCACGGCGACATTTACTATCACGTGCGTTGTGTAACTCCCGTTCATTAGGGTAGTGTTGACAGTGCATGCGTGCGCGCTGGCTGCGCCAGGCACGGCCTATCGCCGCACCATCGATGACTAATAGCCCACGACTGCGCCAAGCCCACCTTAATCTACACTCAAAAAACCCTCTATCCCTTTAAAAACAAAGTCCAATTTAACCTATCTCACACGCAATGTACTTATAAACATAACACAGTTATAAATTACACCCTGAATCCCTTAATCCTTATAAAAACAAAGTCGAAGTTAACCTGTCCTCTTCTAAGCGTAACATTGTTTTCTACATCCCGAATTATATCAACAAAGTTACGAAATCGTTTGATTTGTATCTTATGATTGAGATATTAAAGAACACTTTCGCATAAATGGTGACGTTTTACAAATTACTTTCCGTTGTAATCGTGACCACTTCTGTCGAACACTTCTACCATGGGTTACGAATTGAGCGGTTCCTGTCAAAATTCAGGTGGTATAAAATATCTAACGTTTTATTAGTGGGTGAGGTTTATGTAAACTTATCTATTTTAAGTATAGTACATATTCTTAAGGTTTATTCGAGATATTTATAAGTTGCTAACAATAACACAGTTTGTTCTTCAGCTACGAAATAAGCTCTACCGATAATTCAAGTATACCTGCAATAAAGTATAAGCCATACTTTGTCTTCTTCTTCTTTTGGCAACTGTTTCTGGTCATTTAATTTCCCCTAAATTCATTTCTCTCATTCGATATTAGAGTCCGTGGAAAATTTACTTTAACTGATTGGGCTGGCATACAATGCAGGAAAAAGAAAATATTTCATAATTGGTGGACTTCCCACTATTCCAGCCTTAGCCAAATAAGAATTACTCGGGAAACGATCCCAGGTTTTCTGCTAGCGACTTCGCTCTATTGAGGACAAGGTGTTAAGGAGGTCATCCAATGTGATCCATCCAGTAAATAGATAGTGCTTTAAGTTTATTATCATTTATTAACATATATGTCGACAGTATAAATGTAAGTTTTAAGCTAAAAATATTGTGTAGAACTTGACTTCCAGCGTTCCTAACTCCACCGCCTCGAAAAAATGAGCTCGATATTCCTCCACGACTCCAGCTGATTGGCTTATCTGAAACAAAAAAAATAAATAAACGGCGTTTTAATCTGTAAGCCTCAATGCACGGAATCAACTATTATCAAATGAATTTACAAAAAATTGGATTTTTGTTAGACATTTGAAATAAAAGTTGCGAATTTAGTGTCTTTTTTTTTGCTTTAAAAATATAAATTTTGGAAATTTTCGATTGACAATAGTTCATTCCATGCGTTTACATATGTTAAGTGTGCCCTATAAATTTCAAGTTATTCTTTCAAACCGTTTTTGAGATACGATAGAGGAAACTTTGAAAAACACAGTTTTGAGAAAACCGCGTTTAAAGTTTCAAATCCGTTCAAAACTATGAAAATCTCAACTTACCCTCAATTGGCGATGCCTAGACCATAGAGTATTCCTTTCTCTTCATCTTGACACTCCTTTAAAGCAGATTGTTCAGCTCTTGAGTGAATCCTGGCTTGTTTAAAAACGTATATATGTACTAAAGGGGAGACAGGTATAAACACTATAGGCCCGGACCTCAACTGCCAACTCGGCGCTCCGAACAGCACTTTCTTCTGCCCGCTGTGTCTTTAAAACTACCACGAATTTTAAAAAATCATTTTACTATCGTTTTCTAGACATATTAAGAAAACAATTTATGAAAAAAAAAACAATTGATTCTTTTGAGCCCATCACATGGGATGACCCACCCTTATGTGAGGCTATCTAAACCTTTCTGGGGCCATTCTAGTACTCGTCTTGTTACCAGAGGTACCAGGTTTTTCTTGTTCTCGGTCTTCTTGGCTAGTTACCACTTAAATAGCATTAAAAAGTGTATGGGTGCCAATATGTTCGTGGAGATAGTGAAATCACTTGGTTTAACTGTATTAAATTCTAAAATATTATTATATTTCAAATCCATTTCGTTATTAGTATGTTGCCGTCATTTTTACCATGTGTAACCGAGTGTGAAAGTGAATGTAAACAAAACGAAAGTTATGCTTTTTGAACGAGATGAATCTATGATGAATGGCAATATTTTGATAGATGGGGAACAAGTGGAAGAGGTGAAAGAATTTGTATACTTGGGATCTAAATTTACAAAAGATGGAACATGTGAAAGTGATATCGAAAGGAGAGTGAATGCAGGGAATATGGTAAATGGTGCTCTGCATGCTTTTATGAATAGCCAGATGGTGTCTCAAAGGGCTAGACTGGCAGTGCATGCTGGAGTGTTGGTGCCAACACTTATGTATGGTAGTGAAAGTTGGGTATGGCAGAAGAATCACAAAAGTAAAATAAATGCGGTAGAGATGAGAGCGTTGAGAAGCATGAGTGGATTAAAACTGAGTGACAGAGTAAGAAATAGTGTGATAAGAGAACGTTGTGGTATAAAAGAAGACGTAGTGACTAAAATTGAGAAAGGTATGCTTAGATGGTTTGGGCATGTAGAGAGAATGAATGAAAGGAGACTGACAAAAAGGATTTATGAGTCAAGAGTGAATGCGAAAGTTGGAAGGGGAAGACCAAGGCGAACGTTCCTGGACCAAATCCAGGACATTTTAAATAACGGCCAGGTCAAGAGTACTCTAAACCGACGAACTTGTATGAAAGGTTTAATGAGAATGAAAGAAGCGAAGGAGATATGCAAGGATCGTGGCAAGTGGAAGGATGTTGTCTCTGCCTACCCCTATGGGAATGAGGCGTGATGCTATGTATGTAACCGAGTAAAATGAACACCCATCAGGCTCATATACATACGTAACGACGAAAGATTTTCCCTACCTATTTTAATTTATATTTTAATATATATTAATAGATTTTGTAAATCGAGAATTTATATCAAGAGATACGAGCGAGCACCTCCCGATTACTCATTTCGCAATAGCCTCAGGCAATTAAAAAGAACGGGGTAGTGCTATCATTACGGGAGCGGCGGCGTCTTAACAAGAATATAATGCAATTTTAAAATAATCCCCGCAAAAAAGAAATTAATGCAGGCACCTCGCTGGATTCCCTTTTTATCTCCTTAATTGGTTTTCACATCTTCTAGTGTAAAAAATATCGTGTTCTTTGTAATCTCGGGCGATGTTTTAATAAATATAACGAAGTGAGTTCAAGTCGGGGGTCGGAAAAAATATAGCTGCCCTTAAATAAAGCTTCACACTTGAAAGATCAACGCTACCGGCGCGTTCAAGATTTATTGGGAAATAATTAATGCTCCCAACTCCTTTAAAGATAGTAATGAATGTAAATGAACTCGAAGTTTTGCCTTCAACCTGTTTTTAAAATTATTAGAAAACTAGCTATTGTCTGTGACTTTGTCTATATTGAGACAGTAACCATGCTCCTAAGGTATTGACAAATAATACAATGCTTTTTGTCATGCATGTCAGCTTATTGGGAAATAGTTAATGCTCCCAAAACCTTTAAAGATTGTAATAAAAGTAAATGAACTCCGACTTGGCTTTTAATTATTTTAGATATTATTAGGAAACTAGCTGATTTTAGCAACTTTATCTATATTGACTTAATGACCAGGTTTCTAAGGTATTTACGAACAATATTATGTAAGCTTTCCGTAATGCATGTCAGCTTATTGGGAATTAGTTAACACTCAGAATTCCTTTAATGATAATTGTAAAAGTAAATGAACTCGAAGTTTTGCCTTCAACCTGTTTTAAAATTATTAGAAAACAAGCTATTGTCCGTGACTTTGTCTATATTGACACAATAACCATGCTTCTAAGGTATTTACAAATAATACAATGCTTTTTGTCATGCATGTCAGCTTATTGGGAAATAGTTAATGCTCCCAACTCATTTAAAGATAGTAATAAAAGTAAATGAACTCCAATTTCGCTTTTAATAATTTTAGAATTATTAGAAAACTAGCTGATTTCGGCAACTTTATCCATATTGACTTAATGAGCAGGTTTCTAAGGTATTTACGAACAATATCATGCAAGCTTTCCGTAATGCATGTCAGCTAATTGGGAATTAGTTAATACTCAGAATTCCTTCAAAGATAGTTGTAAAAGTAAATGAACTCGAAGTTTTGCCTTCAACCTGTTTTAAAATTATTAGAAAACTAGCTATTGTCCGTGACTTTGTCTATATTGACACAATAGTCATGCTTCTAAGGTATATACAAATAATACAATGCTTTTTGTTATGCATGTCAGCTTATTTGGAAATAGTTAATACTCAGAACTCCTTCAAATATAATTGTAAAAGTAAATGAAGTCTAGGTTTGGCCTTCAAGCTGTTTTAAAATTATAAGTAATGTATTATTTATTATGTTTTACAGGTGTCTTCTGATATAATATGATGCAAGCTTTCTCTTTATTCTATTCTCTTTAAATATGTCACCATATATTAAAGGTACAGATAGAACAAAGTACCCTAGATAAAAAAATATCCTATATTTTTATTGGATACCAATTTTTAACAATATCCTTTAAGCTCTTCCTAAGTTATAAATTAACAGGCAAATTCACGGATGACTACTAATTTAATAAAATTATTTATCTGCTATATATCAACACGATTGTATTTCAAAACAAGCAGAATTTTTACTCGATGATTAATTTATTTTCAAATCAACTCCTCTTCAGAAAATGTAGAGTTATATTTCTTAACACTTTTGTTTGCAGGACTATTTTACCCTTATTTTTTTTAATATTTTAAAAAGCCTAAAAGAGATATTATCTTTCTCGAGAACGTACTTGTAACTGAAATATAATCAGTATTATTCATCTTAATTTGTATTAAATTATAATAGAATCTTTATTAATTATTAATCAAATTAACAAATTTATTTACTGGAACATGTTTTTATATTTTAAAGATATTTAAATCTCTTAAAGTACTTGATTCCCTATTGCTTTAGCAAAAATCGGTACAATCCTTGCTAGAGAATATATGTGTGTATATTTTGCTGACAAGCTCTTAAACCTGATAGTAAGTGATGAAACAGTCTATGACGGTAGCATTCTAATTTTATTAAAGGTAATTTACCTTTTAATTATTAAGTATATGTTGTATGGTTTAACTTTAAGGCCAAAATTTTATTTTTTATTTTTTCTTTATGTATTATCACTCGTGTATAAACAAACAAATGTCTATATATATTTATGTATGTACACATTTGTTTGTTTGTTTTGTAATATTTTATGTTAGTGTGTGAAGATTAATAAATTAATAAATAAATAAAAAAATAAAAAGTTTTCTTTACACAGCCTTCAATTGGAACTCAAACGCTTCACTTGCTTACATGTCTTTCTCATAAACTTTGAGTACCTATTATCCACAGTGTTACCCACATATTTCCCAATCCCGTAAGGATATGGAAAAATACGTACTTAATGATTAATATTCTATATATTTTCCCGCAAATTTTTCCGATATTTCAATAGGAGTTGAATCCAAGACATCAGAAATCATTCGCATCTAAAGGCATTCTTAAGCTATAAATCTATTTTAATTTTCTATTAAACGATATATATTTTATTTATTTATTTATTCACTTTATTGTACACCACTGTTTCATAAGAACTTAAATAATACTTATACTAAGAAGCAGCTTGACAAAAGGCGGTCTTATCGCTTATAGCGATCTCTTCCAAACAACCCCAAGAGCAAAGAAAGACAGTAAACGGAAAGGTAGGCGATGTACGTAAACATTTTACTATCATATACTACATATATACTATAAATTTATAACGATTTATAAACTACATATATATTATAAAAAATATAAACCAGTATTATATTGGCATATTATAATAAGGAAGTCGTCGTTTTCATTTAGAGGACAGTGTAAGGTAATGGGATTTTACTTGGTTTTTAAATTTAACTAATGTAGTTGCGCGTCGAATTTGGAGAGGAAGTGCATTCCAAAGTCGAGTAGCCTCCGCTGTAAAGGATTTGTAAAAGAAATAGACCTCCTAGATGCCATTCTAGCATCTAGGAGGTCTTAATAATAAATTACTGTTTGAGCGTAAAGGCATCTTGTGACCATGGTTTGAATCGCGCGAACTAACATAAATGAATTTTTCTTTTAAATATTTGGGAGCATGAGGATCGAACAAGACACAGTACAGAAGCGAAACAATGTATATTACATAATTGGTAAGAATAAAAGCAATAAAAAACACATATAGATCGCCATAATGTGTCTATAATAAATAAAAAACCACAATAAGGGCTATAAAATAGTTTCAATTGAATATAAGAGTGCGTTGTTGATAAATGTTTGTATTTTTTCGCTTATGAGCCAAGTTGCAACGTTTTTCTCAAAGCCGAATGCGATTGTTTCTAGCTTTATCTCTCCTTAAGAGCCTCTTAGCTGTTTTTATAGTGAAAAGTTTCCTTTTTTATACGTACTTCGAATAAGGAATAGTTTTTCCTCCGATAACGTTCTTAACGACTTCCCTTGGGCTATTAGCTTTTATTTATATTAAAATTATCTAAGAAAATAAGAAAAGAATTAATCCATATGTAAATAAAGTAGTTATAAAGTCAAAGTCAAAATATCTTTATGCAAGTAGGCCTATTACAGCACTTATGAATCGTCAAATATCGTTTTTTTTTTCATATAATATATATGTCGGAGGGCAGATATCTGTGGAACGCTGGCGCCATCTATCGGCGTGGACAGAGTCAATAAGTGGCAGTCCGGCCCGTCTCTCGGCAGTTCTCGAGCGGCGGTCGGCCGGAGTAGTCGACTATTGAAACTGTCGCGTTCCTAGCTATTATTGTTAATGAGTTTGTGTAAATTGATATCGGGAACATTAAGTGATTGAACATTATAATCCGAGTTAGTTAACAAAGTGTTTGATTGCACCAACATTACCCACGAACGCCCACAGAATAAGAAATTAAATAATGGATCGAATTAATAACGATGTCGGCGGAGAAACCTGCGCCCCTGAGCTTTATGCTTCTCCGTTCTCTCTTATTCTCCGACATATAAATGAATGGGTAATGATAACGTTAAAGAACGACTTACAATCTAAAGTTACGAGGGTTCCTTCGCGTTCTGATCTGAGCAGACCACACAACAAACTCAGTCGGGAAATGGAAAGGGAGGAAAGAACTTATTAAAAACGGTTATAAAATTGTTGATATATCAAATACTAGCGCATTTAACTGTCTAGTCTGATCCCCGATTACTAAAAGTTCGTAAAACTATACTAATATAATTTTATATTAATTATTACATTTGAAAAGTATTTCTTACTAATTATTAAGAAAGGGTCAAAGGGAATATATAATTACCTTAAATCAAAAAACTATAAGCAAAATACTCTATATTCAAGTAGACTTAACATACATACAACAATCCATGGGTTCATTATTATAAAGAAATAAAAGAAAAGCCAAGGATTGCAACCGACGCTTACTTGTTGCTTTTGGTAGCTTGGAAAAGTGCGAAATAATTTTGCCGCGAAAACGGCCAGTAAATGGGGCTGACAAACGTTCGCTAAGCAACGAGTAAACATTCCGATGGCTTTTCTTTGTTTACATTTTTAAATTATTGTTATTATTTACAATATATCGCTTATTATATGTTGTACAACAATTGTGTTCTGTACAAATCTAATAATCTTTATTTTTTATTAATAAAATTAGCAAAATTTAACGACCGTACATGTGCAAAATTTACTAGAAAATACGATAATAAATGAAAAGACAAATAAAAAATAAACATTTCAGTTTTCATTACTAATCAATACGCTTATTTATTGCTGACAGGTTTGCGCCTGACTGTGATCACACCTAATAGTAATTGATCATAGAATCTAAAATAAAACCGCGCTAATCTGGTAAAAGGCAATTTACCTATTATGGTTTCTACACATCGTACCGGAACAAGTCTCTTTACTTAGTGGTACATTTTTGCTTGTAGGCTGGTAACTAGGCACGCCCGAACTCGCCAGTCCAGAATCAGACAAATTCGAAAAGGCAAATGAAATGAATTAAATGAATTTTATTTGCTTAAATATGGATACATAAGTTCGTCTTAAATATTAATATTTATTCCAACATCTCATTACATTAAAAGAATCTATAAGTACCTATATATATTTAGTTTATTAAAAATTATACAAATAAGAAGAAAAGATTTCAGTCAATACCTTAATTTTAACATTTTGTCATTGAAAAATTCATTAACATTATAATAACGTTTTACCATCACAAAATTTAAATAAATATACAAATATAGTTTTATTCAATTTAAGTCCACGTCTAAGTTGAAACTAACTAACTTATAAAATTAAATTAGATTCGAATTATATTTCGTCAATTTTAGTGAAATATTTAATCGTATATCATATATATATTTGTCATACATTTAATATAATAATGATAATATATAAGTAACCATGATAACATTATATCGAACCTTAACATTAATACAGAAAAAGTTAAATTAATTGCGCCATCAGAAGCAATTGGATGGGTGCCCATAAGACTGGCAGCGTTACCTCTTTGGACAGCAATATTTATAAGCTCCGAAGTACCACCCGGCCTTGGGGTCAGTTTTAGCCTCAGGACCCCAGAGTCCCAATGTCTCCACGACAAAAGGCACAAATATGTATTCTAACGCAAGGCTCTCATATTTGCGCCTCTTGGCTTTTTCCACTAATGATGCCGCCGCTCCCGCTGATTTGGAGATAGCGTCAATGTGAGATAGTGCAAGCGTATCATCATATTTAGCATCCCACACCAACGACCTTCCTTTTTTCCAAGGCATCTACGATATACCATCAGGTCTCTTACCATCATCACGTGCAATTCCATTCGGCTCGAGAATAGGCGGCACGTTAATGGTGACAAGAGTCCTTCTGATGATGTCGTTGATGCCAGTGTGTCTTGGGAGACGACCAGCGCTACGAAGACAAGACCGTGGTGACCGACGATGGGACTCTGTTGTTTTTACACCCAGACGCAGACACGTAGATAAAGTTAACGTAGTCTCGTCTAACAAGGTACCTATGGATGCAGATGGAAGCGCATGTCGCCAGAAACCTAACTCGCGTTCAATAACAGCAAGGAGGCGAGCCCTCTCTGTTAGATCTTCTGATGATGTCGTTGATGCCAGCGTGTCTTGGGAGACGACCAGCGCTACGATGACAAAACAGACCGTGGTGACCGAGTTGATTCAGCCACTCACCACATTTACAACGACGGGGCTCTGTTGTTTTCACACCCAGACGCAGACACGTAGATAAAGTTTACGTAGTCTTGTCTAACAAGGTACCTATGGATGCAGATGGAAGCGCATGTCGCCAGAAACCTGACTCGCGTTCAAAAACAGCAAGGAGGCGAGCCCTCTCTGTTAGATCTTCTGATGATGTCATTGATGCCAGCGTGTCTTGAGAGACGACCAGCACTATGAAGACAAGACAGACCGTGGTGACCGAAGATGGGGCTCTGTTGTTTTCACACTCAGAGGCAGACACGTAGATAAAGTTAAGGTAGTCTTGTGTAATAAGGTACCTATGGATGCAGATGGAAGCGCATGTCGCCAGAAATCTGACTCGCGTTCAAAAACAGCAAGGAGGCGAGCCCTCTCTGTTAGATCTTCTGATGATGTCGTTAACCAGCGCGTCTTGGGAGACGACCAGCGCTACGAGGACAAAACAGACCGTGGTGACGGAGTTGATTCACCCATTCGCCACATTTACAAGGATATAAGTATAAATATTTTCTCAAAACTGGAAAATCTTAATTATAGTGACATCGTAGTAAATGTAGTATTGAGTATCCTTTCTTACAAACAGGCAAACCTCGTAGATGTATAAGCATGGAAGTGGCAATTTGTTAACTCCAATTAAATTTGTCAAGAAAAACAAAATTTTAATTGTATGACTCTCAACATTTAATTTGACCCTAAATTAGCCTAACAAATAAAATCACAGTGCCATGGAGCAGCTCAAAGTAATGTAATCCACTCATAAAACCTCTATTAATCCTCTGCAGTGTTGTGTCATCAACGGTAGCCGAAATTTTAATCACCCCCCTTCCCACTCAACCCCCTCAACGCCGCAGGGCTCCGGACGGCCGCCTTACACGATATTCCCATTACTTAGGCCATGGCGATAATAAAATTTAATATAATGTTGAGGAAACGGATTCTACCACAATGGCAGACGGCTAGCTGTCGAGCTTTAATGCGTGAATTTAAGCTTATTAGAGTAAATATTGCAAACGGACGTGTTATTCAAGCACTGATTTGGACAATCCTACATTAATATTTTAATTCAAATTCAAATATTCTTTATACATTTGGCTGCATAAAATTAAACTATAAATACATTTCTTTAAACAACTTCCACAAGACGTTCTAGAGATGTCATTTATTAAATTCAAAGTCTTTGTTAAAAGAATGTTGATTGCAAAATCATACTATAAGGTGCAAGATTACTTAGACGATAAAAACGCGTGGAATTTTTTTTATATTGCTGACAGTTTAGCGTTTGACTGTGATCTCACCTGATGGTAAGTGATGATACAGTCTAAGATGGAAGCGCGCTAATCTGTTAAGAAGCGATATATCCCTTACGGTTTCTACACAGAAACATAAATCTCTTTGTTTGGCAGTACATCTTTGCTGGTAGGGTGGTAACTGGCAAAGGCCTAAGCCTCCCACCAGTCCAGACAAATTAGAAAATACAATTTCCTAAAATCGTCCTACCGGAGATCGAACCCGAGACCTTTGCCAGCTAGGCGAGTACTCGCAACGCTGCGCTAACGAGGCCGTCATTACATTACTCTAAATTGAATTTAAATATAATATACTAACAAGACATTTAACTAACTGCCTCATTGGTCTAGCGGTTAGCATATTCGACTACAGACGCGAGGTCGTGGGTTCGAGTCCCGGGTCGGGCCAATTCGAAATCGATATTGTTTTCTATTAAGATTTTCTCAATATTTTCCCGAAGTTGGGAAGTTGGAGGTGTGATCCACCCCCGTGCCTCGGAGAGCACGTTAAGCCGTCGGTCCTGCGCCTGATCTCTCTCTGGTCGTGTCGGACTCCCGTCACACCGGACTATGAGAGTGAAGGAATAGGGAGTGCACTTGTGTACTATGCCTGCCAATCCGCAGTGGAGCAGCGTGGTGATAAAAACCCACGCTCCTCGGAGTGAGTAGGCCTGTGCCCAGCAGTGGGGCGTTAATGGGCTGCTACTTACTTACTTTTTATATATGCATTTTATAATTATATTTCATAATAACTAATTAACTTCTTTAACTCATTGTTTTCTTTTTGTTAATATTAAAAATTATATCAGTCTTATAACCGTTGATAAATGGGGATTTTCCTATTTTAAGACAAATGTGACTAATTGCTGAGTTTTACACATTATTACAATATCTGTTCGTAGTTAATATAATAAACTATGTTATATAAATTGTAAATAAATTATATTGTAATCCTAAATGTATAATACATGTACAAGAACGTGTAGGCATATAAATTTTATACAAAACTTAACTCTTTTAGAAAGAAACTATTGCAACAATGGCTTAGGCTAGACCCTAATTAATTATGTGTTTTTCACCCTAACGAATTGTAACTCAAAAGTGTAAAATAATTCTCGTCTATCCGTCACGCTTTCACGATTAAACTACTGAACCAATTTAAATGAAACTTTGTACACGGATAAACTAGAGCCTAAGAAAGGACTTAGTACTGTGTAGTGAAATAGTGCAAATAGTTTTATACTAATAGCTTATTTGTGAAATAGTTAGCATGAATTATTAAAAATGCTCCCCAAAAAAACCATTCCTCACGAACACAGCTAGTTTAATATATATGACTTATAATGTGTGTGTAATTATCACTATATATCCTTAAAATTCATCATAAATGCGGTTTCGGTTTGAAACCGTAGGCTTTCTCATTTATAATATTAGCTAAAATGTCTGTAATGGTTTAAAAAGAAATTTAAACTTTTCCTAAAATATAAACCTTGGAGAAATACCGGCTTTTCATTATAAAATTGGATAAAAATAACATAAAATCTGATCGCTAATACTAACATCGAGCACCATAAATTCTTTGTAAAGCAATAAAACAGAATCGGGCCACAGTATCTGACTTTAGCATGGAGCCGCGGGCTGTCGAAGGGTTAGGTGTATCTTTTATGCGTCCATCTTAAAGGGGTCTGTTTAACGCAGAAAATTGAGAAATGGACCGGATAACTTCGTTATACCCCGTGCTACTAGATTACAATTTGAATGAAAAATGTTTTGTTTTCACTAACTGCAACCGTACTTAATTAGTAGGTCTTATGTTAATATCCGTTAATTATCAGATCAATTGTCAATATCATTTCTTACAGTTTAAGTCGAGTCATATAACCATCTACAGGATAGACCCTAATTAATTCCTGTAAAGTTTACTTTATTTCATAAAATATAGATGTGTAAGTTCACATTTATTTTACGAGCCCTGTTTCTATTTCTTCCCAACGAATTGTAACTCAAAGATGTAAAGTAACAATCCTTACTAATACTATAAATGCAAAAGTGACTCACTCTATCTTTTTTTTTTTTTATTGCTGACAGATTAGCGCTTGACTGTGATCTCACCTGATGGTAAGTGATGATACAGTCTAAGATGGAAGCGCGCTAATCTGTTAAGAGGCGATATACCCCTTACGGTTTCTACACAGCATCGTACCGGAACACAAATCTCTTTGTTTGGCGGTACGTTTTTGCTGGTAGGGTGGTAACTAGCCACGGCCGAAGCCTCCCACCAGTCCAGACTCAGACAAATTAGAAAATATAATTTCCTAAATTCGTCCTACCGGGCATCGAACCCGGGACCTCCGCTAGCAAAGCGAATACTCGCACCACTGCGCCAGCGAGGCCGTAAATCTATCGTGCTTTCACACCAAAACTACTAAACAAATTTATATGAAATTTGATACACAGTTAGTCTAAAGCCTCAGAAATGATATAGACTACTTTTTAATTCTAAATAAATAAAAATTTTAACAAAAAAAGAACCGCCTTCAAAACAAACTTACAAATATATTATTATGCTTTAAAAAGTAAGAAACAATTGCGTATTCTTTTCTAGTGTTCTTCGTATTCTTATATTCGAAGATGGTGTCAGCCAAGGTAGAGGTTCCCCGCGTCTCCACTTGGCAGCTCCAGCGTCTCTCCCACCTATAGCCATATATGTAGGCACCTCTGCTGACACCATCTCCGAATATAAGAATACGAAGAATACTAGAAAAGAATACGCAATTGTTTCTTACTTTTTAAAGCATATTAATATATTTGTAAGTTTGTTTTGAAGACTGTTCTCTTTTTTGTTAAAATTTTAATTAATTTTTTGATTTTTAGTGAATCTGAAGTAAACTAACAAATTTCTCTCAATATGTGTACTCCTAAAAACGTATTGCAATGCAGCAACAAACGTAAGCTCATTGCTATTTGATTACAGACACTTACATTTTCTGCCATAAACCGCACCCTTACTGTAAGCCGTTGAGGAGATCCATTGATCTTCATATTTAACTACGACTAGCACTACTGAAATATCTGGATAGCCTATAGAAGATTATCCTTACTAAAATAATAAATTCAAAAGTATCTGTATGTCTGTCACGCTTTCACGTCGAAAAACACTGCAAATAGTTTATACGTACGTGTCTTATTTTTAAAATAATTAGCCTCAATTATTATAAGTGCAGAAACTAGTATATATATAGATATATGTACAATTTAGACACTCACATATTCTACTTATATTACTGTTTACTGTAACGCTGTTGCTAATAAAGAAAAAAATATTTTTCAGTAACATTTTCAACGATTGCGCAAACCTGACTAATGAAAGGAAATTTTAAATTAGTTTATACAGAGTAATAAGAGAATAAATACAAATATTTAATTTGCTGAGTGTGCCGAACAGGTAACTTAACAGCCGAGTTGTGAAAACTTAGCGAGCGTTAAGTTTTGCACTTTTAAAAACTTGCAGGACACCGTAAACTCATTAACCAGAGTACAGTGCTTATTATTAAGCATAGGAATATAACTTGCGCTAATTAAAAAAGGATCTTTTATCAAAATTCTGGTTTCGATCCCCGGTAGGGCGAATTTAGGAAGCATATATTAGCAAGTGGTTATCCCAACGTCATTAGTAGGGTCCATAATTCAATCTCCAAAGTGTGGGAGGCGGTGGGTAATGTTGGTGTAATCAAACACTTAATTAATTAACTCAGTTAATAATATCCAATCACTTAATGTTCCCGATATCATTTTACACAATCACATTAACAGTAATAGGAACGCGATGGTTTCAACAATCGACTGCACTGGCAGAGTGCCACCCGATAGCTGAGAAACGCCGCCGAACCGTGACTCATTGACTCTGTCTAGCGCCGATGGACGGCGTTGGCGTTCTGGAAACTACTTAACATAAGTCTGTGGAGAGCTGGCGCCATCTGTATATCGGCGTGGGACAGAGTCAATAGTCTCTCGGTAGTTCTTGGGTGACGATTCACCAGAGCGATCGACTATTAAAACTGTCGCGTTCCTAGCTATTATTATTAATGAGTCTGTGTAAATTGATATCGGGAACATTAAGTAATTGAACATTATAATCTGAGTTAATTAAAAAAGTGTTTGATTACACCAACATTACCCACGAATGCCTAAAGTATGGAAATTATGGATGCCATTAATGACCCTGAGAAATGAGAACTGAGAACCCTACGCCCTTATGCTTTATGCTTCTCCTTCTCTCTTATTCTCCGACATATATATAATATATATATTCGGGACTGGCTGGAGGCTTTGGTCATGGCAACTTGCCTCCCTATGTTAGACTATAGATAGTTGGGTGGCGGCGCTAATGGTTCTAATGGTATTGAGTAATATAAAGGCAACAGTTAAAAAAATAAACAAAAACCATGGGTGTAATATTATGAAATGTTATACATTACGAGGTAATTCTAAGAAGCGGAACATTTGTGTAATTAGAGTTTATCGTGTTGCCTTATGATGCTGTTGTTTTAAAAGAAATAGTGCTAAATTGTATAAATTCAAATAGTGAAGTAATTATTAGTATAGTGCAAGTTGTGTATATGTAATTAGTGGATAGAATAAAAGTTGTTAGTTAATTTGAGTTGGTGTTTTATAATACCCACCAACAAAAGGGTACCGTCGAGCAAAGATATTTGTGTTTCGTTACAGTGCTGTGAAACCATAAGCGTTAGTCTTAGATTGTATCATCATTTACCATCAGGTATGTTCACAGCCAAGCGCTAATCTGTATCTCAGCCTAATTCGTCCGCCGCTATATTGTGAATCGATTTTTTTAATTTAATTTCATAAAACACTATATTTTAAGTCCTTCATGTTACTCGGTATGCATGATGCATATGCATATGCTGCATAAGATGAAGACGACGTTAATATGCGGTGGAAATTCATTATTATTTTATTCATGAAGTGCTTTCTCAGTTCTTTAGCTTGACTTCGTCAGATCTAGTAAACGCATATGTGTCTTTATGGAATAGGGTTTTACTTGTGGAATGTTATTCTTGGAAGTGAAAACTTCAGGCACGTTTAGTATTTAGTCGGTATTGAATTAGACTGAGCCGTCACGTCGAAATTAGACAGTTAAAGTTATGGCGATGTCGTTTACTTATTGTTGACAAAATGGCGGCTTGTCTGTCATCTCACCTGATGGTCAATGATGATACAGAACCACGTAAAAATTTATTTACAATGTATCCCTTTTCTTGTCCGCAAAAAACTTATTTTTTTCCAAGTACCGTCGTAAATCGACTTAAATGCAATCGCTTGCCTCCACCGCACGGACGTTTTTAGCGTCCATTGCCCCGCGGATCGAATGACGCTAAAGTGGCTCTTGGGACTAAAGTGTCCATGAAAGACGACCAAATTTTGTGATTTTTATGTTTGTTAATGTTATCTTTTGTATATTTAATTAAGGTTATGGTGTAGCGTCATGTTGCGCTTATCTTTAAGATAGTGAAAAAAGTCCGTCTTGTAGGCTCATATCTGAAAAATTAAAACTTACCTCAAGGGTTTTCATTGTTGTTCACATCACTTACATAATTAAAAACACAAATAATCACTAATAAACACTCACAGTTTATAAAATTCCGCAAAAAAACTTACGAACTTCGATGCGACACACGCACCGTTAGTAACGGTCACTTTGTAACAGATTTATTTTTGAGTTTTCTATTGTCTGGTGTTATCTCTACGCATATTTTGTTACGATAGTTACCGAGAGGCGAAATAGATTGCCCACTCACTGTCAATGCCCACCACGAAGGGAATAAGGCGTGATGCTATGTATGTATGTATATTGAATTAAATTAATTGAATTAAAATGGCGTGTCTATTTTTATGAAAGCGTCAATGGTACATACATCAGAATTTGATAAAAAAAAATGATTACACATATTTTTTTTGTAATATGTAAAATATAATAATGGTTACTGTGGGTTATCCTTTACAGATAAACGTATACCATCACTGACTTTCCTATAGATCTTTTTAAGATATACAATTCTGTAGCACATTAATTTGATCTAACTCGTAAGGTTTAGCCAGCATTTTCAATTTAAGTGCCCAAAAACATTTGTTACGACATCTCACTACAAATGTTTAAATTTATGGTCATTTTTGTATTATAATATGTATGTGTTATATTTGTAAATCTTCCTCTTTAATCTCTCTATCATCACGATATATTTTATTTTAATATTTACCATTAATTGTCTGTGTGTGATAACTCAAGATCGCATAAATGCATTTAGTTGAAAGCATTGTTTACCTTCTTCGTAGCAGACGTAATAAATCACAACGCAGATAGTATAATCAAGTGTATAAGATACGACGTACACTGACGGTAACGTAAAGTTCACGTTAACGTATTTAACAAGAAAATTCATGTTTAATACAAGGAGACCGCTTCAAAAAACAAAGACAGATATAGTATTATTGACACCTTTTGATGATGTGACGGAAAAATCATATATTTAAACCATTTTTGAAGTGAAACTCCTTTAGGCGCATGTAGGTAAAATTTTTGCGTTTTTATGCTAATTCGTTTGAAGGTTAGGTAGTTTTAATAATTACAAATAACATTATATTATTACATAGTACACAAGTGCACTCTCTATTCCTTCACTCTCATAGTCCGATGTGACGGGAATCCGACACGACCGGAGAGAGGTCAGGCGCAGGACCGACGGCTTAACGTGCTCTATGAGGCACGGGTGTGGATCACACTGCCAACTTCCCAACTTCGGGCAAATATTGAGAAAATCTTTATAGAAACCCGGGACTCGAACCCAGGACCTCATGTCTGTAGTCGAACATGCTAACCACTAGACCAATGAGGCAGTTCTTTAGTATTGTTATAAAATTAATTAATTAAAACATTTAATATAGTATTTTTCATAAATAAAATATAATTAATAATTTGTAATATTGTCAAAAAACGCGGTGCGTTTTTATTTATAATACGTCATTTGAAATTTCAATGAATTGTTTGTATTAATTTTCGACACACTTAATATTTTAATGACAACTAAATTCCTAACATATCCTCCTTTTCCCCTCTAAGTCTCGGAAATCTAAAACAAGACTTGAAAATTTGTTTACCAAAGAAGTCTCACTTCTAACATGTGTACTTTAACGCACGCATTTTTAATTATTTTTTTTACGATTATTTACACTCCGTCATGTTAGTACAGCTCAATGAAACGATAGTTTCATAAAAATACATTACTTTGCTTAAAAAAATATCAGCAATGAAACAGAAAATTCAAAACAGCTGATGGATTTTAAAAACAGAAAGAAACTTTCAAAGAAACTTTGACTGGTGCGTTCAAGCGTCAACTATTTTCGATTTTCTGTTACATTGTTGGTTTTTTTAGTAAAGCAATGTATTTTTATCAAATAAAACATTTTTTTCTTTATTTTTTGAAACAAAGGCAACCGGAACAGCTTGTTAAATTATAAATTTCTAAAACATCGTTATAATGATAAAGTTTCCTATATAAAGCGTGTCGCTCCATTCCTCCCGACCAAGAGATTACGAGAGGATATTGTCTCAGCAATATAAGTGCGAAGAAACGCAAACACCTCACAGGCTCTGGCTAATCGCTTAATCAAAATTTATTCCGCACTTTGATTTTAAATTTGGGACGCAACATTTATTACTGAGCCCCTCTAGCAACCCTTCGGGGGCGGCTTCATTATCGTGGATTAAGGCTGCGGAATATTTTATCGATCGCATCGACGCCAGTATTCATTTTCAATTAAGCAAGTATTTTATTAAGTTCAGGCGCGGAATTGATGAGTTTCGCGAACTAATATTTACAAAGGTGTTCCCGTAAGACGGGATTCTCCGATGTTTCATGTCTTAGTCACACTGACTTTATGCTCGTATATACATGTTGTCTCGTACGAAACCAATTCAATAACATATTAACTAACTTTAGACTCTTAACTAAGTCTTGTGTAAGTATTTTGCTATCTTAATACTATGTGACACAAAGTATGTTCTATTATATCTACATAAAATTGACATTTCATTCAGGGGTCACTGTATAAGTTTCTGTAACCGCCGCCTTAACGCTAAAGTAGGTCTTGGGACTTAAATGTTGATGAAAGACTACCTAAATGTTACAATTTTTATATTTGCTAATAGTTAAAGTGTACAATGTTATCTTTTGTTTATTAAATTAAGAATCTGGTGTAGCGTTTTGTTGCGCTACTAAGTTTGAGATAGTGAAAAAAGTCCGTCTTGTATTTATAGGCCTATATTGGTATTGATAGGTAACTTAAAAACTAAAACTTACCTCAAGGGTTTTCATTGTTATTCACTTATATAATCAAAACACTAATACTCTCTAATAAACACTCACAGTTTATAAAATACCACAAAAAAACTTAACGACCTTCGACGCGACACACGCACCGTTAGTAACGGAGTAACGGTCACTATGTAACTGATTTATTTTTTGTTCTTCCATTGGCTGGTGTTATATCTACGCATATTTTGTTACGACAGTTATCGAGAAGCGAAATAAATAGTACACAATACGAAAAACAAAGATTTGCTTATATATCTGATTGCCCGAGTTGATACAGAACTAACGTATCATGTCAACTAGTAGTTGACAGGGCCAGAAGATGTTACAAAGATGTTACTTAATGCATTTATATCTCTTATTAAAAGAAAACTCATTGTGTATTCATTCTATAATGTGATGGATCCGATTCAGTTTGTAGTGGGCTCTTTTCATGACTGGGCGCAAAGAAAGAAAAGAAAGAAAGAACTATATTTATGCTTTACACACCGTGAAACATGTACAGTTTTTGTTAAGGTATAAATTTGTGTAGCGAAGGAACCCTCGTAACTTTACATTGTGAGACTTTCTTTAATGTCATCATCATTTGTAAATTGAAATAATATATGAAAAAAATTATATTTGACTGAAAAGTGCTGTAAAGGCATACTTGAATAAATTTATTGTGAATTTAATTGAATTGAACAATTATCTAAGTCTAAGTAAGATAGTAAAAAATATAGATACTATATATAGTATCTATATTTTTTACAATCTTCTTTCTATTCTCTATTTTTTTGTAAATTACAAAAATTATTCGTTCAAATACCTTCATTGCATTTCCTATTATTTTGTATCATATAAAACATATTTATTATCAACTAATAGAGGTTTATCTAGAATAATATCAATTGCTTCAATTTATATTCTCAATTCTTAAGGAATTAAGTGTTTATACCTTTTACAAATATTTTTCCGTGGTTTCTTCCCATTTTTCTTTATTTAAAAAATCTACTAACTTTTTATTACTAGGTAAAGATAAACTTCGTTATATTTATAAGGATTTATGATTAAAGTAAGTAGCAGCCCATTAAGGTCCCACTGCTGGGCACAGGCCTCCTCGCTCATATGAGAGAGGGTTTTTAGAGCATAGACCCACCACGCTGCTCCACTGCGGATTGGCAGGTATAGTACACAAGTGCACTCTCTATTCCTTCACTCTCATAGTCCGATGTGACGGGAATCCGACACGACCGGAGAGAGATCAGGCGCAGGACCGACGGCTTAACGTGCTCTCCGAGGCACGGGGGTGAATCACACCGCCAACTTCCCAACTTCGGGCAAATATTGAGAAAATCTTAATAGAAAACTCAATATCGATTTCGAGTTGGCCCAACCCGGTACTCGAACCCAGGACCTCATGTCTGTAGTCGAACATGCTAACCACTAGACCAATGAGGCAGTCAAGTCAAGTCAGTCAAGATTTATGAGTAATACAAACCAATCATTAATATTACGTTCTTGTATTTCTTTGATACTGAATCGATATTATATTTAAAGATATTTATAAATTAATTAAATGGTTAAAAAACACACAACACTTTGTATCTCAATATAAGATTTTTTTTGATTATAAAATATTTAAAAGACCTGCCTCTTATTTAAATAACAATTGGACATGTATTTAGAAAAACATATTTGTCGTTATAAGTCTTAACTAAGGATACAAATGCGAAAGTGACTCTGTCTGTCTGTCGCGTTTTCACGCCAAAACTACTGAACCGATTTAAATGAAATTTGGTACACAGATAGTCTATAACCTGAGAAAAGACAGGCTGGTTTTAATGCAAAAAATTGGTTGTAAGAGATGGAAGTATCCTTATTTTTAAAGCTAGAAGCATCTAACTTATTTTTTAGCTGCTGATTCAACCTAAATAAAAATGACATGCAAAGTTTGTAACAATTTTAACCTCATGGGTGTAAAATAACTAGTGGGAGCAAACTTTCATCTCCTAGTTGAAAATTTGTGTAGAAGTATTTCATGTAGGTTTTATTTATAACAAAATTGCCTGAATTATTAAAAATGCTATCCAAAAAACACTACTCCACAGAGACGAAGTCACAGCTAGTCACTTATAAGTTCAAATATGATAGGATTTTCCACTTTAGCTTTTAAGCCTATTTTTGACATAATTTAAATTCGCAGTTTAATTACTTAATTAATATATTCCTGCTCTTATAATGCAATGTTTCCTTCTTATGTCCGTCCCTCCGGCCTACCCTCTTTTAAATCCGACATATAAGTCGTGAAGTGTGGATACACTTCACGACTTATTATATATCGCATGTGTCAGAAATTGAGCAATAATAATCAGTAATAATAAGTAAATTTATACTATTAAAATCTGTCTGTTATAAAGAAGTTGGAAGGGGAAGACCAAGGCGAACGTTCCTGGACCAAATCCAGGACATTTTAAATAAGGGCCAGGTCCAGAGTACTCTAAACCGACGAACTTGTATGAAAGGTTTAATAAGAATGAAAGAAGCGAAGGAGATATGTAAGGATCATGGAAAGTGGAAGGACGTGGTCTCTGCCTACCCCTATGGGAATGAGGCGTGATGCTATGTATGTTATAAAATTTTACCGCAGTGTTTTGTGAATATAATTATCAAACAACATAATCCAGCCACGTAGCTTAAGTAATTTGCTTGAATGCGGCAAACAGCGGATATGAAAGATCGATATTCAATTCCAAACAAGATTCCGCAAAAGTCGAACAGATAAATTAGATGTTCTTTAACAAAGCATTGTTGAACGCTGCAAGGTGACTTCAATTTCCTGTAGCCGAGCATCCGAGCGGTACAACCATCAAAGTACAACTTTTGAAGGCTTTCACGTCATGGAATCCGATGTATCCATGCACTTTGTATTCAAACGCAAACCTATTCAATTCTATTTCAAATTTATCCTTCTTTGTCTTATCAAATTGTTCGTGATCAATATCAAAATATTCTTTAAGATCATAAACCACTTTTGGATCGTCAGTAGTCTGTCCAATGGTAACAAATATAACTCAACGGTTATTCCTTTAAATATAGTTTTGGTTCAGCTTTCATGTGCAACTGGAATCAAGTCCAAGTAGTTGTAATATGCTTTTGTATTTGTAGGCAAATCTAAAAGTGATCCGGGCATCAATCCAACAAATGATTATTGAACGTATATTTGCTGTATAATTGAATATTATTAGACATATGAAATGATTAAGAAGTTATGGTTCGGGCAGATGTAATCAGTTACAGTTAGTATACAGTTGAAGACAGAAGAGGTAATTAATCCCTTATGCTTTCTACACAGCATCATAACGAAATGCTTATTAGGCACTCGGCCTCGCTGGCACTCTGGTGCGGCTGATAGACCTCCTGGATTCAATTCCAGGCAATGCATATTTAGGAAATTGTATTTTTTAATTTGTCTGAGTCTGGACTGGTTGGAGGCTTCGGTTGTGTCTACGTACCAATCGTACCAGTACGATGCGCGGTGTAGAGAAACTATGAGAGGTAAATTGCCTATTACCAGATTAATTATTCACGTTAATTTTAGACTGCATCATCACATACCATTAGGTATAGTTTGTTCCTAGCCCTAACAACTTTAACAGAGTCATCATAAGAAGTGTTTAGCAAGGAAGTTCTCTTAAGTATATTGCTAGAAGTTTCCGTATGGTGGACACGGGCACAGTCGTATTAAAGGGCCAAGGTTGCTAAAGTAATTGTAATGTATCTGTTTATCTGTATTGCACATTAAGCGGTGCACTAGAGATGGTGTGTTTTATAGTTTTATTGCATGTACTATGATGTCGATTCATAACGTATTTCTCGTATTACAAAGAAATACTAATAAATATGTGTATTGGTCCAAGTTTAAATACCGCAGGAAAACCAGTTTGAAAGACATATATTTATGATAAAATCTTGCAATATTGAAATAAGTAAGTAGCAGCCCATTAACGTCCCACTGCTGGGCACAGACCTCCTCACTCCTAGGAGCGCGGGTTAGAGCATAGACCCACCACGCTGCTCCGCTGCGGATTGGCATGCATAGTACACAAGTGCATTCTCTATTCCTTCACTCTCATAGTCCGATGTGATGGGAATCCGACACGACCGGAGAGAGATCAGGCGCAGGACCGACGGCTTAACGTGCTCTCCGAGGCACGGGGGTGGATCACACCGCCAACTTCCCAACTTCGGGCAAATATTGAGAAAATCATAATTGACAACTCAATATTGATTTTCGAACTGGCCCGACCCGGGACTCGAACCCAGGACCTCATGTCTGTAGTCGAACATGCTAACCAATAGACCAATGAGGTAGTTGAAATAAGTATTGTAGATATATGTCCAAATAACGCCTGAAATCTACTTTTTTTGCACACACATACAAATGTAGGCAGAGAACACGTCCTTCCACTTGCCACGGTCCTTGCATATCTCCTTCGCTTCTTTCATTCTCATTAAATCTTTCATACAATTTCGTCAGTTTAGAGTACTTTTGACTTGTCCCTTAAGACGTCCTGGATTTGTTCATGGATTCTACATGCCCAAACCATCTAAGCATACCTTTCTCAATTTTAGTAGAAGTCGAGAGGTTAATAATTGATTCAGAGGACTGAGGACTAAATTGAAGTTAATTTAGAAGGACAAAATGCCTTGTACTAAAACAACTCTCTTTAAAACTAAGTCTATACGAAGTATTTTTTGGGTTCGGCAGTTTTATCACGGAATAGAGATTTCTTACAGGCGAACTTTGGGTTTAAAGGTTAGTATCTAAACAAAATATGTTTAATGTATGTTATAACCAAGTACCGTGTGCTTGTTAGGATTTATTATTTACAAAAGCTTGTATATCGCATTACCCCATTCACCTGGCTGCTCAGCGCACGGTCGCGGGGCTGATATCCCATTTGTCTGACGAGACGGAGTAACTTTTCACTCCACGTCACGACGACTTTGTCTAATCAATAAGTTAATGCATGTTGCATTTTACAGTTAATTTGCAAGTGCTTCTAGATATTAGTTCATACGCGAGTGAAATGAGAAATTTATAGACATAGCCCAGAAATTTACTAAGTACTTATACTACTTTACAATATTTTTAGGCAACGTAATTTCGGTCAATTCACAATGTATTTTGGGAATATATTTATTTTATATTATTCACCTGACTTTACATATAGATTGGACGTCGTAATGTACTAAATAGAATTCGCTGCTTTGTATAAATAATCACACAATCCAAAATTTTAGTTAAATATACAGACGAATCCAGAATAACATTATGACTGATTGTTTATGTATACTATAAAATCAAAATGTTCTATATTGAAGTAGGCTTGAAAGGTACTTTTGTATCGTCAATAGTCCGTCCGTTGGTAATAAATCTACCACTGGTTCAGAAAGTTGATTCCGCTGAGAAGAAACCGGCAAGAAACTCAACGGTTACTCCTTTAAACATAGTTTTTGTACGATACAATATGATTAGCTTTCAGGTGCCACCGGAATCAAGTCCAAACTTCTATGACACTTAAATAATCTTCAATATTATAATATGCTTTGTGTAATAGGACGTTTTTAACCTATTTCTTAAAACTATGTGGAGGGAAATTCAGAAATGATTCGGGTATCTTATTAAAAATGCGTATGCTCAACCCTAGATATGACTTCTGAACCATCTTCAATCTAAAATATGACATTACAAGTTTATTTTCATTTCTTGTATTAAATAACGAGGTTCCATCTCCGCAATACGAAAACTACTGAAATATACTTGTTAAAACCGTATGCTAACTTTATTAATAGGTACACTTATCTTTAAATCAAATTTTAATGAAACAATTGTGGTTAGTTTACGAAATCGAAACCTTACAGGTTTGCATCATAGCAATGCCAATGACGTCCGCGAAGCTAAAACTTTCAAAGAGCTTTCTCTCAGGTCCTTTTATTTATACTTACAATATTATTAATTCAGATTCCAGCAAAAATAATTTTGTTTACTTGCCAAATACAAAACCTTGCAGGTTTTCATCCAAACAATACCATTGACGTAGGCTAACGTAATGCGAAAGCTTTCAAAATACCCTCATTCCGACTTTTATTAAAACAAACTTAAAAGATACGTGCCATAACCATTTGTGTAAATAAAATTTCAGTTAAAACAATCCCGAACGCTTGCGAAATCCGAGCTTTGTAGGTTTCCGTCATGGCAATACCAATGACGTCCGCCTTCGCGATACGAAAACTTTCGAAATACCCTCGTTCCGGCCTTTATTAAAACCTACGGAGCATATTGCATAACTGATGGCAATAAGTAAGGCGACCGACTCACTCCACGCCGCAACGAATTCAATATTCACAGTGAGTTGGAAAGTTTTATTATTGCGGCGTAAATATAATGAGTGCAGGTGAGGCAGTTTTGTCTGCTGGGATTTACTGCGACCGCTATTCGGGCTGCGGGAAGACACGAAATTAACTTATGCAGCGCTAAGCGAAACGAGTTGCTAGTTTTAACTGAGCTTATTAAGATTTTATGATCATATTTATCATTATATCAACTTATAATATTCTTTATTAAAGCAGATAAAAAAGCTCTTATGAATATTTTGTTATTTCATTAAATATTAACCGATCCGCACAACCTCGTTGGCATCAAGAGTTAAAGAACAAATTTGATAAGCATGCCAACTTTAAAAGATAGATATAAGATGAGTAAATGCAGGGAATATGCAAAATAGTGGTCTGCACGCCTCAAGGTATGGCCAGACTGGCTGCGCATGCAGGAGTGTTGGTGCCAACACTTATGTATGGTAGTGAAAGTTGGGTATGGCAGAAGAATCACAAAAGTTAAATAAATGCGGTAGAGATGAGAGCGTTGAGCTGAAACTGACTGGCAGAGTAAGAAATAGCGTGATAAGAGAACGTTGTGGTATATAAGAAGATGTCGTGACTAAAATTGAGAAGGGTATACTTAAATGGTTTGGGCACGTAGAGAGAATGAGTGAAAGGAAACTGACAAAAAGGATTTATGAGTCAAGAGTTAATGCGAAAGTTAGAAGGGGAACACCAAGGCGAACGTTCCTGGTTCAAATCCAGGACATTTTAAATAAGGGCCAGGTCAAGAGTACTCTAAAACGACGAACTTGTATTAAAGGTATAATGAGGATGAAAGAAGCGAAGGAGATATGCAAGGATCGTGGTAAGTGGAAGGATGTTGTCTCTGCCAAGCCCTATGGAAATGAGGCGTGATGCTGTATTTATGTAATGCACGAACTTTTTTTTAGCACTTTTAAAGGAAATCTTTCAGAAACTAAAATTTTGAAACATTCATTGATGCACCGCTCCTATTGGTTTCAGCCTATAACCTTCCTGGGTAAATGGGCTATCTAACACTAAACTGACATTAAGTACACTTCTTTACTAGTTTTATTTGCGTGTTGATACGCTCTTTAATAAAATATCATTTAATAGGATAGGGTTTAATACAGAGGTATAAATAATATTGTTTGATATTCGATGGGACTTTTATTAACTTTTGAAATGTAAAAAAGTAGTTACAGAAATGTTTTTCACACCTAGGTTTATTAGGGATTGATTTTTATTAAGGATCCCTATTTTTTTAGAAAGTAATAATATTATATATCACTCAGTGAGAATGAAAACAAGAAAACATTACAAATATACATACAAAAACAGAAATCTTTCCTCTTTATAATATTATATTAGATGCAGTCCATGAAAAGCTTTTAAGTGATAGGTTTCTTTATATCGAGTAATGAGGCTAATTAAAAAAAATCTGCAAAATCTGGAATGTAGAATGTGGTGGGACTATGCTCTAAAAACCCTCTCTCATATGAGGAAGGAGGCCTATGCCCAGCTGTGGGACGTTAATGGGCTGCTACTTAGTTATTGTAGATATCAGTCAGATATCATACCTATATGTTAGCGATGATACAAACAAATAAAAGCTCTGAATCGCTTTGGGTTAACATTATAAAGATATTACTTTAAAAAAGATTGAATACAATGCCTTTATTTGTGAGGCACCTGGGTTTAAATTAGTATTTAAAAGCCAAGGTATACGATACAATATTTAAAAAAGGTCGGTCATAAATCAAAGTGCACCCGCGGCACACATATTTCATACTTAATTCTTTCGTGGTTCAGAATACAGCTTCTGTGTTTTATGAGCCGTCAATCTTACCTTACTTACCTTCACCTGTATTGTTTGAACTTTTTTATATTCTGAAACTCATTTATTGGAAACAGAGTAATTTACTAATGAGCTTTTGGTATATTTGGTTTATGGTTCGTAATAAAAAGAAACGAGTATGCTTTAGACCACACTATTGAAGTGAAACATATATATGTTTATGTATTATGGCTTTGAATCTGGACTAATGGAAGGCTTCGGCCGTGGCTAGTGCCCACCCTACGAGCAAAGGCGTACCGCCAAGCAAAGGGAATTGTGTTCCGGTCTCACATTAACTAACAACTTTTCTCTCCACTGTTTAAATACACAACAAAACTTGCACTAATTACTACACTATTTGAATTTATACACATTAGCACTATTTCACTATAAAACAACTACACCACGATGCAACTCGAGAGACTATCTGCTCACAATTGTTCCACTCCTTAAAGCTACCTTGTATGGCATAACATTTCATAATATTGCACAAAGTTTTTAGTATTTTTAGTGTTGTCATCTTATTATTTATATTCTAACAGATTGCCGTGTATAAAACATAAGAGGTTAAATATCTTTTGACAGATTACTTAGACTGTGTCATCATTTGACGGTGTGATAACAGTAAGTCAAACTCAGTTTACTTCATTTAATACTCTTTTCATAATGAAAAGTTATTATAAAAAGTGTTTATAGTGTTTAAAGTGTTTATGAATTTTGGTGAATGAAGAAACCTTGAGAAATCTTATTTTTCTGTATATGAAAATATATCTTTAACATATTATTTATTGCTCAAAAGTGAAATCACGTTGTAAATTTTGCTATGAGGGTAAACTTGCAATATATAGGCGTCTAGGGATGTGAGAAATTTGAAGTAATAGATTTATGGCCTTCCTTCACAAATAAAGCTAAAATCCAGATCCCTTTTTATCTTGTTAAAATTATCTATCTTTAGTAAAATACTTATTTATTCTATTTATAATGGATTTGTTTATATTCCCTCAGATTGGTCATGTCTTTATACTCAAATAGCTTGAAATTTGGTTTACATATTCCTGACGCAACTTAGAATTTTAATAAAAATTAATTCTGAAATACTTCTTCGTTATCTAGAACAACACGGGTTGTAAGTAGTTTATAATATTAGTAAATAAATAAAAGAAACCTTTATTTCAACTTCATTGGTCTAGTGGTTAGCATGTTCGACTACAGATGTGAGGTCCTGGGTTCGAGTCCCGGGTCGGGCCAGTTCGAAATCGATATTGAGTTTTCTATTAAGATTTTCTCAATATTTGCCCGAAGTTGGGAAGTTGGCGGTGTGATCCACCCCCGTGCCTCGGAGAGCACGTTAAGCCGTCGGTCCTGCGCCTGATCTCTCTCTCCGGTCGTGTCGGATTGCCGTCATGTCGGACTATGAGAGTGAAGGAATAGAGAGTACACTTGTGTACTATGCCTGCCAATCCGCAGTGGAGCAGCGTGGTGGGTCTATGCTCTAAAAACCCTCTCTCATATGAGCGAGGAGGCCTGTGCCCAGCAGTGGGACGGGCTGCTAGTTACTTACTTTATTTCAACCAGAATTAATGAAACAAAATGAATTTGGAAAGGGAACTAAAATAATAAAGAAAATTATTCTCTGCGTTCCCAAAACCATTATTATATTACCAATCACAGAGTATAAATTGAGGTCTTGGGAATCATTTCAACTATCACTTTAAAAAAAGTCAGAAGTGAAACTTCTTTGGCAAACTAATATTTAAGTCTTGTTTATATTTATACAAATGTAATACTTTAGATTTCAGATAATTAGAGGGAAGGAATAAGGTGGATATGTTAGGAATTGAATGGATTTACAAATAATTTATTGAAATCTCAAATCCCAAAAAAAAAATGCCACGTGTTTTGTCAATATTAGAAATTATTGATTTAATTTTGTTTTTGATGCTAAGATTTAGAAAATAAATAGTGTATTAAGTTATTAAATAACGAGTGGCAAATTAAAATGGCACAGGTTATTTGTAAATATTAAAACTACCTAACCTTCAAACGAATTAGCATAAAAAACGCTGAACAGCTTCGTTAATTTATCCTCAAGCGCCTAAAGAAGTTTCAACAATTTCTGGGACTTTAATCTACATTGGGATATAGTATGATGGCTTATGACAATAGGATCCAAGTGAATTTTGCAGCTCTTTGATTTCCAAATTCACACCCTGTTTTACGCTGAGTAATTTTCTTGTTCGGACACAATTTCGTGGGGTCCTCACAATAACAGTCTCGCAGGGAAACTATAATGGCCGATCCTCCAGCCTCTAATTAATTTTGCTTAAAATAGATCAATTGAAGCGTTAAGATTTATGAGGCTGACTACTTATGGGTATAATTATAAACTGTTGCCTAACACCTGTATTATCAGATAGATTTAACTACTATACAACTCGATGAGTCAATTGTATTTATTTGTTCTGACAGTTATTTTATGTTTTTTCAATTAATTATGCACAGAAAGGTAAAGAATACATCATTTTTGATATTGTTTCCTTTTGTGGTACTTATATTCTAAAATTTAATACAGTGTTTTCTTTTGTGTTAACTAAGTCAATTTTTGTTTCATTACTGTATTTCTAGATATATAAATATGTCGGAGGGCAGATATCTGTGGAACGCTGGCGCCATCTATCGGCGTCGACAGAGTCAATGGTGGCAGTCCGGCGGGAGTCACTCGACAGTTGTCGAGTAGCGCTCGATCGGAACAGTCAACTGTTGAAACTGTCGCGTTCCTAGCTATTAGTGTTAATGAGTTTGTGTAAATTGATATCGGGAACATTAAGTGATTGAACATTATAAACCGAGTTAATTAATACAGTGTTTGATTGCACCAACAATACCCATGAACGCCCACAGAATAAGAAATTAAATAATGGATCTAATTAATAACGATGTCGGCGGAGAACCCTACGCCCCTGTGTTTTATGTTTCTCCGTTCTCTCTTATTCTCCGACATCTAAAGTGGGATCACTGTTGGTGCGAAATGATAAAAAGGGCGAAACATACGTTTGTGCTATGTGTATAAACGCGTGCTATGTTTGGAAAACTGAATTAAAACATGTGAGTACTGATCGAAGACCTACAAAGCAATCTACCGGTCCAGGGTCGAACATGGTCCTTGACAAGAAAAATACCGGCATGAAATCGTAGTTCGCTACAGCTGAATTATATTTTCTGAAAATGCAACACGCGGCGGCCATTTTGTGCTAGCCGCCAGTAAGGCGCTTGGAGTGAAGCTTCGACGTGACTGTCTTGGATGGCATACGGGAGTTACATGGTGTGAGTTTAGCGTTTTGAGTTTACTACGATCTGGTGAGTCATCCAATGTACTAGATTTTAGTGGTGCTAAACTAACTTTTGTCAAATTCCTGTGACATGTTGCGTTGGCGCGACGCGCGGCGGCGAGCGCCCGCGTCCGGCGCGACGAGCGGCGGCGAGCGGCCGCGACGAGGACCGAGCGGCGGCAATAGCCGAGCGATGCCGAAAGTCTACGACGGTGGCGCTGGTCGCCTAGGCGACGTCGATAGCGCCCGAACGATGTCGTGGGCGAACGACGGCGCAGGCAACGGCCGAAAAGTGGCGAGTTGTCACATATGGGTGAAATAATTTCTTTTTTTTTACTTACGATTTTGACGCTGAATTTTGTGAAGAAAATTTGTAAGCCAAGTTTAATGGCTATCGTTTTAATAATATCGTTGCTATGACTACTATTTGTCAAACACGATTACATTGTACAGAGTAGATTCTCATGTATCTCGTATTGTGATTAACGCTTACTACCTTCAAGTCTAATATGTTTTGTCCGATAAATATTTCCAAAGTGACTTCAAGATAGATTACAAGATTTAAAATCCAGGTTTAGCTATAAACATGTTTACGATAGAGGTTTGAAGATTCTTAATGTAAATTAGGTGAATAACGGTAGCACGCGGAAATCGGATAAGTCGAAACTTTAGCAAACGTTTAGAAAATCTAGGGCTTTCTGATTTTATTTATCACAGGCCTACCTGTGACGCGTTTACATACAGACAAATTGAAAGTTTGAGTTGATAGATCCGAATCGTAGCGTACAGAGAAGACCATATCTAATGGCTAATAATCCAACTACTTCTGCTGTCCCTCCTGGAGGCACACCATATACCTCCAAAACCAGTTTACGTAAAGAATAGACCTTGTAGGTGTCATTGAGGCGGGAGATGCTAGCTTTGCGAATGATTTTCATAATATGATAGGCGATGTTGGGACAATGTTTAAGTATTCGTCGAGCGTATTCGAAACAGTTCTAGCAGATAACAAATTATGACCACAACCGACAGCACCCACTTGACTTATTCTAATCAAAAGGATAAATGACCGCAGAAATGACTAAAATGAATTTATAGTGTTGTAAATAATTCAGTTTCTTTAAAGAACTTATTAAAATAGTAAAATTAAGAAGTTAAAAACAAAATAGAAGTTGTTGTCGATAGGCGAACTTAGCGTTATTAACGATCACGTAAAAGACCTTTTAGGAGCGAATATTGTCAACCATCGCTTCTCTCAATTTGCTAGCCCTACTTTACTTGTGTAGAAGCATGACTGTTTTCAGACCACATTTGTTTTGACTATTCATTTAACAGTAACCCCGACCGTTACCCACTTCCGTTGATCACTGGATATACTTATCAGCGTCATAGAGCCGACTACTTTACTAAGCTAGATTGTGCTAAGACATTTTATTTAATTCTCTTCCCATTTCTCGCGTTAGTGAAGAGTTCATAGAAAGTACTGCTTTCATAAAAAAAAAAACGAAAGTCAACACGAATTTCTGACGATGACATTTGGTTTGTGGTGTACAATTTCAGTGTTTCAAAGTAACTATTACGAACGCGGTAGATGGTCTCCCTCATGACTATGTAATAGTGTATGTTGATAAAATTTAGATTCATTCTTCCGATGTAGTCGGGCCTAGATCTATTTAATGCTGTACTGGAAGCCCTCACTAAATTCGGTTCCTCTTTGAACATGGAGAAATGCTCATAATGAAGGTAGAGTTCTTGGGGTTCGAGGTGGTCTTGGGTTTCGAGGTAGAATCTTGTCAGATTTAATTAAATATCAGGAGACTAGAGCATCTTTTGTCTTTACCGCCCTCTGAGACTGTAACTCTCTTTTCTTAAGTCATTAGGTTTTAATGTCAAGTACAAATGAGGTGAACTTATGTGGCACGTTGATTTCTTTTAACGAAACCCCCCTAACGTCAGATCAAAGTTCAGTAGAGTCACGTGCACTGTTAAAATGCATTGACATGACAGACAAATGAAAGTACCAACTGGTTCCAAGCTGTACAGCAACGCGATGTAGTAATTTCTAAAGTTATAAAAGACTTGCAGGATGTTAGTTAGTTGATACTGCCGCTAGGACGTACATACATCGAGACACAGAAACAATTGGCATCCGTACATGGTGGACATCCCGCAAGTCCGCACCACTAAGAAGTGAAAAGCCTTGCCGGCTTCCGTTTTCCCAGACTCTTACGATCCAGGTATTTTCAAAGTCAGAGTGAATAGGCGCCTCTTAGGCAAGCGCGGTCCACCTTAGGCTGTATCTACACTTAACATCAGGTGTGATAGCAGCCAAACGCATGGTTATCAATCATGGAAAAAATATAGGTCGCATTCTATATCTTAAAAAAAAAAAAAAAAAAAAAAACCAAATTAATAACAGCTCGAAATGCTAACCTGCTTTCAATCTTGCCATGATTACCACGTACTCTACAATGGTCAGTAGTAAATGATTTTCGTAGTTTTATTTTCTTGGTGCCTTCAAAAAAAATAATTGTAACAAAAACAAAATTAAATAAATTTACAGAATAATAATTGGAATGAAAAAATTATGGTTTAAGTAGTTTCCAATTCGTTTCGGATTTCGGGGTTTGTAAAAGCCATTGGTTGAACTGACAGACTTGGACATCCTAATTGGTGGTGGAATATGGTGAGAAATGTAATGACCAGTATTTTTCTTACTACAAGGTTTAAAAAAAAAAAGGCCTGAACTTATGTAATGTTTTAAGAGCGGCATAGCACTTAGTTACTTTTTGCTGAACATGTTCTTGAAACCGTAGACCACTGACAAATAAAAGACCCAGATTACGAACCGTTTGGGAATCTTGATTTAACGGCCCCAACGATAATAGATTGTTTATTTAGTAGAACTGTGTTAACTTGTTTTGTTGTTCCTAGAAATAAATAAGTGCATTTTTGTGAATTCAGTATGAGCCCGTTAGACCATTCTTTAATAGAGGCTAGATCGTTGTTAAGCTGTTGTGTACATAGCTGTAAATTAAAAATGGATGTTGAGTTCGGACTAATAAGTAATTGCGTATCATATGGACTAAGCACGAAAATAACCGAAAGGCTATTAGGTTTTTACTGATTCCTGGATGTGTCACAATACTTTAGAAATTATTTGGATAGCTGCGTTACTTTTAAAGTTGCGAAGACTCATTCTGTAAAGGTTCTATTCGAATTGCATCCTTTATCTAAGGTGGCTTGTGCCATTCAGTGCATATAAACGCGACGGGTAAACTTAGTGGAAGGAACGATAAGAGGTCAATAGTGATTGTTTTAAATGGCGATTTTCCTCACGATAAACATTGATTCCTAAAGTAGTTGGTATAAACACGGTGATTTTTGGCGCTTTTTAGTGCCCTTACCCGAATAATTGCTAATCAGGCATATAGTACGACGATTAAAAAGTTTGGTGTTTTTGAGCACGTAAGAATATCAATATGAATCTCATAGCGACAGCTCCATCTCATGCTAATGGGCAAGTAGAGCGCGTTATGTTTCTCATAAAATTCTTACCGTGCTAAAGACTAGCGATAGAAAATGTTGACAAGATGCTTTAGAAGAAGTTCAATTGGCTATAAATTGTACGATAATCTGAGTGTTGAAAGATTTCTCTTTAGAGCTTTTGATAGGTAAAGTCGCGAGAACTTTGTCAATAATGTATAGTGAAGTAAAGATTGAGGTAGACGATAGTGATGAGATTTTTGAATTGCATCCGTGAATATTATGGAGCGTGCGGCTTATGATAAATCACGTTTTGACAAAGCAATGGGGAGGTGGTGGTTGAATGGCGAGTTAGCTATTGAATGGCGAGGTGGCCATTATAAGGCGAGGTGGCCATTAAAGGGCGAGGTGGCCATTAAAAGGCGAGGTGGCCATTGAAAGATGAGGCGGTATGTTTAGATTTTGTAACCATAGAAATTAATTTTGTATGTAGTGCGGGTGCAGGCTGTGAAGGTTCAGGTTCTATAACGAAATGCGTCATTAACAAGTGAGGTGGTAGGTTTAGATATTGTTACCAAAATTAGGAATTAAATTTGTAAGTAGCGTGGAGGATATAAGGATTCACGTTCAATAACAAAATGCTTAGCTCTAGCTATTAGTTTAATGATTTTTGTTGAAGGTGTGGTCAGGATTGGCCGATCGGAACAAGATATTCTCGTGGAGGTTTAGTTTCAGATTAGCCAGCACACTGGGACGTGTGCAGGTCAGGATGGCCGTGTCGGAGGGCAGATATCTGTGGAACGCTGGCGCCATCTATCGGCGTCGACAGAGTCAATGGTGGCAGTCCGGCGGGAGTCACTCGACAGTTGTCGAGTAGCGCTCGATCGGAACAGTCAACTGTTGAAACTGTCGCGTTCCTAGCTATTAGTGTTAATGAGTTTGTGTAAATTGATATCGGGAACATTAAGTGATTGAACATTATAAACCGAGTTAATTAATACAGTGTTTGATTGCACCAACAATACCCATGAACGCCCACAGAATAAGAAATTAAATAATGGATCTAATTAATAACGATGTCGGCGGAGAACCCTACGCCCCTGTGCTTTATGCTTCTCGGTTCTCTCTTATTCTCCGACAAATATATATATGAATAAGAGAGAAGGAGCATAAAGCATAGGGGCGTAGGGTTTGGTTGGTAATGTCGGTGCAATTAAACACATTATTAATTAACTCACATTATAATGTTCAATTACATAATATTCCCGATAACAATTTACAGAAATACAAACAATAACAACTAGGAACGCGATATTCAATAATCGACCACACCGGCGGGCGGTCACTCAAAATCTACGGCGATAGATACATGGCCCCCGCGATCCACAGACTGCACTCCGACATTTATATTTATAATATAAATCTACCAAATAGCGGATTTATATATCCCATTTATCGAGGAATGCTATAAGCTAATAATGTTGCTAATAATGACAGTCGGCTTCAACGAAAAATTGTGTATAAAAGGCTAAAATTTGTTCCTTTTATGAGCTTCTTATGCCTTATTGGTTACAATTAAGCAATTATCATATAAAACAGAATTGTTTTTTTGTAATAATTCTTAAAAAACGTCCAAGGTAATATATATCTATCATTTAAGGTTAACAAGGGCCCCGCTGGCGCAGTACTCGCCTTGCTAGCAGAGGTCCCGGGTTTATTCCCGGTAGGACGAATTTAGGAAATAGTATTTTCTAATTTGTCTGAGTCTGTGATGGGAGGCGTTGGCCGTGACTAGTTACCACCCTACCAGCAAAGACGTACCGTCAAAACAAAGAGATTTGTATTCCGGTACGATGCTGTGTAGAAACCGTAAGAGCTATGTCGCCTCTTACCAGATTAGCGCGCTTCCATCTTAGACTGTATCATCACTTACCATAAGGTGATATCACAGTCATGCGTTAAACTATCAGCCATAAAAAAACCCTTTAGAATTAAATCTATATATAGCACAGAAGGGGAAAAATTTTCGTTACATATTAAGCTAGGTATATTAATGTAAGTATATATAAATGTCTGTAGGATTTTGTAATTTAACAAAATTTCTTATATTTAAGATTACTTATATATAAGAAGTATTACGTTTAATATAAAATTATATACTCGCTTTCTTCACGTGCAAACTAATACATATATACTTTTTATGTGTTTCGCCGTAAAGCTTCTTTCAATGTTTAGTTTTTAATTATTTTAATATATTTGGGGAATGATAAATTTAACTATAATTCAAAAAACAGTTTCCTTTCTAACATGTGCAGCGTTGGCAGCCGCAGTACGGGTAAACTTTGTACAACAAAGCCGCAACTCGCCTATTCTACTTGTACCGTAGTATGTAGCTATAATAGAAATGTCGAATTCATTTCTGTTTGTGACTTAAGTCTTAAAGGGATATTCTAAAATAGTAAAGATACTTTGGGTATATTGTGTGATATACAGGTGGATATTGATATTGTGTTTAATAAAGTATTTAGTGTAACATTACGATCTTTTGCTCGTTAAATAATCTATAACAAGGTATATTGGTAGATAAAATAATTATACATTACTTTATAAACTAAATATACAACATTACATAAGAGGAAAAGGAAGAAATATTATTAAATCAAATAATAAGCTGCATCTTATTTGTATTTATCTGCCCTTTCTTCTTTGAAAATCCTTGGATAACTAAGCTGATCCTTTGTCTGAGATAGGTGGTAGCTCAGGGGTCATTTGTGCAATCCCAAAACTTTTTACAGAGACGTCTAAAGAATAATTTTGCTTCCACGCCAAATGGCAGAAATATGGCGTCAGTCGCCACAATCTAGTCAACGTTGAAGATAATTTTAAATGTGAAGGTGCCATGCTATTAAATCAATTAAATCAAGTCGCATCCCATACCAGGCACCTTCCATACTTCCAGGGAATTAAAGTAATTCCATCAGGTCTCTTGCCATTTTGAATATATGAGGTTTTTAGCACCATTTTAGACCTACTTATCTGTGTCTATTAGCGTCTATCAGCAGCTGTAGTAGAGTTTTATATAATTATCCTCAATCTATCAAATTATAAGACAAGTCATCCAGATAAACGTTCAGGAAACGCATTGAAACATACACTAAACATTTTTATATAAATTTAAAGTAATTAATTAAATCTACTTGAGCCATTTCCCGATGTCTGAGGGTCGAAGCCACCTCCTATGATGATCCTTTATTTATTAATGTACGCCATCTGGTTCTGCTCTCGACGACTACAGATCAGGCAGAACGATTGCCTACGTATAATAGTGGTAACTGTGATATATGTCAGAAATCACGTCATCCATCGGGACATCAGGACTTCCATCGTAAAAGTGTTCGTCCGACAATTGGCAAGACGCATGTTCCACCATCTAAACCACTCCACGTACTCACACCTCTATGGCAATGCCAGCCAGTATCCACGAGCGATAAACACGAAGAGCCCATTGCCTATTGAGCTCCTTTAGTCATCATGACGTAGCCGTCTTGACGTAGAAGATGACTGTGAAGACGATGATTGATCTGGATGGATCCGCTGGTTTTACCAATGGAAACCAGCCCGTTAGATATCATATGGGCAAAATAAATTACCGGACATCTAATGGACGCTCAAGCAAAGCTGCTCGGGCAATGAGGCATGGCCTCGAGCCCTACACTTCCGAAAAAGTTCATGAAAACGTAGACAAAAGACTTAAGAGAGGTGCGAGACTGAATGAATCTACTGCTTGGACTACGAACTTTGACATTTTTGTTTTTAACTTTATTGGGGATTAAGAGCTTTTATAAATTGTCACTCTATTTCCTGGCAGTATAAACGAAACACTTAACTATTCTCTTTAGATAAATGGTGGGGATCTGGTTGTAATCTTCAATTTCTTGTTTTTGATACATTGGTCCCATGTGCAAGGTATACGAAACAATTTTCTCCGGCCTAAATTGATTAATATATTTGGATTGATTATTATATTGATTATAATCAGAAAGTTATGTGCCGGTTATATTGTAGCTGCCATCTGTACAAAAATTATTGATCAAATCACACAAGTTTTTATAAAGTGAATGTAAATTTACTAGGCACAAGACTCTACACTCATATCCTGCTCACATAGAACACATTCCTTCATAGAAAAATCAATATGGTAAACTTTAGCCAACATGTGAGGATGTTTTGCTACTTAAAAATTAGTGACACTTGACCAGGCTTCAAAAATGCACACACGGTTTCTTGAATCATGTACCCACGCCGCCAGTAATTTGGCTATTTTATTGTTATATTGTGGACAAAAGCAATTTCATTAATATTAGCTTTAACAGCAATTTACTTAATAACTTGAGCCCACTTGCAACTTGGCCGCAACTGCGGTGTACGCTTACATTATCACCTGAAGCTCGACTTCCTAAGATTTCATAACTTTGACGTAGACAACACGAAGTGAAATCTAATCGATAGGTAAGGAATTATTGAGACAAAGGCGTATTCATTGATTTACTATATACTAGCCGATAAGTTTAACTTTCTAAGACTTTAAATAAATATTTTACGGGTAAGACAAGGGAAATCTCTTTACAACCTTATTGTTAGAAAGAATAATACTCAAAATACATCATTAAAATAGGTTAATCAGTTTTGGAGGAGTACGATAACAAAACTTGCAATGTCATACTTGAATAAATTCCCTTTATAAAAAGCTATGATAATACATACATACACCACGCCTAATTCCCATTTTTTATTCTCATTAAACCTTTCATACACGTTCGTCGGTTTAGAGTACTCTTGACCTGGCCGTTATTTAAAATGTCCTGGATTTGGTCCAGGAACGTTCGCCTTGGTCTTCCCCTTCCAATTTCGCATTCACTCTTGACTCATAAATCCTTTTTGTCAGTCTCATTTCATTCATTCTCTCTACATGCCCAAACCATCTAAGCATAACTTTCTCAATGTTAATCACTACGTGTTATCTTATCACACTATTTCTTACTCTGTCACTCAGTTTTAATCCACTCATGCTTCTCAACGCTCTCATCTCTACCGCGTTTATTTTACTTTTGTGATTCTTCTGCCATACCCAACTTTCACTACCATACATAAGTGTTTGCACCAACACTCCCCTGTAGCCAGTCTGGCCCTTTGAGACACCATCTGGCTATTAATGGTGTGCAGGACACCATTTACCATGTTCCCTGCATTCACTCTCCTTTCAATATCACTTTCACATTTTACATGCTTTGTAAATTTAGATTCTATCAAAATATTACAATACATCATAAATTCATCTCTTTCAAAAAAAAAATCATACTAATGATGTTGATAATGTTGAAGATTATTTTAGATAAAAATGTTTTGGACTGCACTCAGCTAAGTCTTCTCACTTTTAGGGTTTCTAGAAGTGAACTTATTTAAAGGCAAGGTGTTCTTTGTGTACTAGTTTTAATTTTAAAAGTTTAACTGGTATATAAATAAAGCTTACATATTTTGGTAAACAACAATAACAACCCTAATATAGCGTTCCAAGTAGATTCAACGTGGCATCGAGTTATAAGCACTCAGCTAAGTCTATTGACAAGCAAACGTTGTATATTAGCTGATGCCCTAAATATTGGAGGCCCGTCTTAATCCGTCGGTGGTGAGACCAAGTCTCTCCTTAATCCATCACGTAACCAGTACCCGCCGAGAAATCGTGTTACATCAACGAAAAATGTATTAGAAGGGGGTGGTAGACCCCCTCGATCGGACAAACTTTGCTAATACCACCCCCTAACATAATCGCAGAGCCTTTTACGAGAGGAATTTATGGGGATGGTCCCGATTTCTTGCTGTATTTATGGCGAATGTGGCGCTTACGTGCCGGTGTGGCTGGGTAGTTAATTAGGGGATGCAAAAACTCTCATCTGAAAGCTTTTTACAACGAATTGTTCTTATATTATTATTTTAGAATAAAAATACAATTAATTTCATTTATTAGTGGTCGAAAATCGACCATAAAAGTTATTTGTTTGAACATCATTAAGGTTCTATCGTCAAAGACTATAATACCTTTATAAGGACAGATTTCACGGTTACGGGTCTGTTAATTTGTCTATTTTTTCCCAACCAATAACAAAAAAGCTCTATAAAGAAATTATTATTAAATATTAAGATTAATTCATAAATTGTGGCCATTGAAGTTGACATACATCTTTCGTTAAGTAATGATAAAAAAGTTTTCTGTAAACGATGTTTTTTTATCTAACCTGACAAATTATATTAATCTATTCTCAATTAATAATTTCAAAGTCTTTGTTAAATGAATGTTGATAGACAAATCGTATTATAATTTGCAAGATTACTTAGACGATAGAAACGCCTGGGAGTGAACGAATTGCTCTAATTTTAATTGAAATATAGTAAACTAATATATTATTGTAATGATGATGGTAAAAAAACCCGACTAAGTTTGTTGTGGGTTCTTCTCGGATCAGGGCGCGAAGGAACCCTCGTAACTTTAGATTTTAAGCCGATCTTGAGTACCATCATCAGACGTATATTAGAATCAGAGTGTGGAAAAAAATATATAATTTTACGATTCAAAAGTGCTGTAATATGTCTACTTGAATAAAGATATTTTTGATTTTATTTGATTTGATTCAATTTTATCGGAGACTTTAATAATAAACAAATGAGTATGTGTCAAATACATGGTAGTGTAAGTAATGTTTTGCAATGATCTAATTTTTATCTATAATATTAATAAAATATTATTATTGTGCTTTTCTTCTATATATAAACTATAAGAGTGGAAAATTTCAAACTCCACTGACTTCGGAATTTACTTAAAAATAAGTACAAACTTTATGCGTCACGTATATCATCAATTTGGTATCCCATTTATCGAGGAATGCTATAAGCTAATAATGTTGCTAATAATGACAGTCGGCTTCAACGAAAAATTTTATAAATGGCTAAAATGTATTCCTTTTAAGAGCTTCTATTGCGTTATTGGTTAAAATTATATAAAAGGTAAGTAGCAGGCCATTAACGTCCCACTGCTGGGCACAGGCCTCCTCACTCATACGAGAGAGGGTTTTTAGAGCATAGACCCACCACGCTGCTCCACTGCGGATTGGCAGGCTTGGAGCTTGAAACATTTTTACAGTCTTTTAAGATGGATAGAATACCACGAGATAAGAGAATTAATTATCGTAATTATTAAAATTGTTTTTTCACTGTTTCTTGAACTTCTCCGAAAAAGCTTGACCTATTTTTATGAATTGTTGTGTTTATTTAGTAGGTCTGAGAATAGGTCATAAAATTCTTTCATCCCTCTTTCCCTATCCCACATTTTTAGATTACGATACATAGTTACGTTTATCTATTAGAATATGAACATATTTTCTTTTTTTCTTTATATGACTGAACTTCTAAACAGCTGGACCGATTTTGTTGTTTAACTAATCTTGTTAAATAATAGATTTTACCATAATTCTACTGGCTCGGCAACTGTGTGTGTGTCTTACCACCAAGAACACTAAATGTATTGCTCCAATTTACCGCAAAACATAAAGGTCGTGGATAAATGATAAAAGCTCAATTAGAAATACTATATATAGATTTTTTTAACCTATAAGCTAACCTATAACAGTAAATACTTAACTGTGATGTCACTGGATGGCAAGCGATGATACAATCGAAGATGATAACTGGAGAGGAAGTAATTTAACTCTTATTAGTTTTCTTACATATTTTTTTTTGCTTGCAGGTACAAATTTGCTGTGTAGATATAGACCAGTTCAGGCACAGAAGAATGAGAGAACACAATTTCTTGGTATATATAATATGTTTTTATTAAACACCATTATAATACTGCTTTGTTTCTGGACACATATATTACATCGCAGCAAAGTTAAGTTTCTTATTTAATAAAAAAAAATGTTGTTTTATATTGTAATATATATTTAATTTGGGTTTAAAAGTAATTTGGTAAGCATTATCACGTAACTAGCGCAATACCCTGGGAGTTATAGCTTCTATTAGTTGAACGCTGTTAATTCTTTAATATTTTATTGATGTAGTTAAGTTACTACATAAAAAGATAACATCAAGCCTCATTCCCATAGGGGTAGAAAGAGACCACGTCCTTCCATTTGCCACGATCCTTGCATATCTCCTTCGCTTCTTTCATCCTCATTAAACCTTTGATACAAGTTCGTCGGATTTGAGTACCTCTTGACCTGGCCCTTATAATGTCCTGGATTTGATCCAGGAACCTCCGCCTTAGGCTTCCCCTTTCAGTTTTCCCATTCAATCTTGACTCATAAATCCTTTTGTCAGTCTCCTTTTATTCATTCTCTCTACGTGCATCTCTTATACTACAACGTTTTCACTCTTAAGTTGCTTACTCAGAAATATAAACAGAATTAAATTAATGTTAAAAATACGTATAAGTAAGGAACAGCCCATTAACGTCCCACTGCTGGGCACAGGCCTCCTCGCTCCGAGGAACGATGGTTTTTAGAGCATAGACCCACCACGCTGCTCCACTGCGGATTGGCAGGCATAGTACACTAGTGCACTCTCTATTCCTTCACTCTCAAAGTCCGATGTGACGGGAATCCGACACGATCGGAGAGAGATCAGGCGCAGGACCGACGGCTTAACGTGCTCTCCGAGGCACGGGGGTGGATCACACCGCGAACTTCCTAACTTCGAGCAAATATTGAGAAAATCTTAATAGAAAACTCATATCGATTTTTGAATTGACCCGACCCGGAACTCAAACCCAGTACCTCATGTCTGTAGTCGAAAATGCTAACCACCAGACCAATGAGGCAGTTAAAAAAATACGTATACCCACTTATAAAAGTGTTATATCTCACACAGGTTTACTTCTAATAACATAAAACTTGTAGCCGATCTTCAAGGCGATATAAAAAGGATATTAAATTAATTCTACTCTGGTTTTATATTTAGAACAAATTACTAAACAAATACCTATAAAATCCCTTAACCCCTTTTTCTGGTATGGCCCACCTTTAAATATACTTCATTCGCCTTTCTTTCGCCGGCTCAAACAATAATCATAAATACATTACACGCGATTGGAGATGTGAGCCTGTTCGTAAACAATGCAGCTTTTTATGAAACCTTTTATAACGACAAGTAAATATGAACCTTGACACAATAAAATAGGGTATATATTCATATGAACTTATAAATAAAGAAAAGTAACTCAATATACTACCAAAGTCTTTATTGCCTATCCAACTTTGATGGATTCTAATCACACGATGTTTTCTTATATGTCGTTTATATTATTTGTATTACTTCATTGGTGTTTTGGTGATGTTTCTTTAGCTAACAGATTTATCGGGTTCGATGCCACATCAAGGCAAAGTAGTGTTTTATAAATTATCGGGATTTTTACTAGGGTTTCGGTAGCTGTTAGTTTTAGCCTTTTCAGCAAAAGTAAAGTTTTCATGCTCAATTGTAATTTTAAGGATTACTTAGACTTAAAGAAAGTGATATTGAAAGAAGAGTGAATGCGGGGAATATGGTAAGTCGTGCTTGCACGCCTTTATGAATAGCCAGATGGTGTGTCAAAGTGCTAGACTGGCTGTGCATGCTGGAGTGTTGGTGCCAACACTTATGTATGGTAGTGAAAGTTGGGTATGGCAGAAGAATCACAAAAGTAAAATAAATGCGGTAGAGATGACAGCGTTGAGAAGTATGAGTGGATTGAAACTGAGTGACAAAGTCAGAAATAGTGTGATAAGAGAAAGTTTTGGTATAAAAGAAGGTGTCGTGACTAAAATTGAGAAAGGTATGCTTAGATGGCTTGGGCACGTAGAGGGAATGAATGAAAGCAGACTGATAAATAAGATTAATGAGTAAAACTGGGAAATTTGGAAGGGGAAACCAAGGCAAACGCTCCTGGACCAAGTCCAGGACATTTTAAATAAGGGCCAGGTCAAGAGTACTCTAAACCGACGAATTTGTATGAAAGGTTTAGTGAGATCGTGGCAAGTGGAGGGACGTGGGCTCTGCCTTTCCCTAAGGGAATGTGGCGTGATGTTATGTATGTATGTATTTAGACGTGAAAAAAACTCTTGACGATGCCAATGATTTACTCTTATTCAAATAAACTAATGATGTTATAATAAAAGACACTCGATAGAGTGTAAATCACTTATAAATACATTCTGAAGAAATCCTGCAAATAAATATTCCTTTGAAGTAGTATGTCGCGTTGAATTGAGAGTAGCAAAGTTCGTTTACATCATCAACAAAAGTTAATTGGTAGAATTTTTCGTACCAGTTTAGATTGTATCATCACTTACTTTCAAATTAGATCACAGTTAAGCGTTAACCTGTCAACAATTTAAAAATCCCTCAGTGGATTATGGCGCGGCCTTAGACAGTAAAAACCGGGTCTACTTTGAGTGAGAAAGTCTTTGTCCAGCTGTGGGACGTTAATAGGCTGTATTACTTTACCATATATTTATCATCATCATCATTGGCCTCTCCTTTTCCCGATTATGCAAGGTTGATATTATAGATATAGATATTGATAACTATAAGATGTCACTTTGCTGAGAGCGTCATCGTTGGTTAAAGCTGCCTCTATCAGGTCTCTATATACCCTCTTCGATCATGTGGACTTCGACCTTCCTGTTCCATATTTTTGAGCACATGGAAAGGTACTCTTTGACAACTTCGTCAGATCATTGTAATATATGGACGTACTGTTTTATCCTAAACTTGGTCTTATTGCCTACATCTTGAATCTTCGCTAGTTGGTAGCGATCCGAAACAGAGATTGCAGTTCATGCTCCTCCTAGCTGCCGGAGGAGACCTGGTGCCAAAAGGTGCAGGTTTACAAGTTTGTTCCATATTTCTTGAACCTCTGAGTCGTTTTCATCCAGGCTGCCAGAGCTGAAGACGATAGCGAACATCTGGCTCTCAGCAGATGGATGAAGAGGTTTCCGCTGGATTTTATTGGATATTCTGGTGTAGCCAGCGAATCCTATACACCCGGATAAATGTTAACTCCATCCGACGTGCGCAAAAGCATTTCACAGCGAAAAAAGGTTCCTTGAAAGTTATATCTTTCATTCACCTCTTAATAGATTCTGCAAACCTTCCTGTAACTGTTTATTGCAAATATTTTTATAAAATAGTATCTCGAGATGAGTTACGAGTAGCAATGTGTGTTTTATTTTATCAGCAAATGTTAATTGGTACAAAATTTTACTAATTTCCCTTGCATCCAGAGTGGCAGCCCCCAACGCATAAATACTGAATAAGCAGTAAACTGTATTACTTCGTCGAACCCTTTTCACTTGGCGAATTAGTAAAAAGCAACTGGGGAGTGAAAATTTTAACTTAAATGCGCCTGTAAGCTTACGTACTACCTGAGTGTGTTTGACAGTCCGAAGTGATTACATTGCATCTACCCTTCCTTTTGTTTGTTTTGATTCGGCTTAATTTGATTTGTGACGTTTTTCACGTGTACACGGAAACGTGTTAAAGTGACGCTTGTATTTCATTTTTTTTATGTACACAATAGAGCTTGATTAAGTTCTAAGTTATTGAGAAGTGTTTGATCGTTCTGGCATAATTTTGATATATATTTCGATAGAAGAGATCCTTGTTTCAAATTTAGGAAATATATATTTTTTTTCTAAGTCTGGACAGAAGGAGGCTTCGGTAGTGGCTAGTTATCAGCGAACCTAGCTACAAACTAGCAAAAAATGTGCGTTCTGATAAAAATTTATGTATGTCGGAGTGGAAGAGTCTGTGGATCGCTGGCGCCATCTGTGCATCGGCGTAGGGACAGAGTCAATAAGTGGCAGTCCGTCGTGTCTCTCGCCAGTTCTCGAGTGGCGGTCGGCCGGAGTGGTCGACTGTTGAAACTGCTAGCGTTCCTAGCGATTATTGTTAATGAGTTTGTGTAGATTGATATCGGGAACATTAAGTGATTGAATATTATAAAACGAGCTAATTAACAAAGTGTTTGATTGCACCAACATTACCCACGAACGTCCACAGAATAAGAAATTAAATAATGGATCCAATTAATAACAATGTCGGCGGAGAGCCCTACGCCCCTGTGCTTTATGCTTCTCCGTTCTCTCTTATTCTCCGAAATGTAGAATAATTAAGATGTAAATTGTGTCTTCCTAGCGATAATTTTAAGAAATATATAAATTTAAGTTTTAAGATAATATGACAATTTAAAAATGTCCTTTGAACTTGTAGTGCATGTTGATTGAATTTTTTAAAATATTGATCGAATTGAGTTCATATTTCATCGTATAAAATTGTACAGCTACATCTATATTAAATTAATATAAGGTTGAAAGCTTCTATTTTCACGCAAAAGCTTTGAAAGTTTCTTTATATATAACGAGCTTGGGAAGCTCTTATTAAATAACGCTAGTAATTTCAAACGCAGCTTTTCTGTACTTCTAAAATAAATATGAATTAGAATTGGTATTATGTTTTAAAACGCTGAAACCTCACTTTTTCTATTGCTCATGCAAAAGGTTTGAAAGTTTCTTTTTATGTAATGAGCTAGTAATTTCAAACACCTCTGTGGTACTTAAATAAATATCCATTTGACTTCTTGTATTTTTGAAAATAAAAGTTAAAATTGTGGAACCCCATAATCGGTTAAACTGGTAACCGAAACGTCAGCTGAAATTATCACGCGTAATTAAAAATGCCAACATACTCGCAACGCTCCCGGGAACTGTCTAATTAGCAAAAAGTTAATAAACAGACGTGCAGGCTGACAGTGACAGGCTCCCGTGAAAATGCCAAGATGAAACACGTTTAATTTACATACTCGTTATGTTATACGCGGGCCCACGATCTCGCATGCATTCTTGCTTAAAACGTTGCTAATTCTAGTGGTATTTTATTACATTTTTAATATTGCTTACAGTTTGTGATTAAAATTATATTCTCTAATTTTTCATATAAGAATAACAATGATATATTAAATGTTTCGTAAATAAAAGCCAATAGCCAATAGATGGCGGTTTATCCTTCGAATAAATTTGGGGATTTTGTATTTAATTATTCTAGTGTATAATGGGCGGTCTTAAGCAATTTCTTCAGGACAAACCATCATATAGGAAACCGTCAGAGAAAAGAGAGAGAAGATAGGCCGTGTTTGTAATTAAATAAAGTAAGTAACAGCCCATTAACGTCTGATTGCTGGACACAGGTCTCCTCACTCTTAGGAGAGAGGATTTTTAGAGCATATATCCCTGTGGTTTTAATGGCATAGCACAAAAGTGCACTGTCTATTCCTTCACTCTCATAATACGATTTGACGGCTAACCGATGAGGCACGAGAGTGGAATGCACCCACAACTTCCCAACTTCGGGTAAATATTGAGAAAATCTTAATAGAAAACTCAATATTGATTTTTTAATTCACCAGACCCGGCACCTGAACCAAATCTGTAGCCAAACAAGCTAACCAGTATAACAACGAGGCAGGCAATAAATAGACTCACGTATATGACTTACATAACATAATATTTATTCATTTGCAACCACAGATAGAATTGTTTATCAATATTAACACGAAAACTATTTGAATAAATTTTGTAAAGTGGTTCATTCTAAATGGATATTAGCTGTTCTATCACGTGCGGCTTATCCTGAAAGTATATGCTTTATAAGTATACGCAGTTTCATAGATCATTGAGATCATCTCACACTACGAGGTGAGTGACCATCGATCTGTCAAATTAGTCGCCCCAACGTGAAGCACTCTCTCGGAGGCCGAAGACGCGTTTCCTAACAAAGCCAATCACGACACACGTCGTTCAATGGATAATCTATCATTACAAGGACGACATTGATTTCCCATCGGCTCGTTAGGCTCCCGTAACCATTATGTCACTAAAATATATCTAATGAAATCTTTAAACAATGTATAAATAGCAAAAACTTTTATAAAGACGTGTGCGTCTAGGAAGAGAGCTTGATATTTCTTTGAATAAGGATAAGTGTAGAGATCTCGACGAGCACATTCTAAAAGTAATTAATTTAGTTTTAAATCCATATTTAGCAAGTAATATTGTAAACTATTTATAGATAATGGTTTAGTAAATCATTTTTACTTCCATAAGAAACTACTATAGTTGTTGTTTTCTTGCCCTTATCCCACTAGGTGTCGGCACAGCATGTTTCCTTTCGCCACTTCACTCTATCCGCTGTCATTTCTACATTCACACCCTTAATACACATATCCTCTTTCACACAATTCATCCACACTTTTTTTGGTCGCCCTCTCCCGGCCCTGCCGCTTACCATCATATTTAGAACCCTCTTACATACATGGCTATCCTCCCTTCTCATTACATGTCCATACCAGGCTAACCTTCCACTCCTTAACTTCTCGGTCACTGGTGCTACTTTCACACTTCCTCTAATATACTCATTCTTAATCTTATCCAATTTTGTCACTCCACACATCCATCTCAACATTCGCATCTCCGCTGCATGCAATTTCCTTTCATTCTCCCCTTTGGTGGCCCAGCACTCTGATCCATACAGGATGACAGGTCTTACGATCGTCTTATAAATCTTCCCCTTTAGTTTAAGGGGCATTCTGGCATCGCAAATTGTTCCCGAGACCTGCCTCCACTTCATCCAACCTGCATTTATCCTGCTAGTAACATCTCGGTCAATGCCGCCGTCGTTTTGGAAGATAGAGCCGAGGTAACGGAAATCTGAGCAGACTCGAAGGGAAACACCATCTAAGACAATCGAAGAAAAACTGGATGGATCCCCGAAATCACAGAACAGATGTTCTGTTTTGGTCCTATTGATCTTCAACCCTGCGTTTTCCAGTTTTTCCTGCCATATTTCTAGCCTTCTCTGTACCTCAGCTCCATAAATGAAATGTAAATTGATCATTTGTCTCCTTTTTCTTTATTTTTATTATATGTGGTCCAAACTTGCAATCTCTCTGAAGAAGAGTTTTTTACTGTTGCTTCCTCGACCTTGTCAAGCGTCATCATTAAGTGCGGTTGTAAATTTAAAATAACCAATTTATTTTCACGAAACGTCTCTAGGTCAAATTGTTTTTATATTTTTGTGTACAACCAAGATTTTAAGTCCCTTTATATCTTGTTGAAGTTTTCAATCGTTAATGTATACAGCGATATATAAATCTAAAGCCCATGTTAAGGGTTTAAAGATATATTTTTATGTGATGAGTTTAAGAACTTCGTCTTGAATGGTAAAGGATTTGACATTAATTTTTTAATATTGTTTAATGTTAAGATTGTAATTCACTGTTTTATTACGGTGTATATATTAGGGTGTGTTTATAATTAAAACGTACTTCCATTACACGGAATAACAATTTTTTAACATTTTTTTTAATACGAATTACTTCGTTAAAATGTTTTTCTTTTGTAATGTGTTGTAATTTAATTCGTTTCTTCCATCCTAAGTATTTCTAATTCTTTGTTGACTAATTAAGTTGTATATAGCAGAATAATTATTAAGGTAAGTGGTATTTTAAGTTGCACGCGAGAAATGGATCAGATGAAGTTCTTTCCGTGACAAGGCTGCAGCTGTAAATCGGCTGTATTGCCTTTTTGGGGCTGTGTTGGGGTTGCACGGCATTTGAATCACTTGCTGTAGCTTAAATACTGTGCAATCAATTAAAATAAGTTATATTAATTACTAAATTATGTTCAATTGTATCACACTGCTCTGAATAAAGTTTTTTTTTCTTTCCATTATGTCAATCGAGTCCTAAGATCCTTATGATTGTTTTTTTTTTTTAACTTTTCATTACAACCCTTGCTATTTTTATATTTAGTACAGCAATATATTCTAGATGTATATAAAATGTGACCACAGTTCGGGACAATTCTGCTGAATTCATGAAAATATGGCTTCGATTTTCGTCACTTCTTTCTTTAATACCTATCAGTTGGCAGAAAAAATTTCGCTAGTAATAAATTAAAAATGCGTTGATGAATTCTATCTAACAATTACAAACAAACATTTGGTAAATACTGCTTGTATTACACAGTATCAGTCTTGTAGAAATACTTGACTTTTGTGCTGGTTTATATAAAGAATCTGTCCTCGCAAGTTTCATCAAAACAAAAGCAGTTTCATCTCAACGTCAAATTATTCTTTTATAATTATTTATATTTCCTTATCGTGTGAATGTTGCCATGCGCTATGACTTTGAATATTTACTATTGTACTGACCCTAAACGACAAGCTCCGAATTTGGATTTTGTACTTATATTTATGAGCAATAGTTCCCTACGGCCTTTAAAGATTAAGAAAGTCACTTGTCGAATGCTTGTGGAATTCTGGTGCTCTCTTCGCATTAGCTGAAGCCATAACGTCTCCAAGGAAACAGTTCCAGTAGACTTCGGAATGGCTAGTAAGCTCCTACAAACCTTGAAGCAACAACAAGTCGCCTACCTAAGCCACGTATTGCCCCGAGGGTACTATAACCTACTTTAGCTTATCACGATGTGCAAGATCCAAGGCAAAAGGCGGGTTCTTAGGACTATAATATGTAACATTGGGAAGTTAAAGGGTATCGCGACTGCAAAATAGTTATAACTTTGTTTCTTCGACTATAGCCTTTGTTACCAGGAAAACCGCGCCGGGACTAGATGGTATTCTGGGTAAGGTTTTGTTTCTTGCTCTGAACTACCTGAGGGTGTGGCTTAAGAGGGTTTATAAGTTCCTGAAAAGCGAGAAGAGTGTGCCATTTGCAAAAGACCGTATCTGGACTCCAAGTGCGCTACCGGCCCATTATACTTCTAAAAAGGAACGCCAAGGTCTTCGAAAGGATTCTCGCCAGCCGTCTCAATAAGCTGGAAGAAGTCGGATAGTCATTTGCGGTGCTGATGACCCATCCCCAGTATTGAAGCACTGAAAGAAGAAGCCTATTGTAACACTTTACTGTAATATAACATATTATGAGTATAAAAAGTTATTGAATTGTTCTAAAATACATAACTCATATGGCATATCGTTGGCGTTAAAGTATTAGAATTTGCAACTTTTAATTTGTCTAGATTTAAACTTTGAAGTTTTATAAAAAAAATTTAGTCTCACTAAAATGCCGTGTTGAATACCTCAATTATTATTATTAACAGATGAAATTAGCCAAATCCTAACCTTTAGTAAATAAATAAAAATTTGAACAAAAAAGAACCGCCTTCAAAACAAACTGGCTGACACCGAGTCCAAATATAAGAAAACGAAGAACGCTATAAAAGAATACGCAATTATTTCTTACTTTTTAGAGCATATTAATATATTTGTGAGTTTGTTTTGAAGGCGGTTCTTTTTTTGTTAAAAATTTTATTTATTTTTTGATTTTTAGTGAATCTGAAGTAAACTAACAAATTTATCTCAATATATATATACACCTAAAAACGTGTTGCTCATATGAGATTACACCGTTTAATGAAACAACTTTACAAACGTAAATTTACATTAATATTGCCACACCCTGGATCGAACATGCAACCTTATACGTTACAGATCGGTTATTTTGCCACCCCGCTCTGTCACCAGTCTTTTATATGGCGATTGAGCACAACACTAACATGCAAAAGTTCTCCCCCTCCATAATTCACCTTTGAAATATTGCAATGTAGTAACAAACGTAAGGTTATTGCCATTTGATTACAGACAGTTAAATATTTTGCAATAAACCGCACCCTTACTGTAAGCTGTTGAGGAGTTCCATTGATCTTCATATTTAACTACGACTAGCACTTGACCATACCTAAGTTACGGTAGGCAATTCAAATATCTGGATAGCTTACAGAAGATTCTGCCGAGTTTCGTTGATTTGCTCTTAAGAATTAAAGAGTTCCGTCACTTTGTCATGGGTTCCATCATCAAAACCAACCCAACTATCACAAAACAACCCTTGAAGTATATCCTTTCCAATAAAAAAAGAATCATTGAAATCGGTTGACGTGATCTTTAGATATTCGTCCATTTATCGCGCACATGCTTATGCAAATTTAAGACTTATCCGGTTTTCCCATGGATGCCATCGTCAGAACTGGATTTAAAAAAATGGGACCCTATGACGAACCCCTTTCATATTAAAAAAAATCATCATGATCGGTGCACCCAGTCGGAAGATATGAGGTATCAAACATAAAAAAGAGAAAAAAAATAAAGACGATTTGATAAAGGTAAGGTAAGAAGCAGCCCATTAACGTCCCACTGCTGGGCACAGGCCTCCTCCCTCACATGAGAGAGGTTTTTAAAGCATAGACCCACCACGCTGCTCCACTGCGGATTGACAGGCATAGTACACAAGTGCACTCTCTATTCCTTCACTCTCATAGTCCGGTGTGACGGGAATCCGACACGACCGGAGAGAGATCAGGCGCGGGACCGACGGCTTAACGTGCTCTCCGAGGCACGGGGGTGGATCACACCGCCAACTTCCCAACTTCGGGCAAACATTGAGAAAATCTTAGTAGAAACCTCAATTTTGATTTTTTTAATTGGCCCGACCTGGGACTCGAACCCAGATTTGATAACCTCCTCGTTTTTTTGAAGTCGGTTAATAAAATATTATTTCTATATTTAAATGCTTGCACACTTGTGCTTGCCACCTGTTCCTTCTAGAGTCCCCCGAATATTCAACAAAACTTAACTATTACTGTTATATAATTATGAACATCTATATGTATTTAAACGCTTGTTATATAACGCTATAACTTGTATTACTGTGGGTACCCTCTCACGTTCGCTGAAAGCACGCTCCAATACGTGTCTAATAAGACGTTATATGGATGCTCTTTGATGAAAGCGCAATTAGGGGCTACTTACAATAACCATTGAAATCTGGTCAATATATACATAATACACCTATATAGTCAAAGTCTTATCTTTATTCAAGTATGCCTATTACAGCACTTTTGAATCGTCAAATATCGTTTTTTCTATATTAAAATGAATGACTGATGATAACATAAAAGAACGACTTACAATCTAAAGTTACGAGGGTTCCTTCGCGCCCTGATTTGAGAAGAGCCCACAACAAACTCTCGGGTGTATGTTTGTTTTGTTATCAATAATATTTAATTAAAAAAATATTCTATATCTATTTACATATAGAGCAATTCATTCACTCCCACACTATATATTGTAAAACTTTGTAAAACTGCCTCATTGGTCTAGTGGTTAGCATGTTCGACTATAGACATTAAATCCTGGGTTCGAGTCCCGGGTCGGGCTAATTCAAAAACCAATTTTGAGTTTTCTATTAAGATTTTCTTAATATTTGCCCGAAGTTGGGAAGTTGGCGGTGTGATCCACCCCCGTGCCTCGGAGAGCACGTTAAGCCGTCGGTCCTGCGCCTGATCTCTCTCCGGTTGTGTCGGATTCCCGTCACATCGGACTGTGAGAGTGAAGGAATAGAGAGTACACTTGTTGTGTACTATGCCAGCCAATCCGTAGTGGAGCAGCGTGGTGGGCCTATGCTTTAAAAACCCTCGCTCCTTGGAGTGAGGAGGCCTGTGCCAGCTGTGGGACGTTAATGGGCTGCTACTTACTTACTATATTGTAAAACTATAGATAGTTGGGTGACAACACTGGTAGCTCTAAAATGTTGGGAGTTAATAGAGGCAACACTTGAAATCACACGCAGTTCCTTTAATGAAATGAGAGAAATACTATCTAGTCCTAATATCAGTACACGTACTCGTCTACTTCAGTGCTACATTTGGCCCATAGCCCTATACGGATGTGAAGCCTGTACTATTAAGGAAGACACTCGAAACGTATAGAAGCTTTCGAAATGTGGGCATATCGGCGCATGCTTTCAATCACTTGGACCCAAAAAGTCAGCAACGAGGTTTTAAGACGAGTTGGTCAAAACTGCAAGCTATTGCAGACCATCAAAATAAGGAAAGTTGCCTTGGTCGTGTATTCAGACACCAAAGATATGACCTTCTGCAATTGATAATGATGGGCAAGATTGCTGGCAAACACGGTGTTGGCCGCCGCAAGAAATCGTAGCTCCGCAGCGTTCGTGAGAGAACTGTTCGCCAAATTGTTTCAATTTGCCCGAGACGAAGACAGTTTCTTACAGCTGATATCCAACCTCCAGTAAATTGAGAGGAACGAGAAGAAGAAGAACACTTAAAAATACCAATAACCTTTCGACCTGCTGTGGTGTAGTCTTTTTAAAGAAAATTGAATTTTGAAGTAAAATATATGTAAAAGTTCATGCAAGTAACTGAGCTTATTTTTATAGTTTTGTTTGCAACAATATATCAATAATTTCTGATGTGTTTATAAGAGATAAATTTAAAAAAAACATCAATTCTCATAGTACCGTCGTAATATATGTTGAATAATATCTTATATATCCGTGACAATATTCACTTATACAGCAAAAAACGTGAAAATTCTATATTTTAGGGGGATTATGGTTTGAAACCATTTTCGGGTTGAGTATACGCATTTTTATTAAGATACTGCAGTCAATTTTAGATTTGCCTGCGCGTAATTTTAAAAAAATTGTCAAAAACATCCTTTTACAAAATGTATATTGTAATGTCGACGATTATTTAAGAGATAAAATGTTTGCACATGATTTCAGTTGCACACAGATGTAAAATATTAATCATTTTAACATGTACTACTATCTTTAACCGTTGAGCTTCTTGTCGGTTTCTTCGCAGCGGAATCAACTTTCCGAAGCGGTGGTGCATTTGTTTCCAACGGACAGCGTTCGCGCAATCTGGCGCTATGCATTGGTACCTTGGAAGCGGCGTATTCGCGCCGTTTGCAAGCTTTCCGACGTACTAATGCACTCCTCGCTGCTCCACGAGCATAGAGCAATATAGTTTATAGATTATCTGTAGTACAGAAGTCGATAACTTGTTCAGCCTCGAGGCGTGGCCTCGTGGGTTTTTGCCTTGTTTTTGTCGGGACACTGCGGAAATTCCACCCGTTATTTGGTTTTGTGGTGCTAGTCAAGCAGTTCGTCGCGTTTTGTAGGCTCTATCGTAGCCCACGACGAAGTGCGGCGGTTCCGCCCACGCGGTGGCCACAGTTGGACTTCCCTGCGTGGATTTTGGAGTCGAACAGAGAACCGGCGTCGCCGACAGCAGCTTTTCAGCTTTGGCAGGTTACAGACACATTCCACAAATACACACACATACAAATTACACATCCACGTGATCATTCATCTACCAGGGCTCATCGCCGTCGAGGAGATCGGTGCCGGGAGACCAGTTGTACAATTCATTCATATCTGTTCGACCCCTGTGGAATCTCTCCCTTAAAATTCTCCTCCAGCCCTCTCGGGGACCGATTCGACCTGGATTCCTATGGGCCCGAGTCCAGGATCGAGTCCTTCGATAGTGTCACGGCCGGCGTGAACAGACAGACTACTGACGATTCAAAAGTGCTTTTTGAGTCTACTTGAGTAATGAATATATTGATTTTTGAGCAACTTCTAACATGGATATTGAAAACTTTTCATATCAATATATTGCTCAATTGTTTTTTTCGCCTACTTTAAACTTTTCACAGGTATCTATTATGTGTCGAATATAATTGAAATATAATAACGAATTTATCGTTCTATCTAAGTTATATAATTTTGTTTGAATTAGTAATAATATTTATTCAGCATGTCTCAGTGTAATGAAACGGTCACAGCTGACGTCGAGTGCGATAATGGCTTCCTACGGCCTTTGTTGCAACTTCGGAACTCTTACCAACTAGAAGTGACGTCGAGTGTGTGACGCAAGCGAAACTCTTGCCTTTACTTGAATTATCATTTATTCGAGATTTAACTTGGTGCCACCGTCTCGCTTCTATGACCGGACAACTCGACGAAAGAATAAATGTCATCCGCACAACCTGGATGCGTGGCCTTCAGGCATGGTTCGATTTCGTCGATCCTTTTTCCCGCGTACGTGCAAGATGTGGAACGAACTCCTGCCAACGGTGTTCCCGCAAGGCTATGACCTAGATACTTTTAAGAGGCGGATAAATTCCTATCTCTTAGGTCGGCAACGCATCGGCGGTCCCTATAGTGCTGCAGGTGTCCATGGGCGGCGGTGATCACTCAACATCAGGTGACCCGCAAGCTCGTTTGCCTGCCAAGGCTATAAAAAAAAATTTGCATTTTTGAATATTACTAACTCTAATGTATCTTAAAGTACCCAGCGGCATATTTTATTGTCACTGGTTAGTGGAGATCTTTCACTGGAGAGCATAATTAGGGTAATCAAGTGGAGTTGGGTGGCCTTCTTTTGCAAGACCGTTATCTCGCTGAACGAGGCAAATGTGAGGCTACGGGAGGAAGCGACTGAAGCCCTCCCTCGTCGAAGGAGGCTTGGTGGCAGAAGTCGCACGTATGCGCTTCATGTTTCACCCTATTGATTAGTAGGTCCTCATAGTCGGTGTCATCCGGATCACTAGAGTGGAATGCAGTTAGGGAACCTCTAGTGATCTTACTCATGAATGAGGAGTGATCCGCTTGGTTTTCTGGCTGGCACACTCTTGATTGGAAAAAGTCTTTCATTGGGGCGCATAAAAGCACAAGTCAGCTCAAAAAAGGGTCTTAATGTACGGCGACATCTATTTGATGCTTATGTAACTTTGCCACATCCCACACCCTTACTGCACCCCGCTTTATAAAGTAGCTGATATCTTCTAACATATACATTTTAATCAAATACTGCGAAAGGCAGTTTTGATCTACATAAACTATACAACGTTTGTAATGTATTTAAGTGGTTTTATAGTAATACTGTATTGTATAAAATAGATTAGTAAATAGCACAATTTTTTTGTAATATATATGTAGGTAGATTTAGATAGAAATGGTTACTGTCGGTTATCCTTTAGTGATAAGTATATGTTGTCGTAGACTTTATATCGATCTATTTATGACATTTAATTCCGTAGTACATTAATTTGATCTATCTCGTAAGGATAGATAGTTTTTACGATTTAAACGCACTAAAATATGTTTGTTACGAAATCGTATTACTAATCTTGAATTTATTGGCTTTACTGTACGTTAATGTGGATGTGTTAAACATGTAAACCTTCCTCTTGAATCACTCTATGTACTGGTAGATACTACATTAAAATCCATTTGTTAGTTTAAAAGATCCAAGCGAACATACGCAACGAATTCATTTGAAACTTGTTATATAAAGATAACGTTTTAGTAATGGTAGACAATTATTGGTGTAATCAATTAGATATTTGTTGAAATACATTATTGACTTCAAAGCTTTATTTTTATAATATTAATGTTTAAAAAAAATGTTTTATTGGTGACAGTTCAGCGTTTATTGATGATACAGAAATCTTAAGTGCATAGAGGTAATTTATATCTTAATATTCATAGCATTTTACTAGAATAGGTCATTAAATACCATTTACTAAGTTTACCCTATCGGGATCAAAACATCAAGAAGAAAGAATCGCATCGTCAGCTACAAGCTGGTAAATTACGCTTATTTTCTCCATATTCTTCTATGTAGCAGAGACGCATAGATGCTTTCTAGATGTCGTGTAACTGAATGGTCTGGAAATACCAAGGCTTTCCACTTATCCACCTTCCTTCGAAAAACTCTTGGTTTTTTGGCTATATATCCCATGAACGCTTATTATCACCGGGAAAATTAAGGGCAAGGACCAAAAAGGTGCCCTACGGGTTGGACTAATAAAATCCGCACTTTTAAAACCCAAATCTCGGATATAGTCCATATCACGCAGAAGAGAAGTAGATGGCGTAGCATTACCAAGAAAACAAGAACATCATGAGGGGTCACAACCTGCAGTATTGAAAAAACGACGCAGAGAGACATAGAGAGAGAGCGACACCACGAAGGCAGTTCAAAAATGTCTCATATTTTTGCAACCATAATAGTTAGTGTTTTTTCTTATTGTTTCCAACGTGAAAGTCCTCAGAAGTACCCATTTTAATCAGTTCGAGCACTTAAAACTCAGTTTATTTATACGTTCGTTAGATAAACACGAAAACCCATAGTTCTTGACGACTTCTTCTCATTCCATGCAAAGATACGTCCCTGATTAAACACGCCCGCTATTTGTACAAGACGTAATTAAAGATGCGACGTTTACGTCTCAAAAGAACCTCCATTTATTAATTTGTCAGCCAATATTTGCTTCTAATAAATTTACGTGGAGACTTATTAGGCATCCTTTGAAATGCCAACGGTTTCATACAGTTTAATTTGTATATTAAATAAACTTGGTGAGTAAACAATTTAATAATCTTTGTAGTGTCACAACGGATACACTCACTTAAGTGAAGTGATACTATAATTATAAAAATATATTCTAAAGATGTACTCTTTAGTCTATAAGTAGTTGTAGACAAAAATTGGGATTTTCTGAAGTTAAAAACAAATTCTACAACCTAAATCTACATTTTACGTGATAACGACACAAGAAAACATTAATGATAAATTGTTTTTGTGTTAAATGTAATTAGGCTGATCGCGCCTCTCTATCGCTACAAGGTGAAAGTCATAGTTTGCAAATGGTAACCCTCGACTAATAAGATCAAAAAGCATATTTTCGTAAAATAAAATGATACTTACGTGATATTAAAGCTGCTTAACCAGTTAAGAAGTGGAACTATTTACATAAACTTAATACAGGAGCTCCGCGAATATAATTACAGGCGTCACCTGTGAACGAGGCGTCTGCATGCAAATCTGCTTCGGAAATTTTCTGCACCTTATAATAAGAATGCTAAAGTGCCGAGAAGGGGTCGTTTTTCGGATATCGCTCCATCTGATAATACGCCCTTCCAATTTCCTTACATACATTCGCGTACGAATAATATTTAGGGAGAAAATATTCTACTAATTTATATACTTGCCTCGTTGGTGCAATGGTGCGAGCACTCGCTTCGTTAGCGGTCCTGAGTTCAAAGTTTGAGTCAGGACTGGTGGGGACTTCAAACGTGTCTATTCACCACTCTACCTGCATAAACCAAAAATATTTCATTCCTGTATTATGCAGTGCAGATATCATAACAGTTTACCTCTTATCAAGTTAACGGGCTTCCATCTTAGACTGTATCTTTGTTTATTATCAGGTGTAATTATAGTCCAACGCTGACCTGAAAGCTATGATGGCCTAATGGTGACAAAGCCATGATGGCCTAGTTGTGATAAAGCCTTGATTGCCTAGTTGTGAGAATGCAATGATGGCCAAGTGGTAAGAAAGCCATAATTGCCTAATGGTGATAAAGTCACGATGGCCTAGTGGTGACAAGAGTCATGATGTCCTAGCAGTAGAGTTACGATAGTCTAGTGGTGAGAATGCCATGATGGCGGAACGATGAAAAAGCTATGATGGCCTAGTCATAAGTCACCCTGAAATGCAGTCGATGGTTCAAGTGCTGGCTTCTTGACTTTTCTTTCCAATCTATCATTCTGCTTTTCTGGCAAATACAAGATCGTGAGGAAAGCTGTATCTCTTGAAATAATTCCGGGGCATTTGTAGTCAACCAGAGCAGCAGAGAACGTGAAGGGTCTATACTCTGAAACCCCTCTTATTTTTACGTGAGGAGGCTGGTGTCCAGTAGTGGGACATTAACAGGTTATTGCTTAGTAACTTGTCAGCAGTTGTATATATTCGGGTTCCCGTCACCATCAGATTTTGAGGGTGAAGAAATAGAGAGTGCACTTGTGTACTATGCCTGCATATGCATAACGGCCGATACACCTAACAAGTCAAGTATAAAATCCTAATTTTTAATTTTTAAAAGTGTTATAAACATCGATAATTCTTCACTATGCTTCCTTTTTTTTATATTAATATGATTTTCCAAGCATCATTTTTAATGGCCATGTGAGTAAAAAGTGACGACCCAGGTTGATAAACGATGTTGATACGTCATCAAAATTACAAAAACGTCGTTTAATTCAAAGTTGACTCGTTATACGTAGGTCCCATCGAAATAGTTGTTAACGTACTTAAAGTCCTACATTTTAATGAAGCCCAGGCGAAGTTACACGGGACAGCATGTATTGGTATAGATTTTTTCACACACAACACTAAAATGAAGGCGTTTGCACAATATATTTTAATAACGCACTCTCTGGAGAGTCGTCTGTGATACGGATAACGAAGTTGGAAACGCGAATTTTTACTTCTCACGCGGATGGTTGCGTCCGTAATTTAAAGAGGAAAAATTTCAACATCGTAAATTTTAGTTAACGCTGATACATTGATTAGATCAAGAATTATGAATGTTCATTACTTCCGCTCATTGATATCCAGGAATGATAAAATTATCAAACAGAATTTTATTATTGTAGCAAAATTTAAGATAAGAAGGAGTAAAGTTAGTCAATATGATTAGATCAATCATCGTAGTCGCTTCAACCGATGGACGTCCACAGCTGGACATAGGTCTCACGAAATGATGCCCACAAGGCCCGATCTTGTGCCGCCTGGCTCCAGCGGCTACCGGCGATCGTCCTTATATCGTCGGTCCACCTTGTGGGGTGTCTTCCTACACTGCGTCGTCCGGTGTGGGGTCGCCATGCCAGCACCTTCCGGCCCCAACGTCCATCGGTTCGTCGGACTATGTGCCCCGCCCATTGCCACTTGAGGTTCGCGATTCGTAGGGCTATGTCGATGACTTTGGTTCTGCTACGGATCTCCTCATTTCTGATTTGATCGCGTAGAGAAACTCCGAGCATAGCCCTCTCCATCGCACGTTGAGTGGCTCTGAGCTTTCGAATAAGGCCCATAGTCAGCGACAACGTTTCCGATCCGTAGGTTTCTGTATAATCTGCCGCAGCGTTAAGATGTGGTCTATGGTACTAAAGCCTTTTCGGAATCCACAAAAAACCACAGAAATGATTAGATCAATAGAGATAAGGAAAAAGGTGCAGACAAAGCTGCTTAAATGGAAATGGACTGGCCACGTGATGGTAGACCAAAAATAATAATTTTCAAAAAGAATAACAGGAGTACATTCCCTTTGGTTGACGAAATTAGAACAATAACAGATTCCCTTTAGACTACAACGGCACAAGACTGCTTGGAGTGAAAGAAGCTAAAGTAGGTAATTTCGTAAACCGACGCACTGGACTACTCATTTTCTTTTTACCTTATTTGATAAGAACCCAATATATACAATGTAGCAGTAATTTTGACTATAACGTATACTAGATACTTTACTCGAGCGTGACGTCTCAGTCTAATTTAATCCTCATTAAATACACGTTTACAGCGAGCCTTAATAATTTTCAATCAACCATAAACATAAGAAACACTGTATAATGCTTTTGATCTTATTTTCTAACGTTCAATCTTATAAAATTATATGTATGCCTTGTTTTACTGTCACTTTTTCGTTTCATCGACTTTGAAAATATACAAACATTGCATCACGCCTCATCCGCATAGGGGTAGACAGTGACTCCTTCCTCTTGCCACGATCCTTGCATATCTCCTTCGCTTCTGTCATGTCCATCAAGCCTTTCATACAAGTTCGTCGGTTTAGAGTACTCTTGACCTGGCCTTTATTGAAAATGTCCTGGATTAGGTCCAGGAAATTTCTCTTGACTCATTTTTTCTCTTTTGTCCGTCTCCTTTTATTCATCCTCTCTACGTGCCCAAACCTTCTAAGGATACCTTTCTCAATTTTAGTCACTACATCTTCTTTTATACCACATCGTCCTCTTATCACACTATTTCCTGCTTCTTAACACTCTGGTTTCTGCCGCATTTATTTTACTTTTATGCTTCTTCTACTATACCTAACTTTCACTACCAGTTTGGCCAGTCTGGTCCCTTGAGATACCATCTAACTATTCATAAAGGTGTAAGTTTCAAAACAACGATGTTAAAGAAGTTTTCATTTGAAACAGATGTATTTTTTAGTAATATAGGCTGTAGCTATATAGTCATTTACGTATGAATGGTATTTAGAAGGCTTGTCGTTCACCTTTTCCTGTATTGCTTCCATTTGAAACGGAAATATGACGGGGGCCGGTGCTCCAGTATCAGCACGCAGGTCGTAGCGACACGCCCGCAGATTGGATCGAGTTAATTTCGCTCCACAAACAAATTGACAAAGTTTAGAGCGGGGCATATTTCTTCGCGGGCAACCCCCCCAACCTCCTCCCCGCAGCGTGGAAGCCTCCGAGTAGCGGAAATTAAATTTCACATCCGAACAAGAGCGGGAACACTTCCCGCGACGAACACGTGTCGCGTTACATTCTGCGGTGACGCTGCGGCTGTGGACCCGTCACAAAGATTGATTATAATCTCAGCTATAGCCACTTGCAAACACAAAACATAAACATCAAATCAAAATATTGTACTACATCCTACATCGCTTTTAAATTGTTGCATATCTAAACTAATATTATGAAAAGGAAACATTTGTGTTTTTCTTTGTATGTCTATATGTTTGTAACGTTGTCACACAAAAACTACAACACCGATTTTAAAAAAAATTCACCATTAGAAAGCTGCATTTTTACTTTATTACTTTATGAAAAAAAAAATAGGGATCCCTAATAAAAATGCATTTATGTAACCCAAGGTATAAAAACATTGGTCTTAAAAAATCTGTCATCGCGTGCGCTGGCGTAACTATTGATCATACAACAAAAAAATGTTCCAAAATATTATAGAACGTATTAATATCTACAAATAAGTCCAGAATACCATATGTCCAACAACTGTAGTTCTCCCACTATAACTACTTTTTAACATTTTACAAGATAATAAAAGTGCCGACAATACATCAAACCATAATATGCACACCTCTGTATTAATCCTTATCCTATTAAATTATTTTATTATTCTATTGGTATAAAAATTCTTTTTTAATGTATTACCAATAGAAGTAAGGCTGTTACCAAAGATGTCTAGATTACAGGAAACTCCGGAATATTTATTATAAAGTTCTGTCATATGATAAATAGGATTGTGTGCTGTTTTTCTTATTTGACAAAAAGGGATACAAAAACGTTCAAAATTTTGCTTCTCCTATTTAACTATTATATTAACGTTATCTACAACAGAACTGCCTCATTGGTCTAGTGGTTAACATATTCGACTACAGACATGAGGTAATGGATTCGAGTCCCGGGTCGGGCCAATTCAAAAATCAATATTGAGTTTTCTATTAAGTTTTTCTCAATATCTTCTCGAATTTGGAAAGTTGGCGGTGTGATCCATCCCCATGCTTCGGAGAGCACGTTAAGCCGTCGGTCCTGCGCCTGATCTCTCTCCGGTCGTGTCGGATTACCGTCACATCGGACTATGAGAGTGAAGGAATAGAGAGTGCACTTGTGTACTATGCCTGCCAATCCGCAGTGGAGCAGCGTGGTGGATCTATGCACTAAAAACCCTATTTCATGTGTGTGGGGAGGACTGTGCCTAGCAGTGGGACGATAATGGGCTGCTATTTACAAGAGTAGTATCAATGTGGTTGTGAATGATTATCCGATTGATAACCCGTAATAACCCGCAACAAATAATTAGGTAACTTTAAAACTTATAGGTTAGAGTTGTTATGTATCTATTTTGAGTTCTCTCGATATTTTAAAGTAAGGTGCCCATGTGATTGATCCAAAGTCCAAGTATCTGTAACACACTCGTAACGTAGATTTTTAGCTACCGTGTCATAAATAACACTTTAAAACATAAACACTTGTGTGTCTTATAAAGTAATCCGTGTGCTCTATCAAAACTGCAATTAAAAGCCCATTTAGTTCGGTCCGAGACGGACCTGGGGTCACTATGAACTCTCGAATTGGCCATTAGCGGGCGCTTCGGACCTTGTTTACACCGCGCTTGCCCTAATGACGACCTTTGGTCCTTCGCTACTTCCCTTCGTTAAGGCGAGCGAAAACCTCACACTAAAAGGCGCGGGTTTGGACACAGGCGTGAGAGACAATCCCGTATTAAACCAGTGGGAAAAGGACAAAGGCTGATAGCTTTCGGATTAATGCCCATGTACAGGGCCGTTAAAAGGCTAGCCGACTCAGTGCGCCAGGGTTAACAAGGTTATTACGGGATGATCCCGAGTAACCGCCGCCGTAAAAGTGTTAATTATGTTTTAGAAAATGGAGTGTGTTTTCTATTCACGTAGGTTAATAGATAGATAACATATATAAACTAGAAACCAAACAATCTTAAAATCTTATTTTAACAAATCTTTAGTACTATCATTCAATAGAAGGAGTTGTAAATAGTACATTATTGCTCTGGATTTGAAGCGCTTCATCTCTCTCTCTCAAAATTATGTATCAATAATAGTCTACTTCATAAAGTTTAGTGTAGTTTTTAAGTGTTTTGGTGTAAGGTATTACTATATTTTTGTGATTTTTATGTCTTATTCCACAATAAAGATTAATAAATTAAAATTACGAGCTTACAAGATTTTAAAGCGGAGGCTACTCGACTTTGGAATGCACTTCCTCTTCAAATTCGACGCACAACAACATTAATAATAATAATAAAAACTCTATTAGGACCGGTCCATTATCACGAACAAGACTATTCTGTCCAACAAGCCTGATATCGTGATAATTGGCCGGGCACAGTCTCGGGTGTTTTTAGTGGATATCTTGATCCCGTATGACGAGAATCTTGTGCGAGCTGAGACGGAAAAAAAACGTAAGTATCTGGATGAATATATTACTCATCAAATGTTTACTTTACGCTGATGATCAAGTAATACTTGCATCATCCGCTAATGAGCTACAGGAGATGGTAAATATTATGAATGAAGCTGTGAAAGTGAAAGGAATAAAAGTGAATGTAAACAGAACGAAAGTTATGCTTTTTGAAAGAGATGCATCTATAATGAATGGCAATATTTTGATAGATGGGGAACAAGTGGAAGAGGTGAAAGAATTTGTATACTTGGGATCTAAATTTACAAAAGATGAAATATGTGAAAGTGATATTGAAAGGAGATTGAATGCAGGGAATATGGTAAATGGTGCTCTGTACGCCTTTATGAATAGCCAGATGGTCTCTCAAAGGGCCAGACTGGAAGTGCATGCTGGAGTGTTTGTGCCAACACTTATGTATGGTAGTGAAAATTGGGTATGGCAGAAGAATCGCAAAAGTAAAATAAATGCGGTAGAGATGAGAGCGTTGAGAAGTATGAGTGGATTGAAACTGGGTGACCAAGTAAGAAATAGTGTGATAAGAGAACGTTGTGGTATAAAAGAAGATGTAGTGACTAAAATTGAGAAAGGTATGCTTCGATGATTTAGGCATGTAGAGTGAATGAATGAAAGGAGACTGACAAAGAGGAATCAAGAGTGAATGCGAAAGTTGGAAGGGGAAGACCAAGGCGAACATTCCTGGACCAAATTCAGGACATTTTAAATAAGGGCCAGATTAAGAGTTCTCTAAACCGACGAACCTGTATGAAACGTTTAATGAGAATGAAAGAAGCGAAGGAGATATGCAAGGATCGTGGCAAGTGGAAGGACGTGGACTCTGCCTACCCTTATGGGAATGAGGCGTGATTTGTATGTATTTAAATCATTTTACTAGAAACTTATTGCAAATTATTATATAACAATAACACAACCATTAAGTTTCTAAATAATTAAATTAAAATGTAGGCGAATTTTGAAATTGTAACCTAAGCTTTTATAATAAATTCTTAAAATAATGAATTTGACATCAATAATGAATGATATGATAATAATGATTGATATTCCTTAATATTTGCATGTCGTTAAATAGCAAATATAGTGCTCATTCATATCAGCTCATTAACGTCCCACTGCGTTTTTAGAGCATAAGTGCACTCTTTATTCCTTCACTCTCACGGTCTGATGTGACGGGAATCTGACACGATCAGAGTGAGATAAGCCGCATTCACTTGGCTTTGTTAATTACTTTACCAAAAAAACAAATATTTCGCGTACCAATTAATAAGCAAACGCACCATATGTACAAACTAGCTATAAATCCGAGCATTAGGTGAGAGCGTCTCGTTACTTAAGTCCGTAAAACCCTTATCCCATAACGTTAATAACACAATTACAATAAATCTATCATCACTGTGCAAACATCGTCCGAATCTCAGCCTAAGCTAATACATTTTGTCCATACCCGTATTCATACTTAACGACTAGGGAGTAGTATTTGCTAAACACACACACGGCGCCCGCACGCGTTCAATATAACCTGGAAGACGGCCGGGTCGAGCCCCCGGGTACTTCCCGACCCGGGAGGACAGTAATTACGGTAGGCAAATTAAGCAGTAAGGGGCCAGAGCCCCACTATGTCCATCTTTGTACGTTAGGCGGTTTATTTTAGGTTATTCCTCGTCTTATTACAATGTAGCCATGCCCTCCCCTGCGGCGCGCCTCACCTCCGAAACTGATTTGGGCCCCGGCATCAGAGTTTCATTACGGTCTGTCGAAAACAATCCACTCTAAATATCTATTCTTGGGTGCGCGCACTCCGGAATTACATTAGTCTGAGGTGGCGAAGGCTCGACTCAATTTGTTTGCTCGTAATAACGCCACGCTATCAGGTTGGTTATAACAAATGAGCTATTGTTAGAGCAAATCGGAGGAAAACGGTTTTACGCTGTCTGCACGATTATATAGTTTGAATCCTGTGAACTTTGCACGGCTTTGATTACGTCGTACGTTACAATATTGTCTTTTTTTTATTGCTGACAGATTAGCGCTTGACTGTGATCTCACATGATGGTAAGTGATGATACAGTCTAAAATGGAAGCGCGCTAATCTGTTAAGAGGCGATATACCCCTTACGGTTTCTACACAGTATCGTACCGGAACACAAATCTCTTTGTTTGGCGGTACGTTTTTGCTGTTAGGGTAACTAGCCACCAGTCCAGACTCAGACAAATTAGAAAATACAATTTCCTAAATTCGTCCTACTGGGGATCGAACCCGGGACCTTCGCTAGCAAAGCGAATACTCGCACCACTGCGCCAGCGAGGCCATCGTTTTCTACTTTGCTATGGTTTTTGGACTCCAATGGCCCAAAACATTAAAAAGCTAATAAGTCAGTCCATTAAGGTACTACTGTTGGAGAGGGTTTTAGAATTATCCACAGCATACAAGTGCACTCTCTATTCCTTCACTCTCATAGACTGTAATTCGATACAACCGGAGACATATCAGAGGCAGAACCGATGGCTTAACGTGCTTTCCAAAGCACAAGGGTTAAAGCACAAAACTCCAGGTAAATGCTGAGAATTGCTTAACAGTAAACTTGATATCGATAGTTGACTAGATACGCAACTCGAACCCAGGACCTCATATCTGTAGCCAGTAACAAGCTGACCACTAGCTTTTTGCTATTACAAGTGTCTTTTAAAGTGAAACGCACGATTAGCATCACGATGTTATGCAGTACTTTTTATGCTAATTCGTTTGAATGTTAGGTAGTTTTAATATTTACAAATAACATGTGGCATTTTAAATTTTAATACACTATTTTTCATAAAATACAAAATAAAACTTTTTCATTAGTTCCCAACTTCAAAACAATTTTTTTTTAAATAATTTCTTACATTGACAAAAAACACGTGCCATTTTTATTTACAATCTCAGTGTGTGTTCGTTTTGGAGACTTTTAATATTTTAATGACATTCAAAGTCATTGAATTCCTAAGATATCTTCCTTTTTCCCTCCCTGGAAGTCTGACTTCAAAAAAGTTTCGCATCTGACATGTGTACTTTGTGCGCACGCACTTTTAATTTATTTTTCAATAGTAACCAAATCCTAAACTATATAAATAATAACAAATACACAAAGCAGTTAAGTGTAGTTTTGATAACGAATAAAACTGTTTTTATAACTATTGAAACATTAATTCTTTGGCAGGAAGTGAACTTGTTGATTTTTTTCAAAAACGCGTTTGAATGCATTACTAAAATAATTAGCTTTGGGAAGTAATAATTTATGTCATTAATTTATATACAACTCGTCCTCTATTCTTCAAAAACTTCAACTTCAAAATTATAGCGAAATATACTCTAAGATCTCTCAAAAACAAAGAATCAATATGCCCTTAAATTTTTCAAGTTATTATACTATACAAGCTGAACCCGCGACTTCGTCTGCGTTGAATGTTTTTTGGGTAGCATATTCATTGATTTAGTCAAATTGTTTTACAGACAACAAAATAATAAATAGAATACTCAGAAAAAGAATTATTCCTACCAAATTTCAAGTCTTTACGCCTTATGGTTCCAGAGATATCGTGATGAGTCAATAGTTAACACCCCCGCAACCCCCCATGCGGGTAGAATTTCGTAAGATCCGTTCTTAGCTGATCTCTATTCGTCAAAATGAATATTCCTACCCAATTTCGAGTCTCTTATGGTTCCAAAGATATCATTGATGAGTCAATAGATACATGGATATCTTTTATTTTGATCGTGTAGAAACACGAATCCATTGCGGCAGTGTTATAAAAATAAAAGGCACTTGAAGATTCTAAAGACGTCTTGGTCTTTCAGAATCAACTTTAAAAGGTACGTCACAATACAGAGCGTGGCGTACCTCTGGGATTTAAGTGCAAATATTATTTGTCCATTAAAAAAAATCTAGGGATGACCACACTCGAGATGGTCACAAAGCGTCTCGTTAGCGGCCGTACGTGCCGCTTGTCACACACTTCAGTCCATCGGCCCTTCGTAAATAATGAGAGAGGACAGCGAAGATGCACGAATAGTATTGGATATGGCTTCTAAATAAATGGATTTGCGGGCCATTGTACCGTACCATCTACCATGAGTGTACCGAGCTGTTTGCAAACAAGGATAGATTCATTGACTTATTTAGGTAGCATACTATTATATTACACCTAACGAAACATAATAAATTAAATTACATTACACACAAAATCGATGATGTTATATGTTGATTAACACTCGCTAATGTTTTCAAATGCCGCATGATATGAAGAAAATCTCCACGTATAAGATAATTATGACATCGCCTTATTTCGGTGATGGTACTTTTTGAAGTGAAAGCTTTTTTGTTGCTGAGTTAAGCGCGATCTCAACTGATGGCAAGCGAGGATACAGTCTAAGACGTAAGCGCGCTAATCTGGGTAAGAGGCGACATACCCCCTATGTTTCTACACAGCATTACTAGAACATAAATCTCTTTGTTCTGGTGGTACGTCTGTGCTGGTAAGATGATAACTAGCTACGGCCAAAGTATCCCGCCACACCAGACTCAGACAAATTAGAAAGAAAATATGATTTTCTAAGTTCGCCTTACCGGGGATCGAGCCCGGGACCTCTGCTAGCAAGGCGAGTACTCGCACCACTGCGCCAGCGAGACCGTCAGAAGACCGTCAAACGTTTTATTAACGTTGTGATTTGAAAGTAGATGAAACGAAAAAGCGACTGTAAAAAGAGACAGACACATGAGTTCATAAGCTTAAACGGGGGAGATAATGAGATAGGAAGCATTATGCAGGAATTCTTATCTTCGTATTTCTCTTTTTGCTCTACTTCATACCCCATCCAATCGTGTCCACCAAGACATAGTGGGAGTTCAAATAAATCATTATTAAAACCTGCAATTTTGAAGCTAAAATCTTTTGAAGGTTCACATCTAACCACATGTGAATTTCAAACAAGATTATTTTTTAATCTGTTAAATCTTCCTTTATCAGATCGACCTTCCTCATATTTTTGAGAATATGTATAATTGCTATAGTCCTGAAAGAATATAAATTACATGTCATTCTACTAATGTAACAGATTTTTTATGGGTCAATAATGATGAATTAAACGCAATGCCACATCCAAAATATTGTAATCGTAGTTTGAAAACTAGTAAGCCCTTGGGAACTGAAACCTACGTGGGGCATCGTCGACTTGTCGACGGATCCGAAGGCTGAATACCTCATAGATTGCCTTACCTACTAAATACAGCCAGGCTAGCACAAGGAGTTGTATTAGGCGATTCAAATGGGATTTCCTCGAGATGCGCCTTCAAGATACTATATGCTGACGAAGGGATCTTAATAGAGTTGCGTTAAGGTTATTATATCCAAGGATTTATTGCCGATAGAAATGTACAATGGCTTACTAATTGCGATTCTGTTATTCGATTGGGTAGTCCGTTTTATGTGTGTATTTGTGAATCTGTTTTGCAGACACATCTATTGGTTTTCTATTTAGGTTATATAAAACTTATTGTATTATAATCCAATTCTATATTGATAGATTTTGTTTTTTTCTTTTCAGCAATCAAGAGTAGCTGAGGCCGTCATTGATACAGGCTTACTCTACTTCTGCTCATTTGCTTTGGTCCATTGTCAATCTTCACCAACAATTGGACAGTTGGTCATGCCATTCTTTTTAGTTCGTTTTTGATTTTGCATTCGCTTCATATGACCAGTCCATCTCCATTCAAATCGTCTTGTCTTTGTCTAGACATCTGCTATGTTAGTAACGTTTCTAATATCCCTTTTTCTCCATCTATCTCTTAACCAATCACAAAATCTATAGCATTTAAACGTAGCTAAATAAAATCAGGAAGCGGTCAACTTTGTTGTCAAATTCAAAGTGTTATCTGTTTTGTAATTAACTGGGAAGTAACTGACTTGGTTTAGAATTTGAACTCCATTGAACCCCTTAAATTCATCTAATTTATAGGTATTTCATCTCTTAGTAAAATGTGACTGAATAATTTAAAGCCCCAAAATACACTTATAACATGCTCAGGAATACGTATCTCGGATAACGTGTAACGAAATTTCTCCCTTGATTAAAATAAGAATGCAGAATAGAAAACTATTGCTAACTATTGACAAGCGTGATAAAGTTATTTGTAAAAGCATTATTTCCAATGCACTATTGATGATGTTACGTTTCTCCTCATCATCAATCGTTAAATTTCTTTTATTAAAGCAATTCTCTGCGATGTTATCGTCCAAGTAATCCTTGAAATTACAGTACGATTCCTTAATTAACTTTCGTTTAATCATGTGTCATCTTTTGAAAATATTCTGGGAGTTTATTATACCTACATATAAAGTAAACCTTAAATAAATCGTTCACTTTATGTGGCCCATTAGAATTTATAACGATTTCATTTTCATTTTTTACGTCCATATATAACAAGTTTTCTAATACGTAGTGAACTGTCATTGTTTTAGCTCTGAATTTCTCTATTAACGTCTGTTTTGGACCTATATTGTAATTTGTATAAACAGCCATTTTCTGCGGTACAAATATTTCATCTATATCAGCAGGATTACCACAAAGTTGAATACCATATGAATGAAATAGTCTGGCAAGTCCTACGTCAAAATCAAAATCAATATATTCTTTATTCAAGTAGGCTCAATAAGCACTTTTCTATCGTCAGTACTCTGTCAGTTGGTAACAAATCTTCCACTGGTTCGAAAAATTGATTCCGCTGAGAAGAAACCGGCGAGAAACTCAACGGTTACTCCTCTAAATATAGTTTTTGTAGGTTACAATGTCTTTAGCTTTCATTCGCAACTGGAATTAAGTCCAAACATCTTTGTCGCTTAAATAATCTTCAATATTATAATATATCTTTTGTAATGGGACGTTTATAACATATTTCTTAAAACTATGTGGAGACAAACACAGTAGAGATTCAGGTATCTTATTAAAAATGCGTATACTCAATCCGATAAATCATTCAACCTTCTTCGCTCTAAAATATGGCATTACAAGTTTGTTTTTATTTCTTGTATTAAAGTTGTGTGTTTCGCTCCTTTTGCTGTATAAGTGAATTACTACGGATATATAAAATGTTATTCAATATATATGTCGGAGAATAAGAGACAAAGGAAAGCTTAAAGCATAGGGGCGTAGGGTTTTCCACCGACTATCTCCATCTATAATCATCAATCAATCATAAATCATATCCTTTTCCATATTATAGGCGGTCGTGGGTAATTTTGGTGCAATCAAACACTTTATTAATTAACTCGGATTATGATGTTCAATCACTTAATGTTTCCGATGTCAATTTACACAAACAATAGACGACCGCTCCGGCCGACCATCATTCGAGAACTGCCGAGAGACGTCCGCCGGATTGCCACTATTGACTCTGTCCCACGCCGATAGACAGATGGCGCCAGCGTTCCACAGACAGCTGCCCTCCGACATATATATGAATTTTTCTCTTAAGGAAACGCGAGATCCCAATTGATATGTAGCATACGTCTGTTAAAAGTCGAATTTTGACCGTGNAAGTCCAAACATCATTGTCGCTTAAATAATCTTCAATATTATAATATATCTTTTGTAATGGGACGTTTATAACATATTTCTTAAAACTATGTGGAGACAAACACAGTAGAGATTCAGGTATCTTATTAAAAATGCTTATGCTCAATCCGATAAATGATTTCAACCTTCTTCACTCTAAAATATGGCATTACAAGTTTGTTTTTATTTCTTGTATTAAAGTTGTGTGTTTCGCTCCTTTTGCTGTATAAGTGAATTACTACGGATATATCAAATGTTATTAATATATATGTCGGAGAATAAGAGAGAAAGGAAAGCATAAAGCATAGTGGCGTAGGATTCTCCGCCGACATCGTCATTAATAGCATCCATAAATTAATTTCTTATACTGGGGGCGTTCGTGGATAATGTTGGTGCAATCAAACACTTTATTAATTAACTCAGATTATATTGTTCATTCACTTAATGTTCCCGATGTCAATTTACACAAACTCTTTAACAATAATAGCTAGGAACGCGACAGTTCCAATAAACGACCGCTCCGGCCGACCATCACTCGAGAACTGCCGAGAGACGCCCGCCGGACTACCACTATTGACTCTGTCCCACGCTGATAGACAGATGGCACCAGTGTTCCACAAACAGCTGCTGTAGCATACGTCTGTTAGAAGTCGAATTTTGACCGCGTAAATTGCAGAGTGAAGCCAGATCGGTAGCTTACTTATTAATAGACTTTATTAATGTAGTAATTAAGTAAGTTAGTAAGTTTTATAAAACATAAGTCGGTATTAAACGTAAGACAGTGCGCGAGGCGACGGAGCGAGTAACGAGCGTATAATTCAGGAGCAGGTGGCGCCGCGACGCTGCGGTTTGTCTCGACGGAGGCATAAATGTCGGCTAATTCATGCAAATAGCTGCCGCTTCACTTCAGTCTTCGATCTTTGATCGTTTTTTACCAATAAAAAACATAATAAAAAAGTTGGGGCTTGCTACATCGTCCACAGGGACTATTTCTCTATATAGATTTGTGTAATAATATAATACAATGTCACATAGTTTAGCAACTTTACGTAGTACAGTGAATGAAGTCACTTCGGCTATATGTTTGCATATATCTTGTAAACTATTCAACGGATTTCAATACAATTTTTAGTAATATATAGATTGATTCAAGGTGAAGATTTACATGTACAATACATACATATTATAGTCCAGAAAAACTGTAATTTGATGTAACAAAAATGTTTTTGTGTGCCTAAATCACAAGATAAATCAAATTAATCCACAGTAACCATTTTTATCTTTTACCAAGATTATTATTTGTTATACCATACGTTATATATATGCTCTAAATGTAAAAGCTGCCTTTATGAGAATTTTATTAAAATCTTTGACGATATCAGAAATTTAATAAGAGGAGTTAATCACTCGCTCGTGACAAGCTTATTGTATCGAATTTTGCTTATATGAAGTCGTTTATTATCTTTATTTAGAGAAGATGGCAATGAAACTTGTTAATTCTACTTGTTAGCGATCATTATTTGTGGATTGCTATTAAATTGCTATATTTGTTTATTATGCTGAGGTATTTGTAATTATATCAGTGAAACATACACGCATTACATCCGCACTTATTAAACTCTGTTTAGTCGTCGTTTTCACGACGACTGTGATTGATAGTCTTATTATTTTTGAGTGGGTTCTTTGTTATAAGAAAGGTAGCACAAGAGAATAAAGTAATATTCTCCTAGTGACAGTTCTTAATTGATATCAACGTTAGTATTGTGTTTTATGTCATTCAAAGTATGTAATATAATAATGAAGAATATGAGAATAGTATAGCTTAACCTGCAAATTAGTGAGCGACTCTAAAATACTATATAATTGATAAGACAGACGTGTAATGTTCACAATAATTCGTAACGATAGTGCTCTGTATCGGCGTGAACTACTCGCTCGTGACGAGCTTATTGTAACGAATTTTACTTATATTAAGTCGTTTACAGTCTTTGTTTGGAGAAGGTGATAATAAAATTTCTTAATTTTAATATATAATACATAAGACAGACGTGTAATTTTCACAATAATTTGTACCGATATGGTACTGTAGCGGCGTGAATTACTCGCTCTGAACAGGCTTACGATAAAGATTTTATACTAATATTAAATCGTTTATTATCAGTATTTAGAAAAGGTGGTAATAAAATGCATTAATTTCACTATATAATTCATGAGACAGACGTGTAATTTTCACAATAATTTGTACCGATATAGTACTGTAACGGCGTGAATTACTCGCTCTGAACAGGCTTACGATAAAGATTTTATACTAATATTAAATCGTTTATTATCAATATTTAGAAAAGATGGTAATAAAATACGTTAATTTCACTATATAATTCATGAGACAGACGTGTAATTTTCACAATAATTTGTACCGATAATGTACTGTATCGGCGTGACTTACTCGCTCTTAACAGGATTACGATAAAGATTTTTTTACTAATATTTAATCGTTTATTATCAGTATTTAGAAAAGATGGTAATAAAATGCGTTAATTTCACTATATAATTCATGAGACAGACGTGTAATTTTCACAATAATTGGTACCGTTATAGTACTGTAACGGCGTGAATTACTCGCTCTTAACAGGCTTACGATAAAGATTTTTTACTAATATTAAATCGTTTATTATCAGTATTTAGAAAAGGTGGTAATAAAATGCGTTAATTTCACTATATAGTTAATAAGACAGACGTGTAATTTTCACAATAATTTGTACCGATAATTTACTGTATCGCCGTGAATTACTCGCTCTTAACAGGCTTACGATAAAGATTTTTTACTAATATTAAATCGTTTATTATCAGTATTTAGAAAAGATGGTAATAAAATGCGTTAATTTCACTATATAATTCATAAGACAGACGTGTAATTTTCACAATAATTTGTACCGATAATGTACTGTATCGGCGTGAATTACTCGCTCTTAACAGGATTACGATAAAGATTTTTTTACTAATATTTAATCGTTTATTATCAGTATTTAGAAAAGGTGGTAATAAAATGCGTTAATTTCACTATATAATTCATAAGACAGACGTGTAATTTTCACAATAATTTGTACCGATAATGTACTGTATCGGCGTGAATTACTCGCTCGTTACGCGCTTCGCCGCCCGAGGGTTCTGCCGGTATCCCGAGCTATCTTTTAAACAGCCCCTTTGTGGAAAATCTATAAGCAGAATATGGCAACCTGTGGAGCATATTATGCAAATTGCCCTACACGCAGGTCTTACGAATACATTTCTAACTTAACTACGTAGATAGAGAAATAGATTACGCCTAAATTACTAGTACAAGAGGGTGATTCAAATACCACTCCTACTTTCACTCTCTTTCGTCAACATATGCTCTTCTTATGTACCTTTTCAATTATTTCTCGTTGACATCTCTACATCATTTCAAAATCTAAACCACCTTATTCTTTTTTTAACCAATTTAAAAAGTTTAGTCAAACATCAGGTGTGAACGACTGGACCAATTTCGTTAATTCTATTGTTCGTTGTGTTTGTTATAGTTAGTATATGAGAAGGTTTTTAAAGAAGATAAGTTAAGAAGAATACATGAAACATCAGAAATTTAAAGAAACTTAACATCAAGTGTAACTTTTCTAATGTAACCTTAGTGCTATTGACAATAAAAACTTTTTTAATGTAGCCCTATGAAGTATGAAATGCGTGCTGCACATTGATAATTAACATTTTGTTATATGTATGTATGTCTTACATCAGAGATGCAATCTTAAATATAATATAAAGTGGTATTATCACATTATTATAAATATAGCATTGTTTCTGGTTAATATACATAAACAGTTTTGCTCTACCAAGCTGGTGGACTTAACCACAATAATATTCATCCTAGAACATCCTGCAGTAACAATATTTTATTCCATTATAAATAACTGAGAAGGAGACATAAAGCATAGAGTCGCAGGGATCCCCGCCGATATTGTCATTAATGGCATCCATAATTTCTATACTGTGGGCGTTTGTTGGGTAATGTTGGTGCAATCAAACACTTTATTAATTAAATCAGATTATAATGTCCAATCACTTAACGTTCCCAATATTAATTTACACAAACTCATTAATAATAATAGCTGTGAACGCGACAGTTTTAAAAGTCTACCGTACTGGCGGACCGTCACCCGAGAACTATCGAGAGACGCGCGGTGGACTGCCACTTATTGACTTTGCCCCACGCCGATAGACAGATGGCGTCAGTGTTCAACGATCCACAGACTATTACACTCCGACATATAAGAGTATATGTTTTATCCGCGAAAGCATTAGTAGTGCCATCGGTTAATATTTTGGACAAGTTATGCTTGTAGCCTGGTGTCGTCGTCATTTCAACCGATGGACGTCCACTGCTGGACATAGGTCTCACGTAACGACGTCCACAAGGCCCGATCTTGGGCCGCCTGGCTCCAGCGGCTACCGGCGACCCTCTTTATGTCGTCGGTCCACCTTGTGCTGGCTCTCCCTACTCTGCGCCGCCCGGTGTGGGGTCGCCACTCCAGCACCTTCGGCCCCCAACGTCCATCGGTCCTTCGGACTATGTGCCCCGCCCATTGCCACTTCAGGTTCGCGATTCGCAGGACTATGTCGGTGACTCTGGTTCTACTACGGATCTCTTCATTTCTGATTCGATCACATAGTGTATTACTATAGAAATCTTTGTGAACACAATACGCAGTTTAATAGATCATTGAGATCATCTCACACTACGAGGTGAGTGACCATCGATCTGTCAAATTAGTCGCCCCACCGTTGAGCACTCTCTCGGAGGCCGAAGACGCGTCGCCTAACAAAGCCAATCACGACACACGTCGTTCAATGGATAATCTATCATTACAAGGACGACATTGATGTCCCATCGGCTCGTTAGGCTCCCATGACTAAGATGTCAATTCTGGATATGTTATTAAATTATACACAAAGAATAATTGCGAAAATCTCATATTATTCCATAGAATTTGCTAAAACAAAACAAGTATATATTCAATTATACAAGTTCAAGATTAATACGGCCTCGCTGGCGTACGGGTACTCGCCTTGCTAGCAAAAGTCCCGGGTTCGATTGCTTTGGACTGTAGGCTTTCACTGTGTTACTGCCATACCAGCAAACACGTCAAGCTAAGAATTCGCATTCCGGTAAGATTTCCGGGAGATAACATTAACGAACGAACAATAGTCTTTCGAGCTATATCTCGTGATGTAGTTAGTTTAAGAGAAGTAATGCTAAATTCAGAGTCATTCAGCGGGCAATGGAGAGGGCTATGCTCGGGGTTTCCCTGCATGATCAAATCAGAAATGAGGAGATCCGTAGGAGAACTAAAGTTACCGACGTAGCCTACCGAATTGCAAAGCTGAAGTGGCAATGGGCAGGGCACGTAGTTCGCAGAACCGATGGACGTCGGGGCCCGAAGGTGCTAGAGTGGCGGCCTCGCACCGGAAAAGACAGCGGCAGACCTCCCACCAGGTGGAACGATGATATCAGGCGGGTCGCTGGCAGCCGCTGGATACAAGCGGCGCAAGATCCGCCGCAAAATTGTCCGTTCGTTAATGTTACCTCGCATTGAGTAACATTTCGTAATATTGCCACAATGCCCTTGGTATTTTAAAGTGTTGCCACTATACCACTCAAAACTCCCACTATTTTAAAGCCATCCGTGCCGTCACTCAACTATCTATACTTTAAGAAGTGTGCCAGGAATAGAGCAATAATCTTAATAATATATTAATATATAATACTATAATAATTAGTAAGTTAAATAACTATTTCTTAATAAAAGTCAATAACCAAACTAAAATATTCTTTACCTCCAGTAAACTCAAACTTGTTTGTCAAAGTTTTAATAAAAATATAGTAAACTAATATGTTATTGTAATGATGATGGTAAAAAAATACCCGACTGAGTTTGTTGTGGGTTCTTCTCGGATCGGGGCGCGAAGGAACCCTCGTAACTTTAGATTTTAAGCCGATTTTGAGTAACATCATCAGACGTGTATTAGAATCAGAGTGTGGAAAAAAATATATATCATTTGACGATTCAAATGTGCTGTAATATACCTACTTGAATAAAGATATTTTTGATTTGATTTGAAAAGGCTCTTCCACCGGTTTGTAACCTAACCGTGTTAAAATTAATATAAATTACAATAAAATACGTCATCAACATCCATTATCATTAAATATAAAAACAAATATCGCACAATTATCATTATAACAATAAAAAGACATCACTTTTAATTTAAAGCAATACCAAATTGGCATCATTTACAAATTAACCAATGGGAACATTGTGAAGGCCATTCTTTCTAAGAATACGATTTAGTCAAATGACGAACCGTATCCTTAAATTATTTAATGTATACTATCACGTGCGAGAAGAAGTTTCATTTCATGATTGCTTTATAAGTAAAGGATTTGAAGTTTACATAAAATATTGTATATTTATGTGCGAGCATCTCAATAGAGGCCCTGTCCGCGTCCACCATCCGCCGTTTGTCTCCGGAGCACCTCCGCGCGTCCGATTTATTGCACAGTTTTGTGAACTCTTAACCGTTACGTGATCTGCTTCCGAATCCAATTTATACCTTCCATAGAGAAAGTTCCGCCTATTCTTTACGTCTCATCTTTATGCGCGCCAATATCCTGTTCCTATTGATTTTAAATTGGCTCCTTTTGCAACTTGACTCCGATTTATTATTTCTCCTTATTCTTGAGTTATTCTCTCACAAATTCTTGAAGTATCATATTTTAATTATTACAATTATCTGCCGAAATTTAATAACTTTTAAAAAAGAACTTTAACCAAATACATGAGTATGTTAAAAAAGTAAGTAGCAGCCCATTAACGTCCCACGCACAGGCCTCCTCACTCGTACAAGAGAGGGTTGTTGGAGAATAGATCCACCACGCTGCTCCACTACGGATTGGCAGGCATAGTACCCAAGTGCACTCTCTATTCCTTCACTCTCATAGTTCGATTATGACGGGAACTCGACACAATCCGAGAGGGATTAGGCGCAGGACCGACACAGCTTAACATGCTCTCCTAGGCACGAGGGTTGATCACACCGCCAACTTCCCAATTTCGGGCAAATATTGAGAAAATCTTAATAGAATACTCAATATTGACTTTTGAATTAGAACTGTCTGTTGTCGAACATGATAACCACTAGACCTATGAGGCACTAAGCACATGTGGGAAGCTAATTACTCGACTAAGCTATACTACATAATGTAACCGAATATTAATATCTGAAGTAATATTATAAAGAGAAAAAATTTGTATGTATGTTTGTTACGTTTTCACACAAAAACTACTAGACAGATTTAAAAAATGTTTTAACCATTAGAAACCTGCATTTTCACTGTCCCTAATAAAAATTGAATATTATTACACCAGGTGGGAAAAACTATTAATGATAGATCAAAAATATGTTCTACAAAATTACAGAACGTATCAATATCTATAAAAAAGTCCACCGTACCAGGTGTCCAACTGCTATAGTTATGCCATTATAACTACTTTTCTGGATTTTATAATTTAATAAAAGTGCCCACAATAATCGTATCATATTATTAATACATCTGTATTAATCCTTATCCTAGTAAATTGCATTTTATTTAAGACCGCCTGTAAAATATTTTTTAAATTATTAAAATCGGACATTACATTCATATAGAACCATTGTAGGTGTCTGGCAATTTGTTACGCGAATTTTGGCATTATTACCAATAATCAAAAAATTAGGTTTTATAAAATAACGAATTTACAATGGAATTTCATGTACCTTTACCACCTGTTATCTGCCAAAGGAACTACAACTCAGGTACCATAATTGGGGATGGCCTTTTCCTGTACTAGAGGCACATATGCACAAATTTTCAGCTTTTATAAATCAAATCAAATCAAATAAAAAATATCTTTACTCAAGTAGGCATATTACAGCACTTTTGAATCCTCAAATTATATATTTTTTCCACACTCTGATTCTAATATCCGTCTGATGATGGTACTCAAAATCGGCTTAAAATCTAAAGTTACGAGGGTTCCTTCGCGCCCTGAGCCGAGAAAAACCCACTACAAACTCAGTCGGGTATTTTTTTTTACCATCATCATTACAATAACATATTAGTTTACTATATTTTAATTAAAATTAGAGCAATTCGTTCACTCCCAGGCGTTTCCATCGTCTAGGTAATCTTGCAACTTATAATACGATTTTTCTATCAACTTTCTTTTAACAAAGACTTTGAATTTATTAATTGACATCTCTAGAACGTCTTGTGGGAGTTTATTATGGAAACGTATACAGTTACCCTTAAATGAGTTGTTAATTTTATGCACCCTACTACAATTTATAACAAGTTTATTTTTATTACTTATTTTATATGAGGGACTCAATCTTTTTATTAAAAGTTTACAACAAGTTTTCTAATATGTACTCGCAGTGAACCGTCATTATGTTAACTGCCTTGAATTTGTTTCTTAGTGACTCTCTTGGACCCATATTGTCAATCGCACGAANGCAGTATCAACATAAAATAACGAAAGTCTGGCTGCCACGGCCAATGAAAAATGACTATCTAAAGAAAATTGTAGCGACCTTTGTAACTGGACTTGCGATTGGTGAGTGAGCTCATATTCCAAGGATACCAATGATACCCACCGAAATAAAGCTAAAAAAGCTGTAGCGATTTAAAAAAAACTTTCATCACCTCCTTGAAATCAAGAATATTTCAATACCTGTAGATTATTTCTAAATTTGTCATTCTACGTATATGTTGTTACGAATTTGTAAAGTAAAATCTGTATATGCATTAGATTATGAATATAAGTGTCTATCTGATAATCTAAAAGGAAGTAATTAAAAAGAAAGTGAAATACGACTTTTATATTAATGAAAATAAATTTATAGTTCGGTATCTACGCGTGTAAAATCACGGAGTAATTCATTTAATTAAATGGATAATAACGACAAATATCACAATCTGGTTTATTAAGCTTAAAATAATGATAAAAAAATTCCAAGTGGAGTTATTTGTCTCATTTTCGAGTAAAAAGTCTTTTATTCAATTATGCCTTTAAACCATTTTTTATAATTATATTTACATGTAATTTTAAAAATATAATATATCGACTTTAAATATAAAGTGACGAGGCAGTCTAATACGAGAAACTTTATTATTTTTATAGAAATGTAAGCATTATCTGTACATTTTTACTCTACACAAAACATATTTACACAGTCCATTGTTTGAAGTTCCAAAGCACTCATTATTGGAAGCCGAAATGGCAGAGACGAATCGAAATGAAATCAGTTGACCCAAACGTCGAAACTGGGGTCCCTTTGTCCTAACAAAATAAATCCTAAATAATTAGCGTACGATTCCATCAAATTGACCAGCTGTATTCGGTATTGAACAAATTATTTGGCTTAGACTAATCCCTTAAAATGTGTGTATTTAATACCTTTAAATAAAATACATGTAAAACTAACCTTACTATTAATTATAAATGTGAAAGTGAGTAGGCTTGTTATGAAGATATATAGAACCATGGTTAAGTTGAGAGTAGAGGTAGATAAAACATTTTATTGTAGGAAAATTGTTTAAAAATATGTTAATCTAATTACGCACGCACCCACGCACGCAAACACGCATACACGCACACGCACCCACACGCACGCAAACACACACACACACATTATTTTGATCTTAAATTAGTTTAAATTAAGCATTTATTTTTTATTTTTTTCATTTTCTATTAAAACCGGGAAGACTGACCCCTAAATCACGAGCTTACCTAGTTTAGGGGTCCAGGTCCATTATCAACTGATTTGCTTTAATTTTATATAAGTAAAGGATGCAATTTTTTAAGGATAACTCGTATAAGAATGTAAAGTTGCGTAGATTGGCAGTTAATAGATAGTGGACATAGGGTTTCTTAAGAGTCAGATTTTAAGGAGAACATTGCAGTTTTAAGCTTTTTATAGCTAAAAAAAAAGTAAGTAGCAGCCCATTAACGTCCCACTGCTGGGCACAGGTCTCCTCACTCATATTAGAGAGGGTTTTTAGAACATAGACCCACCACGCTGCTCCACAGCAGATTGGCAGGCATATAGTATACAAGTGTACTCTCTATTCCTTCACTCTCATTCCAACATGACGGCAATCCGACACGACCGGAGAGAGAAATCAGGCGCAGGCACGAGGGCTTAACGTGCTCTCTGAGGCAAGGGGTGGATTACACCGCCAAATTTTTCCCAACTTCGGGCAAATATTGAGAAAATCTTTATAGAAAACTCAATATCGAACCCAGGACCTCATGTCTGTAGTCGAACATGCTTACCACTAGACCAATGAGGCAGTCCTTTTTTATAGCTACATCAATAGAATGTAACACTTCTTTAATCCTAGAAAATATGCTATGGTGAATCACATTTGCATGTCATCTATCAAATAAAACTAATTAATAAGACAGAGAAATGCGGTAAATGAAGAAAAGCTCGATCGATGTCTTAAGATACTAGATCAATCTTTATTTTTTAATACCAATTTCCATATGTTAGTGTCAAATTAAATATAAGAAAGTATACTTCCATTGAATTAAACTTGTTTGAAAAATATTTAAATATATTGCTGTACGTTATAAATTTAAACATAAGTATCGGAAGCTCTCCCTCCGGTCACGAATGGACATTTAACATTATTATTTATTGACTCTCCCCGTTTCGCCTTTCATATCCCCTTGCGTCCCCATGCAAACAAATCGGAAGAAGTAATTATTAAGAAATACTCCAAATAGACAGCCTATAGTGCCTTTATTAGATGCTTTACTCAAAATGTAGCTTAGATTAGCTTAGGTGAGCTTTTAGGTAACTTTACATATACAAACATAGGATCTAAATTACTCTACTTCTTACAATGTACCTGCCTCATTGGTCTAGTGGTTAGCATGTTCGACTACAGACATGAGGTCCTGGGTTCGAGTCCCGGGTCGGGCCTATTCAAAATCAATATTGAGTTTTCTATTAAGATTTTCTCAATATTAGCCTGAAGTTGGGAAGTTGGCGGTGTGATCCACCCCCGTGCCTCGGAGAGCACGTTAAGCCGTCGGTCCTGCGCCTGATCTCTCTCTGATCGTGTCGGATTCCCGTCCCGAGAGTGAAGGAATAGAGAGTGCACTTGTGTACTATGCCTGCCAATCCGCATTGGAGCAGCGTGGTGGGTCTTTGCTCTAACCCTCGCTCCTAGGAGTGAGGAAGCCTGTACCCAGCAGTGGGACGTTAATGGGCTGCTACTTACTTACTTACTTACAATGTACGTTCATAACTAAACATAATATTAAATTTTGTCATTATTATCCAAACACATTGATAATGAAATGACAAATGATACATAAAAAAATAAATCAATTACTACACCATCTTACACGAATTTCTTGAGCTTAAAGCTCTAGTCGAAATAATTCTTTAAATCGTTTAGAGCTTTCAAAGAACAGTGTAAGTAAATACATTTTATTGTACACAATAGACGTTATAAGAAATATACATTAATTCACATTAAAGGTACAAAAGGCGGTCTTATTGATAAATAGCGATTTCTGCTAGGCATCCTTAGAGTTAGGAAGATTCTATTAAGGAAAAGGGAAAGTGGTGTTCTAACAAAACTTAGTAAGAGGATAGAAAAAAAATGGATTTTTACTAAATTTAGTAAATATTTAACCGATTTGGAAATCAAAATCAAACTATTCTTTATTTAAGTACGTGCAAAAAATACTTTTACGTTGGTAACAAATCTATCACCAGTTCGGAATGTTGATGAGAATAAACCAGCAGGAAACTCAGACGTTACTCTTTTAACTAAAGTTTTGTATGTTACAATATGTTTAACTGGAAATAAGTCGAAACATCCTTGTCATTTAAATAATCTTCAACTTAACAATATGTCTATTGTAATAGGAAGTATTTAACATAATATTTTCTTAAAAATGCGTATGCTCAACCCGATAAATGATTTCTAAACAAGTTTTTATTTCTTGTATTAAAATTGCGTAATTCGCTTTTTTTGCTGTTTAAGTGTATATTATTACGGATATATAAAATGTTATTGCGACGATACTGTGAGAATTGATGTTGAAGAGAGTTTTTCTTTAAAAAAATAACAAACATAAAGTTTTAGATCTTGTCTAGTGATCACAAAGCCTTCACATCGGATTCCGACATCGGAAATGGAAAGATTGGTAGTTTTGTTATTCGCACGGTGGATTCTTTTGTTGCCTGCTATTCAGGTTAAATGGGGGGGAAGTTAGTACAGGGAGGTGCGTTCAATCGGCCGAACGAAGCAATCTTCGCTTCCTAGTACTATGCATGCCATATTAGCCAGCTACTTTCATTTGACATGTGAATAAGGATTTCTCTGGACCGTATATCATATTTATTGATGTAACACATCTATAGCGATGTATGAGACTGATAAATATCGTGGCGAACCATTGCCACGTCGCCTTTCTTCCACTAGGTTCGGAGACTCCTCATCTCCTTCGCCATATCTACCTTTCTTGTATAGTGTTTTCTTTACTATAGTGCAAATAACCAGTGTCTTTCTTAAAACATTTTGATTCTCCACATTACCTGATGTAGATAATATTTTTTTAATTTCACAAAAAAGAACGTTTCAATTATAAAAGAACTAGTTATCATACAAAACACATCTACATGTTTAATTAATAATCAAACATTCATTAATGGCGGTCAAATCTAAGGTAAAGATAAAAGGAAACGAAATAACTATTATTTTTAATAATACAGTATCTTATAAACCATTTAGATTAGAAGAAAATGTAATCGTAAATAAAGACGCTGGTTGAAAAACTAATCAACGTAAAGCGAAAACTTTTGATGCATGATGTAATACGACATTTTACAGTAAAATGGCTTTTTTAACATCGTCGTCGTTGTCGCAACCGATGGACGTCCACTGCTGGACAAGGGTATCTCTTAATGAATTCCAATGGGCCTGATCGTGCGCCGCTTGTATCTAGCGGCTGTCAGCGACCCGCCTGATGTCATCGGTCCACCTGGCGGGGAGTCTGCGACGCTGCGTTTTCCGGTGCGAGGCCGCCACTCTAGCACCTTCAAGCCCCAACGTCCATCGGTTTTGAGAACTATGTGCCCTACCCATTGCCACTTCAGTTTTGCAAATCGGTAGGCTACATCGGTCACTTTAGTTCTCTTACGGATCTCCTCATTTCTAATTTGATCACGTAGAGATACCTCAAGCATAACCCTCTCCATTGCCCGCTGAGTAACTCTGAGTCTTCTTACGAGCCCCATAGTCAGCGGCAATGTCTCGGAACCATATGTAATCGCTGGCAACACGCACTGTTCGAAGACTTTAGTCTTCAGGCACTGAGGAATTGTGGATGAAAAGATGTCCCGTAGTTTTCCGAACGCTGCCCATCCGAATTGGATACGGCGGTTGATCTCTCTTTTCAAGTTTGACCTACATAATTGGATCGTGTGTCCCATAGGTGTATGTTTTTATCATACCTGTATCGAAAGTTCGTACTTTCGGCGCTATTTTAAGTGACGAAAGTGACACTTTGCTTTCCGATTAAGTCAATTCGTAATTTAGTGCCCATGCTTCAAATTTTGTTGAAGGTTGTTTGTTACGTCCAAGTAATTGGCAGTTTATTTTGCTGCGTCATCAAAATATGTAATTCCCTCGTTCCACTTCTACACTTAATTCTTCTTACTTCTACTCATTACAATTATTATTGTTTGCTAATGTGTAATGCTACTTCAAGTTAAAGTGAACTTTAACCAATTTGCTCCTCATACTTGAAATCTAAACAAGTCATGTATTTTATTGGTATGTAGTATTTTGTATTGTAAAAAGGAGTTGGACAGATGAAAATATATCAAGAATATGAGAGCTCTGGTCCACCCTCGCTATAGTTCGCGTATAAATCAGAATCTAATACGATTCGACAAGACAGCCAGTTTTTTCCGTCCTATTGATCCTTTATCTGATCGCAGAATGTGATGCCAGAGTTCTTATTATTTATGTATACCTATTCCTATATCTTCCGATTTGAGTCAGTCCTATATCTTCAGATTTTGAAAATCCTTTTAAAAAAGGCATATTGTAATCTTGAGGATTATTTAAGCGATAGAAATGTTTGGATTTGATTCCAGTTGCTCACAGAAGCAATATATTACACATTGTAGCATACAAAACTATCTTTAAAAGAGTAACCGTTGAGTTTCTTGCCGGTTTCTTCTAAGCGGATTCAACTCTCCGAACCGGTGGTAGATTTGTTATCAACGGACAGACTACTGACGATTCAAAAGTGCTTTTTGAGCCTACTTGAATAAAGAATATTTTGTTTGATTTGAGTCATATCTTTGGACAAGCTGTATGTTGCAATACATAAAATTTAAAACTCTATTAAAAGAACATGACCTTTCCTTCCAGTGTTCCGCATAAATCCTTAACATATTATAATTGCGATTAGAAATTGTTGGTTGTTAATATCAAATGAAGGATTGCCTCATTGGTCTAGTGGTTAGCATGTTCGACTACAGACATGAGGTCCTGGGTTCGAGTCCTGGTTCGGGCCAAGTTGGGAAAAATTTGACGGTGCGATCCACCCCCGTGCCTCGGAGAGTACGTTAAGCCGTCGGTCCTGCGCCTGATCTCTCTCGGGTCGTGTCGCACTATGAGAATGAAGGAATAGAGAGTACACTTGTCTACTATACCTGCCAATTCGCAGTGGAGCAGCGTGGTGGATCTATACTCTAAAAACCTTCTCGCATATGAGTGAGGAGGCCCAGGAGTGGGACGTTAATAGGCTGCTACTTACCTCACCTTTTTATCAAATGAAAAATTAAAAATGCGTACAAAGTACAAATGTCAGAAGTGAAACTTCTTTGGCAAACCAATTTTTAAGTCTTGTTCATATTTATACAAATGTAAAACTAGATTTCCGAAACTCAGAGGGCCCTCCCTCTGAGTTTCGGTTCGGTTTGTCCCTACAAATGAATTGTCATTAAAATAATGAAATCTCGAATGACAAATTGTAAATAAATATGCCACGTGTTTTTTGTCAATATTAAAAAAAATTGTGTTTGAATTTTATATTAAAAATCGTATTTACTCAACTCATAAACCTTACCTGCAGTTCCACAAATAATTCAATACCCAAATTAACCAAATTGGTCCAGCCGTTCTAAAGTTTTAGCGAGACGAACATATATATAAAGATATTTGGGTACAAAGATTAAAGACCTATAAGTTGTTTCACTGTAAAGCTCTTGTACTCGATGGAATTAATATCCGAGCTCGCCGCAGACTGATTCGTATATTTGACGACTATAAGCATCTTTCATTGTCTGAACTATTGAAACTATTAGCAATCGATATAAGGGAGAGACTTTGACCTTTGAATACATCCTTGAATATACACCTATCTATATAAGTATATAAAATATACATTATACAAGGTGTTAGGAGTGTACTCTTGAAAACGAAGAGAGATAGTAATGACACCTTTGATGATGGGACAGAAATAAAAAACGATTCTTATAAAAATCATATTTTTAAAACGTTTTATTAGCATTATTTATCTCCATCATGTTAGTACCAGCTAAATGAAACGATAGTTTCTTATAAAATACATTGATTTAAAAAATAAACTCCAACAATGAAACACAATCAGCTGACGCCTGAGTCAACGTGCGCACGCGGCCGGCGCTGGTGTGAGTGTAAATGAAACGACTGCATTGAGCGAAAGTGCGGGAAATCGTGCGGACGATGACCCGTGCGTCCCGTGCGTTTTTTTAGTAAAGTAACCGTTTTTTTATCATTTAGCTATACTAACATGTTAAAGCGTTTAATATGATATTTTTTTTATCAAGATCAAGTTTTTTCCGTCCCATCATCAAAGGTGTCATTGGGTATTTTCATTTTCGATTGTGGTCTCATGACACTTTACGTATGTAAAAATTTCTTATGGATTTTTATTATTAGTGACAGGTTAGCGCTTGACTGTGATCACACTGGATGAATATATTATAGATAGAATATGTTATAGAAAATATATGTTATAGAATATATTACCATAATAAGCCAACGAAATTTCGCTTCGACGACACGCACTCTTAAGTAAGTAAGTAGCAGCCCATTAACGTCCCACTGCTGGGCACAGGCCTCCTCACTCCGAGGAGCGAGGGTTTTTAGAGCATAGACCCACCACGCTGCTCCACTGCGGATTGGCAGGCATAGTACACAAGTGCACTCTCTATTCCTTCACTCTCATAGTCCGATGTGACGGGAGAATCCGACACGACCGGAGAGAGATCAGGCGCAGGACCGACGGCTTAACGTGCTCTCCGAGGCACGTGGGTGGATCACACTGCCAACTTCCCAACTTCAGGCAAATATTGAGAAAATCTTAATAGAAGATCAATTGTCAAAGATAATATTATAAAAGTAATTAGTTTTGTTATTTTTTTTAATGTGATATTTATTTGGACATATTTAAAAATTCAGCAACCTTATATTTCTTCAACAGAGTATAAAACAGAGTAGATTAATATAGTAGACTATAGAGCACTCTAGCAATGTTCAGTCGCCGGATATGAAAGTTTGTCAGCTTTCCTTTTGAGCGCTCCGAAACAGTAAACGAATTTTATGAATGAAATTATAAAATGTGTCCTATCATATTTTTAATATCTCTTTATTATATTTGTAAAAAATCCTGACTTAAAGGTAAGTTACTACAAAATATATTTTCTCAGATCACAAATTTTAGAATTCTTTAGTTTTTCTGTACAATAATAAGTACATATTATATATATAAATCTTCCCCTTGAATCAATCTGACTATTGTTGATAATTGCAATATGTTATTTTATTTATCTAAACTATTAACATAATAAACTAAAGTGAAAACAGTTGTGTTTTTGCATGTATATATGTATGTTTGTAACGTTTTCACACAAAATCTATTGGTGTGAAAAAATTGTATAAAAAAATCTATTATCGCGTGCGCTGCGGAAACTATTGATGATAGAATAAAAAAATATCCTACAATGTTATAGAACGTATTAATTAATATCTACAAAAAAATTGCGATACCATATGTAAAAATTGCGATACCATATGTTACTATCTAAACTAATAGTTAATATAAGCGCCAACAATAATTAAACCATATTATTCATACCTTTGTATTAATCTTCATCCTATTAATTATATTTTATTAAAGATCGTTTCAATACCTGTAAAATACATTTTAAATTATTAAAATCAGACATTCCACTCAAAAGATATAATGAATTTAGAAAAGAAAGAAAATAGTTTATCCCAAGTCGTGTATTAATATGATATATTTGTTGTAAAGTAAAATCTGTATATTGATTAGATTATGAATTTAAGTGCGTATCTAATACTCTGAAAGGAAGTAATTAAAAACTAAATGATATTAAAATTTTATGTTAACAAAAATTGCTGACATGATCAATTACATAGTTGTGGAAATACGAAGGAGATAGTTCAGCGTTTGATTGCAATATCACCGGCTGTTAAATGATGATACAATCTGAAGTTAATATAGGTAAAGTTACATATGTATTATAACATACTACCGGCCCGTCCCGGCTTCGCACGAGTAGACATAAACAGGTACAGATATTTAAGTTATAGGCATGATAATTAAAACGACTATGAATTGACAAATATTATGAAAAAGTGTGATTCCTAACACTAAAATTAAGTAGCCCTGAAAAGAACTCTTTATGTGAAGCATAAAAATGTGTTAAAAAAAACTCTAAGTATTAAATGTCGCTTGAGTCCACTGTGTAAGTAGCTGACCGACTCCTACTGGCTACCTAGTTCATAATGATGCACCCCCTTCTCCTGCACTGCCCCTCTCTCGTCAAGTTAGTTACTCGATGCGCTGCGAGGCGGCCGCCGCCGGCATGTATTTTTATTTTAATTTCATGATATCATTTGAATGGAATATCCGATTTCAATAATTTAAAAAGTAATCATTAGGTATTGAGACAGTCTTGAATATTAAATTATTTTTTTGGCTAAAAATTTATAAATGGTATGGATAACACGTTCTGATTTTGATCGGTATTTCTATCAATTTGTGAAGTTATGGTGTACGTAACTACAATAGTTAGACATATGGTCTCGGGAAGTTTTTTTGTAGATATTGATAAATTCTATAATATTGTCGAACATTTTTTTGTCCTATCATTAATACTCTACACAGCGTATGCGATGAAAGACGTTTTATGGCTAATTTTTTTACACCTTCGGTTGGTTTAAATAGGAATTTCCAAAGAATTCTATAGTAACCTAGTACTAAATATAGCCTATGTTAATCAGTGTTAATGTAGCTTTCTAATGAAAAAATGATTATTAAAATCGGTCCAGTACTTTTTGAGTTTATTCGTTACATACAAAAATACAAATCTTTCCTCTTTATAATATTAGTGTAGATAAAGCTTCCTCTTGAATCAGTATGTCTATTGGAACATATAACGGAAGCGACTTCGTTTTATATTATGTAAAGGTAGTATAAAAACATTCCAACCCCATAAGATTTATATCAGGTCATCCGAATATGAATACTTAACAAATCCCCGCTCGTGGAGCCTCACAAGTGCGATGCATGAGTGAATTTGCATGGACGGTGTTACATATGGAGTTGGGAATCCTTATTACATGCTTCGCGGCACATCTTATCGCCCGAGGTCGAGCTTTCATTATAATTACTAATGCTCGCGTGCTCAAAGTTGTTCTTTATGAGATTTAATGTCATGTTAAGTGGCTATTTCATATACATGTGTGTATCCGACTTCATTAACGCAGTAGGAGGCTTAAGTAACCATTATACATATATAAAAGTGACACTTCTTTCCAATAGCTTCAATTTTTTATCCATTGTCCGTATTTCGACTTAACGCTGCCCCATTTAAGAATCTCCTTGAGAGCTGCGAGAGAAAGTCCTTCCAGTCGCCTTTCAGTGAAGGTAGTACATGAACCACCAGGGGCGTTGAATTTTACAACGATCCGTCAAGTCCGGAGGATCTAGGCTCTGATTGAAAAATAGAGGCAAGGTCTTGGGTCTCTAATTGCGCGTACAGTCACGGTGGAGGAGATCCGACCTCACCTGGACAATTGGCTCAATAGGGTCCACGAATCTTTTTCCTACCGTCTGATGCAGGCTCTGACGGTCCATGACCACAAGGAAACGCCTGCCTGTCATGAGTGTGGTGCTCCTGCAGATACGGCGCACCCTGGCGGAGTATCCAGCGTTGGCACCACAGCAACATATCTTGTTGTCGCTGGTTAATGGAGATCTATAACAGGACAGCATAATTGTTGTAATGTTCGCCAGTAAAGTTGGGTAAAGGGCGGTTGTCTTCTTTTGCGAGACCGTCATCTCGCTGAAGGAGACAAATGAGAGGCTAAGGTAGAAAACAGCTGAAGACCACCCTCGCCGTCGGAGGCTGGGTAGCAGAAGTCGCACGCATGCTTCACCATATTCACGCTCACAGTCGGTATCATCCCGGTCACTACAGTGGAATGGGGTTAAAGAACCTCTAGTAATCTCATTCGTGGATGAGAAAGAATCCGCTAGATTTAATAGATATTCTGGTATTTGCAAGTCCCACACTTCCGATTGGAGAAATTCTTACATCGGGGTGCGTAAAGGCATTTTCCAGGGCAAAAAAAATATCCAGTTCAAGAAGGCAGTAATTAACCTCTAAATGGTTTCTTTAGAGCATCGTACCATAAGCCTTCTGCTTGCTATGCAAATAGTAGCACTAAATCGCCAGCAAAGCCGTAGTTATTTATAAATATTTCTAAAATGTTACTTAAAAACCTTAATTTAAAGTAAAGCGTCTTTTAGATCTTTAAATTTAACACATTTTAAGCCACAAATTTCATCTTAAAGGGTTCTACATTATTTATAATATCCGTGATTATTCGAGTCATTACTTAAATCCAAAGCGCTAATGATGGTGAATTTTAAACCTTATTTGAGAGCCTCTTAAATTAATTGCCGAGGCCTTTGATGTAATGGAATTAACTTAATCGAATAGTTGTTTACACTGTGTCACTGGGAGCAATTAAAATTGTTTCAGAGGACAATAAATCATTCGCTAGAAGTGAAACATCACGCCGGTGGGTGCACACCTTGCAATAAATTTTCCAATTACTGGCAGTGTTACTGGCAGAATTCCGATGGGCGAAAGGGAGAGAAATAAAATTTAATTAATTACTTATACCCTGTATTGTAGAAACATCTTATCAGACATTGTTTTAATGCGGTAATATTTAGCCAAAAAAAAAATTTTAAGGAGTCGAATATCCGAAGTCGAACGACAGTTTTTGTAAATTATTCATATTAAATAAACTCTAACTCAGAACCTGATGCATCTTTAGTGAATAATTAACAATAAGTTAAAATCTATTTAATTTTACCTTAAAATATAATCAAAATAACATAGTATTTACGACTAAAACGCTTGTATAAAAGTGTGAATATTATAAATTTATTCAAAGTTTTATTGGTATCAGTATTGTTATTATTATATCATAAGTCTATACTAATATAAATGGCAAAGAAAGCGCAATCTGTCTGTCTATTACGGTTTTATTATTAAATGCTTAGATCAATTTATTTAATATAAATTCAAGGTTTAAGAAGCCGTGATACGCTTCTTCATGTCGTGTGATAGGTAGAATCAGTCTTTTTTATTGCTAAAAAGCTTTTGACTTTTATATTACCTAAGTAAGTAACGTTTCACTCTAAGATGGTAGTGCTTTAATATGATAACAGGCAGATAAGTAAAGTGCCTTCTATTACTCGTACTATAGCGGCAGTAACGTATATCGCGACCACCGTTGTTTCTGAAGCCGTATAAAAATGGAGATATAATTTCATTAAAATCTGTTCCAAAAATCAAAACTTTAGCAGTGTTATTTTACACTTAGATATTGTTAAGTCTTCCCATTGACTTGTGTCACATTGTGTACACATATCCGCACTTAAAGGGTGTTAATTTGACGATGACTGTCGCACCACAATCCGTCACCGCCTGGGGCCTGTCTCTTTATGACAAATAAGGCAATGTATTAACGCAGCTATTCAAAATCAAATACCTCATTATTAAAGTAGGCTTTGATACACCTTCGTAGAAATCAACACCACAAAAAGACTATCCAGCATATCGCACGAAGACAATCACGTAACCTGGTTGTGATAAGAGGGGCTGGATGAAAAAGATCAAGGGGTCGCTCATCCTGTTTGGTACAACCAAATAGAGAAGATAACCGGAACCCTGTGACTAGTCGAGAATTGAGAGAGATAGTAGTAGCTTGTCCATGGAGCCACTAAGGCATATCAGACATGAACTTTAGCAATGATAAAATCTTTATTATATATCAACATATCATCTATATTTATAAAAGAGATATCCAGGTACCTATTGACTTATCACGATATCTCTGGAAGCACAAGGCGTGGAGACTTGAAATTTGGTAGGAATATTCCTTTTGCCGAGTAGTGGTCAGCTAAGAACGGATTTTACGAAATTCCACACGCAAGGGGGGTTGCGGGGGTGTCAGTTAAAAAAACTTTACTTTTAGGAACTATAACTTTTATGGCATGTAAAACTTGGTCAGAATTTATTTTTCTTGACACAATGGAAACTATCAAAAATAAATTATAGAAAATTCCACTCTCAAAGGGCAGTGCGGGTGTTTCTTATTTGTAAAATAATTTGCCTAAATTAATGCTACCAAAACAATACTCCACGCAGACAAAGGTTCAGNATATATATATATATAAGAGATATCCGTAGAGACTCAGAAATTTAGGAATATTTCTTTTGCCGTGTATTCTATTTATTATTTTCTAATTTGTAAAACAATTTGTCTCAATTAATGAAAGTGCTACCCAAAAAATATTCCACGCAGACGAAGTCGCGGTTTCAGCTAGTATATATATACAACAAAAGGTTTTTTTACATATGCCCGTAATAAACTTTGAAACAATCCAAACGATGTGCCCCAAACTGGATACTTTAGAAAGGTAATCATAACTAAGTCAACCAAAAATTGGAACTGGGCACTTATCATAGATTCCTAAGTCATACGGAATATGCTGGGAAAAGCTAGTTTTATTTTAATATCGGTAACTTACTCGAATATACTTCGCATCGTGTAAACATGCCCTATAAGATGTACCAAAGGGTAAAATGATTGTGAGTACATGACTAAGTATTTTTGGCCCCTCATCATAGTGCGAAAATCGAGCATTGTTCTACACTGTAGAATATTTAAACTTAATGAACGAGTGGAATGTGGGAGATTTAATAGGAATCTCAATATAGAACTTTTAATTCTAGTAAAGTAATCGTAAAATAATAGAAGTTATAAACACATTAATTAAAAGTATGTGGATACTGCCTCATTGGTCTAGTGGTTAGCATGTCTCAATATTTGCCCGACATTGGGAATTTGGAGGTGTGATCCACCCCCGTGCCTCGGAGAGCACGTTAAGCCATCGGTCCTGCGCCTGATCTCTCAAATTGTGTCGCATCGTGCGCCTGATCGTGTCGCATTCCCGTCACAGTATGAGATGAGAGTGAAGGAATAGAGAGTACACTTGTGTACTATGCCTTTTTTTTGCGCTGGGAAATGCCTTTACGCACCCCGATGAAAGATTAATTCCATCAGGAGTGGGGGACTCACTGATAACAGAATACACACTAAAACCCAGCGGATCCCTCCCCATCCATGAGTGAGGTCATGAGGATCTACCACTCAATAGATTGAGGTATGAAGTGCATGAGTGCGACTACTCCCACCAAGCCTCTTCCGACGGCGAGGGAGAGCTCCAGCCTCTTGCTCCCTGATCCTCTCATTTGCCTCCTTCAGCGAGATGACGGTCTCGTAAAAGAAGGCAACATGCCTGCCAATCCGCAATGGAGCAGCGTGGTGTATCTATGCTCTAAAAACCCTTTCTCCTCGGGGTGAGGAGGCCTATGCCCAGTACTGGGACGTGAATAGGCTGCTACTTACTTACTTACTGCTTTTATGTGGATGCAAATCCAAAAGTGATTCGGGTATGTTATTAAAAACGCATATGCTCAACTCGACAAATGATTTCTGGAAGTTCTTACCCTAAAATATGCCATAACAGGTTTGCTTTTATTTGTTGTATTAAAGTTGAACATTTCGCTGTTTTTTCCACATTAGTGAATAATATTACGGATATATGAAAAAATATACGAGATTGCGAGTAACTAAAAGTAGTTACTCGCAATCTCGTATATTTTTTCACATCGATTTCTATGTTGGCACCTTCTATGTAGTAGAACCCATGGTGCTTTATGCATGGATGAAGAGGGTTCCGCTGGGTTTTAGTAGGTATTACAAGGCTTTCTTGTTTGCCGAGTCCCTCACTCCTGACATACGGTCGGGGTCAGTGCTTACAAGCATTTCAAAACCTTCTTCTAACATTTCTGAATCTAAAAAACAAAAGTATATTGCAGAAGGACAAGAGTTAGCGGCATAGCTCGAAGGATCGGGGAGCTAAAATGTCCATGGGCAGGGCACAAAGCTAGGCGAATCGATAGACGTTGGGGTCCCAAGATACTGGAGTGGAGACTACGTACCGGTAAGCCAAGCATTGGTACACCCCTCACGGAAAGGAAGCTGATGGTTACAGATCGTGTATGGAAATCCCTGAAGAAGACCTTTGTACAGCAGTGGACGTCCATCGGTTGAGATGATGATAGAAAAGTCGTTATACTATAAAATAAATAAAAAATATGAATAATATTTATAAAATTAATAGATTTAATTGGAAAAGTACTGTTATAATGTTATTTACATCATTTATCATACGAAGAAACTGAAAAGCTACTTTCAAGCGTATGATGGCTTAATAATTAAAATATTTTTTTTGTTTTAACAAAATCTGTTTATCTAAATACCTATCTTTTTCTACTACAACTATTCTTATACTAAAGGTAGAGAAAGGTAGAGGCCTTCTTATATTAGCCAGATATTTGTGTTTTTCGTGTTGTACAAAAAGTAATAATAAAAAATTACCTACAAAAACGGTGTTGAATCACATGCACGTACTCACTCCCACACAGACACACATAGATATGGGCGCGCGCACACACATACTCTATCACATATTAACACAATCAGACACATACTGTTCTTCCTTCCTATAATGTTCTTCCTTTATTTACTGTAAGGTAATCATTATTTGTTATTATATAGTACAATAATTTGTAAAATAGAGAAAGGAACTGATGCCGTATAGTATTGGTTAACCTAATTTAGCCATCAGTGACCAACCAATCAAATTTTTATCGTTACATTTTATGATATTTAATATGTGTTGGACTATAGATGGTTGGGTGACAACATTGATAGCTCTGATATTGAGTAATATAGAGGCAACACTTAAAAATACCATAAACCATGGTGTAATAATACGAAATGTTATGCAATGCGAGGTAATTTTCACAAGCTTTCGAACTGTGTCTTGTGAAGTAGTTGTTTTAAGAGAAGTAATGCTAAATTGTATAAATTTAAATAGATAAGTAATTAGTATAGTGCAAGTTGTGTATATTTGAATAGTGGAGAGTGTGAAATGTATTTTAAAATTCAAAGTGACACGAGATCCTAATGTATGCATATATGGCACGTAAAGTTTTTTTGGTTTTCCGGTGTCAATATGTACTTGACGGCGGCAACGATTTTTAATGTTGGTAACAAGGTGTGCAGCGAGCTAGCAACAAACGTCTACCAACATTAGAACTACAGCCACTCGCAGAAACTAGTATAAAAAGGCTTGCATTACACTGGCGGACATTCCTGTCCGATTATCCTTTACAGCAGCAGTAAACGTTGCTCTAAGCCTAGGTCCGAACCTCGCAGGAGGCGCCCTACGTTGCCCCCACGACGCAGCAGGGCCCTTCTACGGGCCCACCCCTCCCTCACCACACCCGGGCTGTCAAAGCCAGTAGGGCTAACAGCAACTTCGACACAAGGACAGCCTCTTCGTTACCCCTGGTTCGAAGAGAAAAATGTAAATAGGAAGTATATTGTAGCAATTTTAAGGTGTAGATCCGGTCACATTCCATCAAACAAATTTACACACCTAATGGGAATATCGAACTCCCCATATTGTTCAAGTTGTGGAGTTATTGATGATGTACAACATGTTTTGATGGAATGTGAGCGTAATGCGGAAGAACGAGGTAAATACCTTACTGTTAATTTTGATGTAGGCTTGTGTAACAGCATCTTGGCCTCTCCTTCGTCAGAGAAGGCTAGAGTGCTGTATGCACAGCTATGTGAATTATATTAGTTGAGTACGATTGTGTTAGTTATAAGTATTTGTATATTGATTTACGGGAGTGACATGGTCACTAAGTGACAAAACTCCTTTACAATAAATAAAGATTAAAAAAAAAAAAAACTTCGACACACACTTCGAAAAAAAAACTGGCGGGCATTCTTACTCGAAGTTGTGTCCGGTGCACACCTTGCACCCATAAATTATTGGTTATTGTCATTTAATTAAAAAAATAATTAATAATTTACTTCAAAGTAATAGTTAATCTCTGTGAAAATTGACTGTGGTTCTCTTTATTTAAACGATGGAAGACCAGAACCCGATATACTCATATTAAAATGTCACGTTAACAAACAATTGATTGTCTAAACTATATATATACTTTATGTGTACTGGGTACGTACTGTTATGGATATAAATACAACTGCGACCGACACACCGAAATCGAAACAAAGGTTGCCCGCGATAATTGGATGTGGCCGATCTGAATGCGCGTAGACGAGACTTAATTGAGGTTTTAGAGTTGGGCTAATTCGCCCACCTCGGATCGACCCTCCGTGTGAGGCTTCGTCTGTCGGGGTTAAGTGTGATGCTGCTTCAGGACTTTTGTATCGTATTACACACAACCTTAAACATCGTGTATTTAACTTAAACTCTCGCAATTTGTTTCATGATAAAATAATATCTTTTACAGATTTTTCAATCCGTAGTGTAAGTACAAATTTTCCACATCTCTTAAAAACTGATGCTTAAGCTTCAACGAAATTAAGACCATAAAACCTATATAAGGTCTGCAACTCATAAAAGTCACAGAGACGAAACAAATTAAGTTAGCATAAAAATGTTATAGTTAGACTATACATAGTTGGGTGACAACGCGGATAGCCCTGAAATTATTGAGTGGTACAGTGGCAACACTTAAAAATACCAAAAGCATTGTGTAATATTACGAAATATTATGCAATACGAGGTAATTTTTAACGAACGGATCAATTCCATGAGATAGTCTTTCGAGCTGTATCTCGTGAAGTAGTTGTTTTAAGAGAAGTAGTGCTATAGTGCAAGTTGTGTATATCTAAATAGTAGCGAGGATAAAAGTTGTTAGTTAATGTGAGTTGTTGTATCTTGATAATATGAACCTATTTTAAAGAATAGATATTTCCTGTCGTGGACTTTTTTTTATAATTCTTAAAAAAGGATCAAATGATTTGAAATTGATACATGATTTGTAGAGGGAAAAATCCCCGATTTTGAAACGTTGTTCATTGGTACACCACTCCTATTGGTCTATCTAACACTAAAATAATTTTAAACTTTAATCTGAGAGTTAATGTGTTCAAACATAGTTTTCTCCCAGGTGTTTTAGTAATCTTAGAAATACGTTCGTGGTACTCGTATTTTTACATGTAAAATATTCGTCCCTTGAACAATTTTATAAACAAAAATTCTCACAAAATAATAGTAAATACAAACCGGAGGCAATTCGCAAACTGCTCACGTCTGGTGTAACAAAAAGTAACAACTAAATATTTTGGAGACCCGATAGAGGTCGGGTGCCGGAACAAAAAGTAGGGCTAGCCTGGGGGCCGACGCCCGCACAGATATGATAATCCCGAGTATGTAAAATAGTGAAATTTAAGGCCTCTCCATGTGAAGAATTGTGCTTGTTCTATAGGCAAATTATTCTAATGCGGCCCTTTTATTCGGAGCACACTCGCACGGGTCGCCGAATCCTCCAACACTCATTTGTATTTCAATAAGATACCACTAACCCTATCTAAACAGTGCCATCGATTCATATTTCACGTGGATCATGTTAAAATATTTTATTAATCATCATGCTTTAGACAGGCAATGCTCGTGTATTTCTGTCATTTGCTGCTATATTTTAAATCATTATTTAATATACATACATAGCACCACGCCTCATTCCCATAGCGGTAGGCAGAGACAACATCCTTCCACTTGCCACGATCCTTGCATATTTCCTTCGCTTCCTTCATTCTCATTAAACCTTTTATACAAGTTCGTCGGTTTAGAGAACACTTGACTTGGCCCTTAATTAAAATGTCCTGGATTTGATCCAGGAACGTTCGCCTTGGTCTTCCCCTTCCAACTTTCGCATTCACTCTTGACTTATAAATCGTTTTTGTCAGTCTCCTTCCATTCATTCTCTTACGTGCCCAAACCATCTAAGCATACCTTTCTCAATTTTAGTCACTACGTCTTCTTTTATACCACAACGTTCTCTTATCACACTATTTCTTACTCTGTCACTCAGTTTTAATCCACTCGTACTTCTCAACGCTATCATCTCTACCGCATTTATTATACTTTTGTGATTCTTCTGCCATCCCCAACTTTCACTACCATACATAAGTGTTGGCACCAACACTCCTCCATGCACAGCCAGTCTGGCCCTTTAGAGGCACCATCTGGCTATTCATAAAGGCGCGCAGAGCACCATTTACCATATTCCCTGTATTCACTCTCCTTTCCATATCACTTTCACATGTTCCATCTTTTGTAAATTTGGATCCCAAGTATACAAATTCCTTCACCTCTTTCACTTGTTCCCCATCAATCAAAATATTGCCATTCATCATAGATTCATCTCTTGTATTACACTACACTTGCACGAATGACTTTTTCACTTTTATCATGTGGTCTCAAGCACCATTTTTAATCTTTATTACACAAAATATGAAAGTCAGTCAACTAAAATTCTTGTAGATGTGGAATAGAATTAATAAGATACGCGCAGAATTTAAAAAAGATTAAAAATAGAAAAAAAAGTGGCTATAAAAATAATAAGTAGTTTATACATGTGTCAGACCATAAATTATTAAGTATCATCACTGATGACTCTAAAATATTGTGAATTATTAGGCATTATAGTGGCAACAATAAAACATTGTGCAATATTATGAAATGTTATGCATTACGAAGCAACTTTAAGGGCGGAATAATCGAGTCTAGAGAGCCTTTTGTGCTGTCTTGTGACGTGTAGTTGTTTTAAGAGAAATAATGCTAGATTGTCTAAATTCAAATAGTGAAGTCCTATTTACCTCTAGGTTTAATAGCATGTCTTTATTGATCTTAGGAAAGTACAATTATTCAAAACGAAAAGTCGTTAATCGAGCTATGAAATCAAAATTAGATTGTCAAACTTTTAAAAATATTAAAGCCAAATTATGAATTAATATGTCGAAGTTATGTACATAATTACAGAATGTTATTACAACTATGCCATTTGAAGCATGATCTCGAATCGTTCACCCATTAATAGATGCTCAATGAATCAATTTGAATACGTTAGCTGGCTAACAAAAGTTTACACGGAATTCCTAATATACTTTATTGGAAAAGTATACCATATTACTACTTCAGTGGCCTTGCTTTAGGTATATACACGAAAATGCTAAAGGCTAGTCCAAATTTGTGTAATATTTTAATGTTATTAAACATTCACGAGTAATGTGGATGTTAAATAAACTCCAGACTATGTATTACGAATCTTAATTCAGACGAAATCGTATTTCCTAATTTATCTGGGGTCATAATAGTAGGAGGCTCATGAAACCTAAAGCATAAAACAACAACAGTACAAACTCTTATTATCCGTACTAATATTATAAATACGAAAGTAACTCTATCTATTGCACTTTCAAAACAAAATTACTGAACCAATTTAAATGAATTATCATGCACAGATAGTCTAGAGACTGACTGAAAAGTTATATACTACTTTTTAATGCGAAAAAAGGATTATAAGAAATAGAAATATCACTTTTAGCGCTAGAAGCTTGAAGCTTATTTTTCACATTATTGATTCGATATAAATAAATGTGACATTAAAAAGTATTTTAAATTTTTACCCTCAAGAATGTAAAACATACATACAGGCAGAGACCAAGTTCATCCACTTGCCACAATCCTTGCATATCTCATTCGCTTCTTCCATTCTCATTAAGCTTTACATACAAGTTCGTTGTTTAGAGTACTCTTGCCTGACCGTTTTTAAAATGTCCTGGATTTGGTCCAGCAACGTTCGCCTTAGTCATCCCTTCCCACTTTCCCATTAACTCTTGACTCTAAATGCTTTTTGTCAGTCTCCTTTCATTCATTCTCTTTACGTACCCAAACCATATAAGCATACCTTTCTTAATTTTAGTCATTACATCTTCTTTTATACCACAACGTGTAAAATGATAATCCTAAATAATATGAGAGCGAAAGTAACTTTGTCTGTCTGTTGCGCTTTCACGTCATAACTACATTATAGCTTTAAAGCTTCAGAAAGTTGAATAAGCTCTTTGTAGCTCATTAAAACATTAATACGTATGTATCTTATTTGTGAAATAGTTAGCCTAAATTATTAGAAATGCTACCACGCTGATGAATATGCGAGAATAGCTAGTATTTTTTATGTCATGCGCTTGACTATGATCTCACCTTATAATTGCCGATGATACAATCTAAGAAGTGCGCTAACCTAAAAAATAGAAAGTACCTCTTAATGGTTTCTTCACAGCGTCGTACAAAAGGCAATTTTATAGCTTGGTGGCACGTTTTTTCTTATAAGTTAATAAATAGCTAGGAAATACAATTTTAGGAAGCAAAGGAATTGTAGGAAGCAAGCAGCTCTTATTTTACGCTAACGTGACTGTTAAAGTATTTAAATTACTTGATCTATTTCAGCTTGCATTAAAACTGTTTCCCTAGGCTTATGAGCTACCAAAACAAATGTTGATAATATAAAAATCTGAAGCAGCCATAAGTATTAAATACGTTGACGTATCGGTCCGTTGAAATCCGGTGAGTCCGGCGTATCGTCTCGCTTGTCCGATTTGCATAGAAAAGTTCGTACAATCACATTTTCCTCATCAGGCCTGCGGGGAGCATAATTCTTCCCACCATCTGCCTTCTTCCTGTGTATCTACCCTTGCGAAAACCTCTTTTTGTCGGGGCTTGGCCGGCGGCACTGTTCGCGATACATAAATTTCCACGATCGGTCATCCCTTAAAAACAAGTTCAGCTCTTTATCCAGTGTGGAGTAAGTTAAAGAATGGCTCGGCCGTGCGTTACCCTCCGATTCGTTACGTATTCAAATTATTTCGCCATCCTGTTTTTGCGTCCATTTGTGTTTGAATGTGTACCTACGGATTCTATCTTTTGTATAGATTGATTAATTAGACCTATACAAATGAATGTTAAGCTTCCTTACTAATTTGTCACGAAATCAACCGATCTATACTCTATTGGACATGACAGAGCCTTGAAGAAGACAATTATTATACTACTAGATAGAGTAGTTTTTGATCCATAAGACTTGAAGCAGGTAAAAATAAGGTTTGAAGGGTTCAATTGAGCCCGATTTTTTTATCTAGAGATTATTATAGACATTTGCCGACAGGACACGTTAGCGCCATGAAAACGATGATATGCTAAATTTAGGGATATGAAAATTCATCTGCTTCTTCATAATAAAGTACCTGTATTTTACGTTTTATATGACACAGATTTGATCACACTGATAAATAAAGTATGTATATCATCGCTTAATAATCAAGATATTGGATTTCTCTAAGCTATAAACCGAATTAAAATTGAACAAGATTATAAAGATGGTCATTAAGAACGGTTTTCGCATATTTTAAAGTGGAGGTATTATTTATAGGCATATTTTTTACTAAATGGTTAATCCTGTTTACAATTGACCATATAATAAATATAAAATACAAGCAATAATACTAATATTAAATGAAATTAAACTTATTTTTTTAAATGTTACGCTAGTAATATAAACCAGTGCTAAATGAGGGATAGGTTGAAGCCCTTTATTATTTAATTATGCGTCGGGAATCACGTGAGTCGCAAGTCGACGCAAACTTCTACTGGGGTGTCCTGTCTGATGCTCAAGGGGTCTGCCTTGGCCATGTGATGTGTCCGATTAATTAGGCATAGCTTAGTAGGTGCAGACGTAGATGTAGATGAGATTTTGATGCCTATAATACTATATATTATAAACATATCAATCCAGTATAAATATTCTTTAATTTTAGATCATTTTGTTCGTTTATTTTCAGTCCGGAATACTTATAAGTATTGTAAATTGCCTTCTAAATCGTCGCATGGGCAATTAGGTTTATAAGTTGAAGATTCGTTATTAGTATCTGTAGTAGTCTGAAGGTGATCTTCTCAGTTTTGCTGAGAAATAAGAGCCTCGAGGCAAGGCATGTGTATATGATTTTATATATATGTGTATACACTAGCTCAATCACTGTTGACCTTGTTAGAACTTTCTACAAGGTATTGTTTTAATAAAAATTCACAACTGCTATTGCTTATGCACTGTGAGATGGTAGGAAAAATACTTTCGTCAATATAAGTGTGAGATACCAATTTAAACAATATGAGGAAAGTCATGTACAGTGCATGCAGAGCACGTACAGACTTTACAAATTCAAAACCACGTTGAGCTGTACGTATGGCGCACAAGTTTCAAATGATAAGCCGCTGTTGTAAGTTACACAAAAGTGATTTATGTGTATCTTTCAACATGAACATAAAATTGTATCTACATATGTAACCATCAAATTGATTTGTCTCTCACCGAGCACATGAGAAAGGCAATAATGCGCTGAATTCAAAACGATTGATAATTAAATTGAAATTAAACAGACTCCTTTCGCAATGCAGGTGTTCACTAACGGATTTCCTTATATTCCTACGAAATGCGGAAAACAGATACAGATATAAAATTTTATTGATCATATCTCTTTTCTTTTACATTTCGAAAAAAGTGAGAAACAGGCTGTTAACGTCTAATACCACGACATAGCCCTCAAACGAAACGGATTTGGGACATATTAGCATACGACACATACCACAGGGTTGCTGAATTAGCTCGTGACGATATACATTTTTTTTGTTCCAGCTTCACTTATTTTTTAATGACACTAAAATTATACATGCATTTAAAATACAATTAACATCAACTAGGACACATTTACATACACATATACCATTTATCAGTGATCATACCATTTGCTTAGACATGTTTTATTACAAATAAAATTTAAGACATACATACATAGCATCACGCCTTATTCCCATCGGGGTAGGCAGAGACAACGTCCTTCCACTTGCAACGATCCTTGCATATCTCCTTCGGTTCTTTCGTTCTCATTAAACCTTTCATACAAGTTCGTCGATTTAGAGTACTCTTGTTTAAAATGTTCTGAATTTGGTACAGGAAAATTCGTCTTGGTCTTCGTCTTCCAACGTTCCCATTCACTCTTGACTCATAAATCCTTTTTGTCAGTCTCCTTTTATTCATTCTCTCTACATGCCCAAACCATCTACGCATACCTTTCTCATTATTAGTCACTACATCTTCTTATAAACCACAACGTTCTCTTATCACATTATTTCTTACTCTGTCACTCAGTTTTAATCCACTCATACCTCTGAACGCTCTCATCTCTTCCGCATTTAATCAAAACGTTAAAATATAGAAATTAGGTAAGGTTCGCCGAGGCATAAGTAGCTTTTTTTTGTACACCGGATGCGTGTGTGTACTGAAAAAACTAAGTTACGCAAATGATCGAGTATTTTCGACTTTAAATAAATTCCTTTTGTGTCTTCTCCAACGTACTTAACATTGCTTAAATAATCTGTGCCCAATTAACAGACCTGCAAGCCATGTACTAAACGTAGAAGAAGATTATATTGTTCATGTAAAACTATATTTTATTATTTACAATCCAATATAATTAGAGGTAGCATAGTAAGTATCTATGTACACACTAGTCTTTTTAGGAATAACATGCTTAACACTCAATACCAAGTATATTGCGTAAAAGATTTATTTGTAAAACTAAAACCTTAACGTATGCCAGTGTAATCAAATTACTGTTTTAGATGTTTGCAAAAGAGCTTCGCTTGTAAACTAAATAGCCGTTTTGGTTGAACCTATTCAAGTGTGCAAGGGAAAACTTCAAACAAGAGTGTAAGATAAAACTGGACAGCCATGCAACGCACGTCCACTCTTTACAAATTCTACAACGCCGTTAGCCGAACATATGACGTGCAAGTTTCCCGAGATAACTACCAACTCGACAATGAGCGAGTCGTGAGTTGATTTCGCATTATGTAACCATCTCTGCTCCACTTTAGACTTATATCCTTTCCTCTTTAAAGAGAAATGTTCACTGGTTAAACGATAATCCATATATAATTCGGATCTGAGGCAAGTGAATATTTTAGATCTCAATCTTACGTTTCTTAAAGTGTCACTTATACACTCTGCTTCAAGTGGAACACCAGACATGTTTGGTCAATATTGATTACACTTCTTTTCTTAAACGGTGCGAAGTAGTCATCTTAACTTTAAATTTTAAATCGTTCATTAATATCATCATCATCATCAGTTTTATATTGGATATACGTGAAAAAATCGATATTCAGTGAATAACAATTATTTTTATTGTGTCTAATATATTAGGGACTTTGAGTTGTTATTAGAGCCCATAATAGACCAACCGTAACCTTATAAAATGTATTCCAGTAATTGGCCAAATAAAGTTAGTTTAGAATTAATACAGTCGCTGATGAAAAACCCTACCGACTGTAATGTATTTCATTGGGAAGATTAAATAATTGACTTCAATTGATTACAATTTTATTATGTTAAATAATTCATTGAGTTTCCTAGAGATTACAGATTGTCTTCAAATATAGATAATATAAAAAATGTGTTCACGTTCTCTGTAAAATCTTTATGCTTTAGTTGTAAATTTTAGTGGAATATCCAATTTTCCTATTATAACATTAGTTGATTTCGCATTATGTAACCATCTCTGCTCTACTTTAGACTTCTATCCCTTTAAAGAGAAATGCTCACTGGTTAACCGATAATCCAGATAGTAAATTCCGTCCAAGCGGATTCTAATTCGGAGCTGAGGCAAGTGAATAGTTAGGATCTCAATCTAATGTTAATCCTCTAGAGAGCTATACTGCAAGTTGAGCGCCAAGCTTGTGTATGTTTACAATTAGCTAATAATATAATACAAATCCATTGCCTTAATGTTTTTGCGCATACGTTAGCGCTTTTGTGTCATCTCACTTGATGGTAAGTCAAGATATCTCTCTCTCTCTCTCTCTCTCTCTCTCTCTCTCTCTCTCTCTCCATGAAGAGGGTCTTCAACCGATGGACGTCCACTGCTAGACATAGTTCTCACAAAATGAAGCCCATAAGGCCCAATCTTGCAGCGCCTGGCTCTAGCGGCTACCAGCGATCCTCTTTACTTTTTATTCTATTCTTTATTGGTAATCATACCAATTTTGATATTTTTTTTACATTACATTTAACGCTTAAAATAAGGCCATGACAGATTACGTCTATTTACATAAATAAAAATTAACAAAGTAAAGCTAAATTAAATAATATGGCAAAAACTTTTAGTGTGTGTGTTTGTGTGTGTGTGTGTGTTTTGTGTGTGTGTGTGTGTGTGTGTGTGTGTGTGTGTGTGTGTGTGTGTGTGTGTGAATGAATAGGATAGAGATAGAGAGAGAGAGAGAGAAAGTGTTCGTGTATGTATCTAATAAATTGACCAGGTAAGCAATGATAAATGACCTTTAAATTATTTTTTACAGAACATCGTACGGGAAGAATTTTATTGGATGCATATCGTTCTCTTCAGTATCTGAACAGTTCAAAACTAGAATTTAGTAAATTTATTCTGAGAATCTTAACTCACGAGGATCTATATATATGATATTTAAGGAAAACATCCAGCTCTAAACCTTCTCACTATTGAGTGATGTCAGTGCCCAACAGTGAGACCTTCTAGTAATTAGTTATCTTTGATTCTATTTCGACTATATTAGGCCAGTTTAAACCACCATGCGTATTTACAAAGGCCCCAAATTATATAATTTAAAGTAAAAGAGGGAACTACTTTGCCTCTGTTAATTCAAATACTGACATGTTGATTATATTTTCCATCATTATTGTTGCTTATAAGAAAATCAAATGCAATGACTATAAAACTACATTCATTAATATTATAAAACATATTTATATATTACTTATTGCACACAAAATAAAAAGATACAAAATAAAATAAAAACAAAAAATAAGATAAAAATGTATACAAAGGCGACCTTATCGCTTGGAGGGATCTCCTCCCGAAAACCTTTGAATTTTAGAAGCTTATTATATATTCATAGGGTAAGTGTAAAATCATAAAACAATCCAGAAGAAAAAAAAACGCAGAACTTATAGATATTTTATTTCGTCCTGAGACAAAGTTTGGACCTTAGAACCGCAACTCTTCCTTATTTATATCAGTGCGAGGTACAGTTCTACGGTCTGAACAATGTTAGAAAGGTTAATCAGAAGAAAATCAAAAATTAATACCATTATATTGAAAATATTTCGTAATACTATTATTCATGACAAAAGTGTCCACGGCCGTCGCCAAGAACATTAGCGGGATAAAAAGCGAGCATACAGCGTAACTGAAGATGTCCGATCTTAAAACCAAATGTACCTTCCAACGATACATATTTGACTTAAACAAGAAAAAAATTGCTGGGATATTAGCGTTTACATGTTAGGAAATAAAAGCTATTATTGTGTGTACAAGTCCGATTGTTAGGTGGTTACTTGGAGCGTATGGGAGAGCAGTGGAGCATGCGGTTGTGAATCATGCCGTTATTCAATAAGCCAGTAGCGCTTGTCCGGATTTACAACACCGTGAAAGACTATGTGACTCCAGTAGGGTTTTCAATTTTATTGAATATTACTTCATATTATCTATCTATACTGATATTACAAAGCTTAAGATTTTGTTAGATTCAACAACGCTAAGCTCAGGTACTATTTGTTTGATTTGAAAAGTTCTTCAAGTATTAGATAGTCCATTTGTCGAGGAAGACTAATAAGAGCAACGCACAAATGATGGATATCAAAAAATTGCAAAACTTCTTTAAGCACATGGGTTTCAGATGAAACACGTGATTAGCGTCAAGAAGTGCAGCGTTTTTCATGCTAATTCGTTTGAAGATTAGGTAGTTTTAACATTTACAAATAACATGCGGCAATTTAATTTGCCAATCGTCATTTAATACGCTATTTTTCAAAAAATATTTAATTTCAGAAACAAAATTGAATTAATAATTTCTAATATTGACAAAAAAACACGTGGCATTTTTATCTACAATTCGTCATTTAAGATTTTAATAAATTAAGTATATTAATTTTCGACGCTTTTATTTCAATGACAATTAAATTTAATAAATTCCTAACATGTCTTCCTTTTTCCCTCCTTCTAAGTCTCGCAAATGTAGTCTTAGATTTGTATAAATACAAACAAGACTTAAAAATTTGATTGCCAAAGTAGTTTCACTTCTGACATGTGTACTTTGTACGCCCGCACTTTAATTTTTTTCTTTCAATAGCTTTCACTGCATATGACACTTAAACGGTTAAAGTGTCGCAAAATTATGTATGACTCAATTGATCTCCCTTAAATGTTCTAAAAACAGTCAAGAACAGCATATTGCTATCTTTAAAGGTGGGCTCACTATTCCTTTTTTTATGCTAATCAAATTTGCTTCTTCTCTGTCTCTATTATTAGTGACAGACGGATTGCGCGGATCAGCTAGTACTAATATATAAAGTGCTGTCTTGACCAATTGGATAAATATCCTAGTTAAGAATCTCATCCTGGGCAGACAGCTCTAGGTAATCTACAACAAAATTATGCACCTAATTAGTGTTTAAAATTCCTTCATTGACTTTTCGTGACGGATAACATCTAACTGAGTCAATTACATAAATAGCATCACGCCTCATTCCCAAAGGGCAAAGCGGAGACCACGTCCTTCCACTTGCCACGATCCTTACACATCTTCTTTGCTTCTTTCATTCTGATTAAACCTTTGATGTAAGTTCGTCGGCTTAGAACTTCACCTTCCAACTTGCTCATTCACTCTTGACTCATAAATCCTTGTTGTCAGTCTCCTTTCATTCATTCTCTCTACAAGCCCCAATCATATTGTATTTTATTCTTGTGGCACATGAGTAAATTATGCTCGATCTATCTATCTGTGATATTTATAAATTAAAATAATTTTTTGTCATGTCCAAAATGAAACAAAGTACTTACTTTGTTTAGGATATATGTTTGGGTCACTAACACGACATCTTATAATGTATACCTGGGTGAATAGTAGAAAGTATAAAATGCTATCCTTAATACTTCCAAGGTACAACTCAGGCAGATACCGTCTAAATTTTCTTTTACACACGTTTAAAGCACGTGCATACGACATGGGTCTCGTTTTACGGTGCCGTCGAGACACACAAATCATGCGACATAACTTTATTGAGACCCTCTAGTATGTTTGCTTAACAAGATTGCGAATAGTATATAAACCCTGCATTTAATATATTGTAATCTCACCTTAAAATAAGTGGTAATATATCCTAAGCCGTATCTTGTAAGAGCTAATTTACACCTAAATGTTTTGTTTTAATTAAATAAAACTATAGTTAAAATAGTAATTACAAAAAGAGCATGTAATCTTTAGTTGCTTTGCAATATAAGATTACAATCTTACTAGACTACTTAAAATGTATTTATATCATCTAAGTCTAGAGTACCAATATCTGTTTAGTTTACGTTAATATCTATAGACTCACTCTGTTCTTGAGTTATTGCTTAAAAATACTACTACACTGTATTGTGTCACTGCACTTTCATTAACTGAAAAGGATTCGTTCTTTTAAGTCTTCCCTGGGTTCGTGTGTCATCCAGAAGTTTAGTTGCTTCAGAATTCACGTAATGGTGCAGCTTTTGATGCCATTTATACATACTATCACCACTCATTCCCTTCGTGGTAGGCAGAGACTACGTCCTTCAACTTGCCACGATCACTTCGTCAGTTTAGAGTTCTCTTGATCTGGCCTTTATATAAAATGTCTTGGATTTGGTCCAGAAACGTTCTCCTTGGTCTTACCCTTCCAATTTTCCTAATCATTCTTGACTCATAAATCCTTTTCGTCAGTCTCCTTTCATTCATTCTCCCTACTTGCCCAAATCATCTAAGCATTTTCGCTAGCATTATTATATTTATTCCACCTACGTATAATACACACGTATTCGGCAAATAAAGATCATTTCGTTAGCCTAAAATTAGTACACATCCAGTATGAATATATAAAATATGTGGAAAAGGGCGAACTATTTCATTTTCGCCAACTAACCGTTCCATCGAAACTCCGGCGTTGCGAAGCCGATGCACTCAAATTGTCGAAGCAAAACTCCATAGCCCGGTTTTACAACGCAATAAAATATTGAAATAAAAATTCGCCCGCGAACCGGCAATAAAATAAAATGCTAACAGTTTTTACGGCGCCGACAATATAATGAAATAATCGTAACTGCCGACGACGTCATATTGAATTGGCCTATAAATCTTCCTCGGGTCATATTGTCCACGGTCCTCTTGGCAACACTTTAATATCGAGAAATATCATTCCGATAATCGAGCCAGTGCACACTAGCCTCCATATAAATCATCCCCCTGCGTTGCCTGTCGTTTATTTTTCAGACTTTCCATTTCCAAATAAAGTCTCGGGGCAGCGGGCCACTGCTTCCTCTTTCCGGGGCGGTTTTTACATGATTTGTCGGCTGTCGGCCATTTCCCTTAATACTGTCAATATTTCAAATAATAATTGTTATAAATCATAAAAGTTTAACGTTTCCGCTTTTTATAGCCAATTCGGAATTAAAATTTGAATGATATTTACAGAATGTTTCAACTTAAGTAAAAATTGTGTTCAAATCATAACCGGGACAAATTTATTCGTAATCAAAATAACGCGAGTATTACGTCAAAATTCCCGCCATAATCTATCAAATATTATAGCTGCGATCAGAAATTGTTAGTTGTCAATGTCAAATGTTAAAAACTAAGTTATTGTTTTATGTTTATTTTGATTTGTAAACGACAGAACGAACGCCAAAGGTTTGACATTCAAAACCAAGATAAAGTTAAAAAATACTTCACTTTTAATTTTAATATCNCCCACCAGTCCAGACTCAGACAACTTAGAAAATACAATTTCCTAAACTCGTCCTACCGGGGATCGAACCCGGGACCTCCGCTAGCAAAGCGAATACTCGCACCACTGCGCCAGCGAGGCCGTCGAAACTTCATGTTTGACAGATAGGAAGTTTCTAAGGGCAATCCAAATTGTTTTTTAACTATATATTACGTATTTTTTCATTTGCTTTACGCCCAGATTCCCGCCAAAATCTGTCAAATGTTACAATTTTGCAATCAGACAATGTAGGTTGTCAATGTTAAATGTCAAAAACAAAATATTGTTTGAAATGAAATCTAAACGACTTTAACATTTAATTGATTACTAAACTTAATTTTTAACAGTAAGCTGAGTTTTTAAGAGAAAATAAATCTTTTGTTTTACTATATTTCAAGCATTGTTTTTCTTATTTACTCACTTTTAAAACCTTCCCTGGATTTCCACTAGATTCAAAACCAGAATTAGTCAAATCAGTCCAGCCGTTCTCGATTTTAAGCATAACTAACGAACAGCTATTGATTTTTATATATATAGATTATTTACCAAATTGACAATAAAACAATCATTCCTTATAGCACAATTATAAGTTGAAATTTACTACTGAGGTTAATTTTGGAGATAACACATTATTGAAGTAAAGATGCCGTATGATATAGATCACGTTACATCCCTAAATTCACGTTAATGATGATGCTGGTCTGCAACTATCGCTTCATATGTCAGTCAAGATTTAAACAATCAGTCAGAGATAAATTGCTATAAAAACCGTAGTTCTGTAGTAATTAGTCCAAGACCTCGGACCTGGTTTCTGCCTGCCGGTCTGGATTAGTAATAATAAGTTGCCGATAGACCTTTTGAAGGTCCTCACGAGTCGCGGAATAAAGTAAGTCTGGTAAACTGTCAAACTTGTAAGAATTATAAAATCATATAAACATTAATTACACTAAGTTTTTAGCCAGTGTAGTGTTTTCTTTAATAAACACTGAGGGCCCTAGACTAACAGTACGTTACAAGAGTGCATTGACCGCTGATGAAAGCTTAATAAAAATTGAATCGACGTCTAAAGGGAATCATGTTGAATTATGTAGGTACACTTAGCGCGTCATTCTGTTGACTACTTTGAAAAAGTTCCGCCCATAAAACATTAACAAGCACTCAGGAAAATACCCGGTTCTGCCCCGTTCGTTAAGTAGTGTCAGGCGGTAGTTTTTCCCACCTCGCAGGCCACTTGGTGCCGGAGGGTCGCTGTCAACACGATTGACCAGCCGATATCTCCCAAGAGTGTCGCCCTCCGGCCTTTCGAGATAGTCTCAAGATCATTCCAAAGCCTTCAATTAATGACAAACAACTATAGCTGTCTCACCCGCAATTTTCACTTGTCCTTCCCGTTTAACGCGTTGACAGCTGGCATGGGTCCTTTTGTAGGCCATCTTATTAGCAGTAAATATAAGCTAGTAATATAGAAAACCAATTCCAAACAATTACTACGTCATTTAATACCAACTCCTTAAACTTATGTCAAAGAAACCCTTCAATAGTTGACACTTTTCAATTTAATGCAAAAGAAAAGCATAATGATGAATATCAAGTGACAATTAGACATATCAGTTTAACAAATAGAACTTAGCGATGCCTGTCCAAGATTCAAATCAAATCAAATCAAAATAGCTTTTTTCAAGTAAGCAGTTTTGAATTGTCAAATATATATTTTTTTCCACACTCTCTAATTGTAATGTACGTCTGATAATGGTATTAAAGAACGACTTAAAATCTAAAGTTACAAGGGTTCCTTCGCGCCCTGATCTGAAAAGAGCCCACAACAAACTCAGTCGGATATTTTGTTATTTTTTTAATAATCGTCATATTGGTTTAATATATTTCAATTCAAATTACAGCAATCCGTTCAATCCCACGCGTTTCTATTGTCTAAGTAATCATGCAACTTATAATATGATCGAATTCGAATCTGTTATTTATACTTAGAATATCAAGTAGCTGTCCATTGGAGCCAATAAAGCTGGATATATTATATAAGTTTGACACAACACGTTACTGCTGTAATTAATGGTAAAACATCCTGATGTAGGGAAATCTTTTCCGATAATTTCACGGTGCAGCATCGGCGAACCACATACATACATAGCATCACGCCTCATTCCCATAGGGGTAGGCAGAGACAACATCCTTCCACTTGCCACGATCCTTGCTTATCTCCTTCGCTTCTTTCGCTCTCATTAAACCTTTCATACAAGTTCGACGGTTTAGAGTACTCTTGACCTGGCCCTTATTTAAAATTAAAAACTACGATTGTTATTATCGTAATCAAGGAAATCTTTCGATATGGATATAATCAAGGAAATTGCTGTGAAGTAGCAGTAGTAATGTGGTAAAGTGATGTTTACGAATGTGTTAAAATAAAAAATCTTCGAAAAACATATTTCGGTTGTAATTATCGACAAAATCACGTCCTAATATAGAGGAGTCTTGTCCGACATTTTGATCGAGGAGATGCTGTGGACCAATAGTATTAATTTAGTAAAGAGATATTTACAAATTTGTTATAAATACACTACGATTGTACGTACATACATACAAAGCATCACGCCTCATTCCCATAGGGGTAGGCAGAGACAACATCCTTCCACTTGCCACGATCCTTGCTTATCTCCTTCGCTTCTTTCGCTCTCATTAAACCTTTCATACAAGTTCGACGGTTTAGAGTATTCTTGACCTGGCCGTTATTTAAAATTAAAAACTACCGTAATCAAGGAAATCTATCGATATGGATATAATCAAGGAAAATGCTGTGAAGTAGCAGTAGTAATGTGGTAAAGAGATGTTTACGAATGTGTTAAAATAAAAAACCTTCGAAAAACATATTGCGGTTGTAATTATCGACAAAATCACATCCTGATGTAGAGGAATCTTGTCCGATATTTTCATGGTGGAGGTGCTGTGGACCAATAGTATTAATTTAGTAAAGAGATATTTACAAATTTGTTATAAATACACTACGATTGTTATTATCGTAATCAAGGAAGTCTATCGATATGGATATAATCAAGGAAAATGCTGTGCAGTAGCAGTAGTAATGTGGTAACTAGATGTTTACGAATGTGTTATAAAAGCTTCGAAAAACATATTTCGGTTGTAATTATCGGCACAAAACACGTCCTGATGTAGAGGAATCTTGTCCGATATTTTCATGGTGGAGATGCGAGGCGCTCGCTCGGCTCGTATCGATCCAGGGAGGGGCGTGGGGGCAGAAATTTGGGAAAACTTTGAAAGTTTCGCGTCTAATTCAGGCGCACGCACACACCCGTGCAGGCAGCTTAACCGCCGCACACAGATGGACGTATTGCCACGTAATTTGTGTTTTGTTTTGTGCCCGTCCAAATGTCACGTGTCCTCAAATGGATCACGGAATGGATGGATGAATGAATATACCCAGCAATTGCATAATCTTATATATAAAATTCTCATGTCACAGTTTTCGTACCAAATTTTATATGTGTATTCAATAGTTCTGAGAATCGGCTACTATCCATTTTTCTTCCGTTAACTGATAAGGGTTGTTCCCCTTAAATTTTTTGACGAAATTGTTTTTTTTTTAATTTTTTTGTGATATAGGACACAAAAAAACATACAACCGTAAATTTTCACCTTTCTATCACCAACCCCTATTTTCTAATAGCGATAAAAGTAATTATATGGCATAATCAATGACAATGACAATCCTATTTATTATATGACACAGCTTTATAATAAATACAGTGGCAGCCTTACTTTTTTTGGTAAAACATTGAAAAAGGAACTTTATTTTACTGAACATTAGGTTAAATAGTTTATTTTATTTTACTTTTAAGTTTTTTTAGTGTTAGTTTTCATTTTTTCCCACTTATAATATGTATGTCCGAGTTGTTTCTCAAATATTAAGTGCAAGTTTTATGATCATGTTTTTGGAATGTTACTTAGTTTTAAGCAATACCCATTGTTTTACACATGTGTATGTACGAGTGATATTCTGTGATTGATCTAAATAAATTAAAAAGAAAACAACGTTTGCTGGGTCAGCTAGTCTATATATATAAAACAAAGACGGGTTTGTTACAACACTTATAACTCCAGATCTGCTGAATCAATTTTCATGGTTATTGATTCGTTGGATTTATCTCCGCCCCGAATAGCATAACACATTTTCAAAACATTGAAAACTCGATATGTGTAATGAATACTTAAGCATTTCAATAAATGCTGATTTGATTATTACATTTAAAACATTTGTTGTCCATTCCTCAATCAAATACTGTAAAACTATTCATGTGTGCATTCAGAATATTTCTTTTTTTAAATTGTCTCGAAAGTTTAAAAAAAATGTTTTATTGCGACTGTACTGAGTTTGAGACCCGTATTACTGGGTGCCCCGCTCTACCACCATTTCATTACAAAAATAAATATAAATTAACATAGTTTAGGTAGATTACATTTTTATGCATTCTTATTAGGGATCCCTATTTACTTGAGAAAGTTACAAAGACTATGTGAAAATGCAGCTTTTAAATGGTGAAACAATTTTCGAAATCGGTCCAATAGTTTTTGTGTGCTACTTACATATAAAAACACTAAAGTTTCCTTTTTATAATATTAGTTTAGACGAACTCAGATATCCATATTCAAGCAAAAAAATAGACACGGTTCATTTCATTGGCACAAAAATTGTAATTAAATAAAATAATTTCGATGTACATTCTATTTAAACCGAGAAATACGCAGAACTATCCGTGATACTTTACGTAACATCTCAAATCCTAGTGATTTAAAAATAGCTCGTTTAGTACAACACTGTACATTTTCTCTTAAACAATTGTAGCAAGATCAAAGCTGGTGTCATTATGCATTGTACCGTGAGTGCTTTGTAAAGAAAACAATTAAGAAGATGGATCTAGGGTGACCACAGCGTGTCGACGGCTCGGACAATGAGACCGGAGACAACCACTTCCTGCGGCGCGATCAAAGATTTTTTTCCAGCCTAGCCATTAAATTAATGCAAGGATAGATAGATAAAGTATAACATCTTTTTTTGGTCGGTAATTTTGAGATTAATTTACTATTCTTGTAATAATTTATATTATAGGTAGACTAACATAAAAATACATTACTATATAAACTAAATATGTTAAAATAAACATACACATTACATAAGAAGAAAGAGAAAATATAATTAAATCTAATAATGAGCCGCATCGAAATTGCTGTCCATAGGGTGGTTTCTGTTCAAGTTCACAGTTGATCAGTTGAAGATTCAAATCATGCTCCTGCAATGCCGAAAAAGATGACAGTCTTCTCTAGCACAAAATTGTAAATAGCGCACAAAAAGCACCGTGCAGTACAACTCCCCAAAGACCCAGGTCTTCGCATTCATTGCGAAGAAAACAACCTTTGACCAAACACTCCACTTCCAGTACACTTCCCTTACAGATTTCAAAAGCTCAATTCCGTGATCATTCGGAAGGAAAAGCGAAACTCGCTTCCAAAATAGTTGGGGTGCTTAATAGGGATAAAAGATTCACATCTAAGAATCGACTACTTTTGTATAAAGCCCAAATTCGGCCACATATGGAATACTGCTCCCATCATTGGCCTGGTGCTCCCCAATACAACTCTTACCATTTAACACGTTCCCTGCGCCATAATTTTCAAAGAACTTTCAGCCTTTTAAAAGGTTTTCAAAGCACCTTGCCCCCATCTTTATTGCGTGAGGAATCTAATCAGTCTCCTAAAAAACACAGTTTTCAAGTTTCCCAGAGTATCGACATGCCCCCTAACGCAAGGAATGAAAATAATGAAACTAGTGTGCGTTAAGGATCTACCAACACTATTTTTTAAGACCTTGAATTCACCTTTAAGTAGGAAGCAAATATGTATATTTGTCGTACTCATACTAAAAGAACTTTACAAGTTAGAGCCCCCCGCAAGGAATAAAACAACACGATTATAGTTAGTCACAATACGTCAAGTAGAGTCCTGCACGAGATCTGATAGATCTCGTTATGTAGCGAACGTGTTAACCGGATTCAAAGTCGGGCAATTCGACTAGTCGACAATCCCCAGCTAACCATTAAACTAGAGACTTTAGATCACAGGAGAAAGAATCATTAGTTCCCTTTGCATCTTTTACAGGATTTATTATGTTGGGTGCTTATAGGAACTGTTCGAGTTAATACCGCCATTACAATTCTACGACCGATCATCTCGTCGTAGAAATAAATTCCACCCTGGATGAATGGCACTCTTCAACAACTTGGTTTACTCAATCGTTTTTCCCGCGCACATGCAAAATATGGAGCCATCTTCCAGCAGCTGCGTTTCCTGAAGACTATAACTTACAACTGCTAATGAGTCATTTAAATTCTCACCTTCTCGTTTTGGCAACGCATCGGCAGTTCCCTTGGTGCTGCAGGTTTCCATCAGGTAACTCAGCAGCTCCTTTGCCTGTCATAATTATATAAAAAAATATCTTTTCAAAATACAAGGTCAAGTTCTCAGTAACCAGTTGAAGATCATGACCTTGTAATTTGAAAGAACTGATTGGTTAGGAGGCGGGGCTAGAATGATGACTCACTGCATTCTTAACGCGAACAAACTGTAATGATAAAGATTTAAAATATATTTAAAAATCGACCATTTGACGACGGCTAGTTTTATTACAAATGTGTATTTAATATCTCTGTATCTTTATTGAAGTCATTTTGCTTACGTAAATAAAGACGTGATGTATTTTAGAGAAATTATTGCTATCAACCCCTTCGCGAACAAAGCGGTATCTTCAATTCTTTTTTAATTTATACCGGTTATAATTTTTAACCATCGTTTGTCGAGGCTGTTTGTAAACAGGCCGCGGCAAATAAAGGAATTCCATTTAGAATGGAGCTTTGTGGTACAAAAAAATTGGGATGCAAATAAAAACAAAGGAGCTATGAGTTCGCAATTAGCGTGATTTAACGGCCATTTAATTACAGAGTGATTAATGTGTTATTATCATAAATATTTTCTCTTTTATGACTATAAATTTGTTTAATCAGCAAGAAATTCAACATTAAAATTTTATTACGATAACGATCTCGTGGCAGTGGAAAGTCTACTAAGTCGAACTATAGCTTCATTTTTGTTGACAAAAATTTTATTTGACTTAGTTTTTAAATACTTATTTTCAAATTGTTAGATACACGCTTCTATTCATAATCTAATCAATATACAGATTTGAAAGGAGAATGTGAAAGTGATATTGAAAGGAGAGTGAATGCAGGGAATATAATAAATGGTGCCCTGCGCGCCTTTATGAATAGTCAGATGGTGTCTCAAAGGGCTAGATTGGCTGTGCATGCAGGAGTGGTGGTGCCAACACTTATGTATGGTAGTGAAAGTTGGATATAGCAGAGGAATCACAAAAGTAAGATAAATGCGGTAGAGATGAGAGCGTTGAGAAGCATGAGTGGATTAAAACTGAGTGACAGAGTAAGAAATAGTGGGATAAGAGAACGTTGTGGTATAAAAGAAGATGTAGTGACTGAAATTGAGAAAGGTACGCTTAGATGGTTGGAGCATGTAGAGAGAATGAATGAAAGGAGACTGACAAAAAGGATTTATGAGTCAAGAGTGAATGCGAAAGTTGAAAAAGGAAGACCAAGGCGAACGTTCCTGGACCAAATCCAGGACATTTTAAATAACGGCCAGGTCAAGAGTACTCTAAACCGACGAACTTGTATGAAAGGTTTAATGAGAATGAAAGAAGCGAAGGAGATATGCAAGGATCGTGGCAAGTGGAAGGATGTTGTCTCTGCCTACCCCTATGGTAATGAGGCGTGATGTATGTATGTATACAAATTTTACTTTTCAACGAATATATATCTAACTAATATATTTTTAAATTCGAAACATCATTTACGTAAATTGTGCGATATTAATCAATTTAAAAATACTCTACAGGTGTTAATCGATCGAATAATGTTTAGCTTGATTTTAATAAGTTTTATAAATAAATTAGAGAAGAGATTTATTTGTAATACTTTATTGATTCAGAACTTCTCTATACAACACTTGACACTCTAATTATTCTCTTTAGATTGACACTTTTAAATTCGTTATATCTTTTGAATGGCATGTCCGATTTTTTAAATATAAAAAGTATTTTACAAGAACTGAAACGGTCTGTAATAAAATATGTAATAGGATTAGAATTAATACAGAGTTGTGAGTAATAGAAATTGATTATTGTCGGTATTTTTATTAGCTTCAAATTCTAAAAATGTAGTTATAGTGGCATAACTACAGTGGGTGGACATATGATGTTTTGGACTTTTTTGTAGATATTAATACGTTCTATAATATTGTAGAACATTTTTTTGTTCTATCTTCAACAGTTTCCCCAGCATACGCAATGACAGATTTTAGACGAGCAATTTTTTCGACACCTTGGTTTGTATTAATGCATTTTTATTAGGGTTATAACTTTATATATATATATATGGATATAGCCTGTTTGGCTCTGTAGTTATTGTTTTACAAACATTCATACATATAAAAACGCAAATGTTTCCTCTTTATAACATTAATTTAGATAGAGAAGGAGTGCACAATGATATCACATAAAAACATCGTGTACTAAAACGTTTTCCATCATTAATTAAATTATTTTATCGCATGCTTTCTTGTTTCATTAATAAAAAAATATATAACGTTGTTTTTTTAATATATAGTTTTTTTCTCAATTATAATTTCAAAGAAAAGAATAGATAATTTACCAGTCTCGCATTTGCGAAATCTGTGATTATAGAATTATAGTCTTTGATAATAGAACTTTAATAATGTTCAAACATTTTTTTTAAATGAATAATGATCCATTGGTATTCATAAATATCCAATGTGTGACAATTTATGTCGCCTATGTTAGTTAGTAGTTTTGGAAAACTGAATCTTTACTTTGTTATACTTTTAATTGAAATTATTTGATAATTCCTGTACATTTTGATAGTAATATAATATTAAAAAAAAATAAAGTATATTCCTTTAAATCACATGTTATTGTTACAAACTATCAACAAATATTTACAGTTAAATTCGACACAATTAAATAATGTAATGCAATGAAAGCTATAACTGTTGTAAGCTATGTTACAAAATTAGGGCTTTGTATTCGAGTCGTTCAGATATTTAAATTGAAACAAAATCCATTTTACAATATGACAAAACAAAAGCATGTTCACGAAAAGAGAGCTTTAATTACACTAATGGCAACTGTTAATTAGGATGGAGAATCGCGGGCGACGACTAAAATTAAGATCTATGATGTATTAACATCGTATTTTATCACTGAATTAAATTATTAGCTTAACGACATCTAGAGTTAATTTTGCTATTATATACATTACTTTCTTTGGTAAAATGCTATTTGCTAGATTAGATTTGCAACTTTAAATTCAAAAAATCTCTATTCGAGCAGGTTTTTAAACCACTTTTGAATCGTCATTTACAGTTTCATACACAAATTTTAATATACGACTGATGATATTAAAGAACGTCTTACATTAATTAACTAACAACTCAAATATACACAACTTGCATTATACTTATAATTACTTCACTATTGGAATTAATACAATTTTGCACTATTTCTCTTTAAAATAACTACATCACGAAGCAGTTTTAAAGACTATTCTCACAATTGTTCCGCTCGTTAAAGTTACTTCGTATTGCATAACATTTTGTAATATTGCACAAGGTTTTTTGGTATTTCTAAGTGTTGCTACTATATTACTTAATAACTCCACATTTAAGAGCTGTCAGTCGTCGCTTCAACTGATGGACGTCCACTGCTGGACATAGGACTCACGAAATGATGCCCACAAGGCCCGATCTTGCGCCGCCTGCCTCCAGCGGCTACCGGCGACCCTCCTTATGTCACCCTCCACCTTTTGGGGGGGGTCTTCCTACACTGCGTCGTCCGGTGCGGGGTCGCCATTCCAGCCCCTTCCGGCCCCAACGTCCATCGGTTCGTCGGACTATGTGCCTCGCCCATTGCCACTTCAGGTTCGCGATTCGTAGGGCTATGCCGGTGACTTTGGTTCTGCTATGGATTTCCTCATTTCTGATTTGATCGCGTAAAGAAACTCCGAGCATAGCCCTCTCCATCGCACGCTGAGTGACTCTGAGCTTCCGAATGAGACCCATAGTCAGCGACCACGTTTCCGATCCGTAGGTAAGCACTGGCAACACGCACTGTTCGAAGAAGAGCTGTCAGTATTGTTACCCAACTATCTATAGTCTAACATAAAGTTACGAGGATTCCTTCACGCCCTGTCCTGATAAATCTCCACGACAAACTCAGTCTGTATAGTATTTTATGTAGATTAGAGTAATTCATTCATTTCCACGCTTTTTTATTGTCAAAGTAATCCTTAAAATTATAGTACGATTTATCAATTAATGTTTTATATAATTAGTAATATAGGGTGGTACCTAGCCACAACTGATACCTCCCACCAAGTCAAACTCAGGAAAATTAGAAAATCATCATTATTTATACTTCACTGCTGAAGGTCGTGCCTGCTGTGATATGTCTTAGTGGCTGCGTGGACAAGCTGATATCTCTCTCTATCCTCGGCTTCTTTTAGGCTATTAGTAAAGGTGGCTGCTTTTAGAAATGGTACAATTTGTCATGGTAACTATATTTCGCTGCTGTAGGTCGTGCCTGCTCTAATATATGTCGTAGTGGTAGCATGGATGAGCTGCTTCCATCTCTCTATCCTCTGCTTTTAGGCTCTTTTAGGGCTTTTGGAAACAATTAGTAGGTGAGCCATCCTTCGACCCTTCCTACCAAAATCAGTTTCTCCAGGTTATCTGGCAGTCTTCGGGTGATATGATCAAAATAGTAGAGTTACATGAGGGGGCCGGTTACAAGGCAGTGGCTCTTTGCCTAGGTCCACATGCCTCCGTTAATCCTCAGTGGGATCTACCAGAGATAAATGGGAAAGTTGAAACCCTGGTGCCTCAGTCATGAATGAGGAGGAGGAGGATTTCACTGGGTTTTAGTGGGTATTGCATGGCCTTCTTACTGGTCGAGGCCCACACTTCTGACCCATGGGTCTGGGCTTGTGTACAAAAGCATTTGTCAGCGAAAAAAAACAATACTCTTTAAAAGCACGTGGTGGAATTATATAATGCAATTTCCTAAATTCGCCCTACCGGGGATCGAACTGTGCCAGCGAGATTTTTGTAAGTTCATCGTTAAAAATCAGGTTTAGTACACTGTTATAGTGTTGACAATGTACAATGATATATTTGAGGGTAGTTTAAAGAGCGGTGGCAACAAATAAAGCTGTTAGCTGAAAATCGGTAGTCGGGTCACGGCGACACATGGGATCAAGTGCACTCTTAAGACCGCTATACAGGGTATAACGCTTACGATATATCTGCAGATTTTCTCTGAGATTAAATAAACCTTTGTTCACTTTTATAGATCCACACTTTATTGCTTTATATATATAAATATTATTAGTTAAATTCTTTTCGATATTATTTCAATAGACTATATTCTTGGTAAGACGCAGTACTAATAGGAAAACTTACCTCGAAGGTGACTAGTTTGGTATTAAAATTTATATTTAAAACTAGTCATTTTTAAATAGTTACATATAAATAAATACAGTTTCCCAACCGGAAATCGAAAAAAGAGATTGCACAATATTTTACTTAATGTCATACTGCAAATTGTTGCAAATTCTTGTTACACATAGTAATAATAATTCATACATACATACATAGCATCACGCCCATAGGGGTAGGCAGAGACAACATCCTTCCACTTGCCACGATCCTTGCATATCTCCTTCGCTTCTTTCATCCTCATTAAACCTTTCATACAAGTTCGTCGGTGTAGAGTACTCTTGATTTGGCCCTTAATTAAAATGTCCTGGATTTGATCCAGGAACGTTCGCCTTAGTCCTCCCCTTTTAACTTTCACATTCACTCTTGACTCGTAATACCTTTTTGTCAGTCTCCTTTCATTCATTCTCTCTACGTCCCCAAACCATCTAAGCATATCTTTCTCAATTTTAGTCACTACATCTTCTTTCATGCCACATCGTTCTCTTATCACACCATTTCTTACTCTGTCACTTAGTTTTAATCCACACATATTTCTCAACGTTTTCATCTCTACCGCATTTATTTTACTTAGTGATTCTTCTGCTATACCCAACTTTCACTACCATAAATAAGTGTTGGCACCAACACTCCAGCACGCACAGCCAGTCTTGCCCTTTGAGACACTCTCTGCCTATTCATAAACGCGCGCAGGGCATCATTTACCATATTCCCTTTAATAATTCATTAAATTTATAATCTTATCTTTAATAATTCATTAAACGTAAGATTATATAGGTTTCTATATGAAACTTCTAGAAGACGTTCTAGAGAAGTCATTCGATAAATTTAAAAGCTCTACTAATAAAACGCTAATTGAAAAGTAACACTTTACTTTGATGGAATATTTGGATAATTAATAAACGTAGAATTTAGTGGATTTCTCTAATCTTAATAGAATAAATTAAAAGCACATTATAGTTGATAATAAAACAGAGACAGTCCACTGAGATTTTTGTGGACACGAAAGTAACCTCGTAACTTAAGATCACAAGTCGTTCTCTAATATCATTATCTTCTTATCTAGATTCTTAAATTTTACCTGAATAAACAATGTTTCTATTTTAATTGTAGAAGGCTCTGGTCAATACAACAAAGTTAATGCTTTGGCTAGTTGTTCCCATATTAAGATGCCAATTGTAATGTTCAATAAAATTAATCGGTAATATTAGTTTACTTTTTTTGTTTAACAAGTTGTAATACTGAATAAAATAAAAATTAAGAGTTATGAAACGATTACGAAAACGAGTAAGAGCGGGAAAAATTGAGCAGCATTACTTAGTGGATGTTAAGACGAGCTACAAATTGTATATTATTCCTGTGGTTGTCCTACACAATGTTCTTTCTTCTTCTCTCCTGCTTTATTTCAATTATTCGTTTAAAGGTGCCAAAGCTCCTGTCTTAGGTTTTCTGTAAAGACAAGTTAAGGCGGTTCAAATCTTTGGACACTGTTATCCACAACCACTGCCTCATTGGTCTAGTGGTTAGCATATTCGACTACAGACTGAGGTCCTCGGTTCGAGTCCCGGGTCGGGCCAATTCAAAAATCAATATTGAATTTTCTAATTAAGATTTTCTCAATATTGGAGCAGCCTCTCTCTTATAAGTGAAGAGGCCTATGCCCAGCAATGCGACGTTAAAGGGCTTCTTACCTTTACCCACCACGTGGCAGCGGTCTTCCTCTCTTCTTGTTTTCTAAACGCCAAAGTTAATCGACTACGTGGTCGTCTCTGCGCTTCATCACGTAGCCAAACCACTTCAAACGTTTTTCAGACATAATTTCTGTGACCGGAGCGATAACTGGAAATTCGTTAACATTCATTTCACAGTTTCTCATCTCATGTGTGCCTCGGTATCTCAAAAGAAAACCGAAGCGAAGTAATAAGAAAAGGTAAGAGTGCCCCATTGAATGATAACTCCGGGCCTTTGTCTCGTGCGTCCTTCTTGACGAATCGAATTAAAAGGCTTATTGTGTCTACGTGACAGGTCCTCAGCCCCTCGGCCGAGACGCGTTTTGTTTCAAGCAAACTAAAATATTACGGGCCATTCACTAGATCCCCCAGCTGGGGAGAGATTTGCTACTTGAATTTGTACTCAATTTTTAACAGGGACCGTTAATTAAGAGAGCTGCTCTTTATTGGCAAGAGGAGTCTTAATGCGTTAATTGTCGAAATGCAATCTCGGAAGGAGCTCCTTTAATCATTTGTTGCGAAAAATTTAATTTCAAACTAATTACAATTGAAATTTTTCACTTGATGAATTTATGTTTTCTAAGAAATATTGACGGTGCCTTTAAATATTGTTTTTGTTTGATTTTTTAATGGAAAATTACTCTCATTTTTAGCTCTAGCTATAGATTTTAAAAAAAGTGCCTTAGCCAGTAAAATTTCCATGCAAATCAATTTATTCCATTAACAAGTTACTAAAATGTTACAAATTACTAAATGAATGTATTTACATACATACATAGCATTACGCCTCATTCCCATAGGGGTAGGCAGAATCTACGTTCTTNGGTCTTCCCCTTCCAACTTTCGCATTCACTCTTGACTCATAAATCCTTTTTGTCAGTCTCTTTTCATTCATTCTCTCCACATGCCCAAACCATCTAAGCATACCTTTCTCAATTTTACTCACTACGTCTTCTATTATACCACAACGTTCTCCTATCACACTATATCCACTCATGCTTCTCAACGCTCTCATCTCTACCGCATTTATTTTACTTATGTGATTCTTCTGCCATACCCAACTTTCACTACCATACATAAGTGTTGGCACCAACACTCCAGCATGCACTGCCAGTCTAGCCCTTTGAGACACCATCTGGCTATTCATAAAAACACGCAGGGCACCCTTTACCATATTCCTTGCATTCACTCTCCTTTCAATATCACTTTCACATGTTCCATCTCTTGTAAATTTAGATCCCAAGTAAACAAATTCTTTCACCTCTTCCACTAGTTCCCCATCTAAATAGATAGATGCATATGATACACAGATGTATTAACATCATGGTAAATTCAATTTCAAACTTATTATAATTTAAATTTACATTTGATGAATAAGTTTTTTGTTAATGACATTTATTACAAAAATACCCTTAGCTTTGGATCAAAGTAATCCTCTTTATATCACAGTATAAATTTAGGAAAAGAAGCTTTAGCAAAATTTCAATGCAAATCTGTTCAATTCACGTGTTACTAAAATATATTGGTTAAACAGACAGATATACAAAAATCTAATTATCCCTATTAAAAAAATATTAATTTGAGATTATAAACTGATAGTTTTGCAGATAATATTTATAAAGATTTCAAATCAAAACAAATCAAAAATATCTTTATTCAAGTAGGCATATTACAGCACTTTTGAATCGTCAAATTATATTTTTTTCCACACTCTGATTATAATATATGTCTGATGACGGTACTCAAGATCGGCTTAAAATCTAAAGTTACGAGGGTTCCTTCGCTCCCTGATCCGAGAAGAACCTACAACAAACTCAGTCGGGTATTTTTTTTTTGTTACCATTATTATTACAATATCATAATAGTTTACTATATTTTAATTAAAATTACAGCAATTCGTTCACTCCCAGGCGTTTCTATCGTCTAAGTAATCTTGCAACTTATAATACGATTTTTCTATCAACTTTCTTTTTAAATCTTTTTTCTATCAACTTTGAATTTATTAATTGACATCTTTAAAACGTCTTGTGGGAGTTTATTATAGAAACGTATACCGATACCCTTAAATGAGTTGTTAACCTTATGCAGCCTACTAGAATTTATAACAAGTTTGTTTTGGTTTCGTAAGTTACGAGTATATGATGTACATTCACTCTTTTTATTAAAAGAGTCAATGTTTTTATGTACATACAACAAGTTTCCCTAATATTATATATATTAGGAAACTTGTGAACTGTCATTATGTTAACTGCCTTGAAGTTTGAGTTTATTATAGAAACGTATACAGTTTTTAAATATAATATACTTTTTCTTTATTTCAGGCGTCTTTAAGACATCGCATGCCGTCGCCGTCTGATCAAGGTAAGTCAGTTATATAAATCCTGACTGAATTGACGCTTAGTAAAAGGACATTCTCTAGTTAAAATTTTTTTACTAAAACACTACATAACATACAGGCTGAAATTACAAATGTGTCACATTAATTTCGCCACATAACGCACGGTGTTTAAAAATACAATTTCACGTTTAAAATCATTAATATATTAATATGATTATTATAGTGAATATTTTCTTAAATTTCCATGTCAAATTGGGGTAAAGACATCTAATTCGTAATCTAAGATATAAAATTATCCATACTTTTAATTTAAAGTACTCAATTCGAGGTATTTTAGAAGCTTTAGCGTAGCTTTGTAGAAGCTGTTAAAGCTATTATATTTTAATTTTATATAAAAATTTATACGTCAAAATCCATAAAAGCAAAGTCAACCGTGTACCCTTAATGATTTACAAGTTCTCAACGTATCCGGGCAAAAAGCAACTGCCACTTTCCTTGTTCAACATGACTTAATTATTCATTACATCCCACGACGCAGTTTCTTATAGACGCCGGCCAAAAAGCTAACCATAAAAATATATAGATACTGAGCCGAACACGCACATTAATGAGGGCTATGCAATATTTATACACAAGCTACCCTAATTGCTAGGGTGGAGAGTGGAAAAAATGGGCAATTTCACGTAATGTAATATGTATATTTAAGGTGAAATATCCGAAGCCAGTGTCGAAATTCGTCGCGGCGATATTTGTACCGCGAGACCACTTGATACGTCTTTTCACGTTGAGCTCGACCTGAATATACTCCACTTAAATTTTCATTTAGAAATTACAAAGTTGTACCAAAATATTGCATAAAAAATAACAGTGTAAGGGTCTCTTTGACCTAGAGGTTACACACGTTGATTTATGCTAAGAAAAACGTACTGACAGATGTATTTCCTTCATCTATATAGTTCGATAGATATATGGATAGATAGAATAGAATCGAATAATACCAAAAACAAATGTTATAATGTAAAATAAACTAAGTAAGAAAAATAATAAAAGATAAGATGTTTAAAATCCTTTATTAGGAGAGAGAGAGTATGTGTGTGTTGAGGGGAGAAAACATACACATGAGCTACTTAAAATTAGTTGCTAAATAAGTATGTGTACATGTCCAAAACTTAATTGGTGTTTGTGAAAGAGAGAAGGTGTGTGTATTGAGAATAGTGAAAAATACTCGTATTAAAAGAAAGAAGAAACATAAGATCTTCAAAATCTTTTATTAGGTAAATATACGTGCATATCCAGAAGTAAATTGGTGCTTGTGCGAGAGAGACTGTGTGTGTATTAAGTGGAATGAAAAATACACATAACAATATTAAGAGAAGAAAGAACACAAACATTAGATATTTAAAATCAGTTGCTAGATAAGTATGTGTGGTGGTTGTGAAAGAGAGGTGTGTGTTGAGAGTAGTGAAAAATATTCGTATTAAAAGAAGAAAGAACAAACAAGGCATTTAAAATCTTTTATTAGGTATAGGTTCAAAAGTGAATTGTGTGTGTGTGTGTGTTTTTTGAGGGGAGAAAATAGAAAAGTACTCTAAACCGACGAACTTGTATGAAAGGTTTAATGAGAATGAAAGAAGCGAAGGAGATATGCAAGGATCGTGGCAAGTGGAAGGATGTTGTGTCTGCCTACCCCTATGGGAATGAGGCGTGTTGCTATGTATGTAGAAAACACAAACATAAGGTACCCTAAATCTATTATTAGATAAGTATACGTGCATGTTCAAAAGTGAATTGGTTCTTGTGACAGAGAGTGTGTGTGTATTCGTCGTCGTCGTCGTCGCTTTAGCCGATGGACGTCCACAGCTGGACATAGGTCTCACGTGATGATCGTGGCTCCAGCGGCTACCAGCGACCCTCTTTATATCATCGGTCCATGTTGTGGGGGTCTGCCTACACTGTGCCGTCCGGTGCGCGTCCAGCACCTTCGGCCCCCAACGTCCATCGGTCCTTCGGACTATGTGCCCCGCCCATTGCCACTTCAGGTTCGCGATTCGTAGGACTACGTCGGAGACTTTAGTTCTACTACGGATCTCTTAATTTCTGATTCGATCACGTAGAGAAACTCCATGCATAGCCCTCTCCATCTCACGCTGAGTGACTCTGAGCTTCCGCATGAGGCCCATAGTCAGCGACCATGTCTCAGAAGGTTATCACTGGCAACACACACGAAGACTTTGGTCTTCAGGCACTGAGGAATATTGGATGAATCGGTGTGTATATTGAGAGGAGTAAAATATACTCCCCTTAAAGAAATAAATACAAGGAACTTAAAATATAGGGTTAGAAAAGTATGTGTCTAAGTGAGAGAAATAAAGTGCGTGTGTATTGAGAGCAGTGCAAAATCCTCGTATCAAAAGAAAAAACAACACAAATATAAAAAAAGTAAGTAAGTAAGTATCAGCCCTTTAACGTCCCACTGCTGGGCACAGGCCTCCTCACTCCGAGGAGCGAGGGTTTTTAGAGCATAGACCCACCACGCTGCTCCACTGCGGATTGGCAGGCATAGTACACAAGTGCACTCTCTATTCCTTCACTCTCATAGTCCGATGTGACGGGAATCCGACACGACCGGAGAGAGATCAGGCGCAGGACCGACGGCTTAACGTGCTCTCCGAGGCACGGGGGTGGATCACACCGCCAACTTCCTAACTTCGGGCAAATATTGAGAAAATCTTAATAGAAAACTCAATATTGGTTTTTGAGTTGGCCCGACCTGGCACTCGAACCCAGGACCTCATGTCTGTAGTCGAACATGCTAACCACTAGACCAATGAGGCAGTTACACAAATATAAGGTACTTAAAATTCATTATTAGGTAAGAATGGGTGCATGTCCAAAATCGAATTGGTGCTTTGGAGATTGTTGTTTTTACTATATTCCAAGCATTTTGTTTTCATAGTTACTCACCTCATAAACCTTCCCCGGACTTTGATACGGAATAATTGACCGGAAATAATTCAAACACAAAGCTAGGCAAATCAGTTCAGTTGTTCTCGATTTTGAGCGAGACTAACCAACAGCAATTCATTATTATATGTAAGACTAAAAAGCTAAGAGAGCATACGTCCCGTCATGTTTCGTAAGTAGCCGGGATTTTTATTTTTTCAATATGTCTAGGTGCTCAACGCCGCTCCCCTCGCTGCCACAATTTCCTCTTGACGGAAACCCGCAATCTAATGATACGCCTCTGTTAAAAAACACAAGGAAATTTAATAACGCCAACCCGCAGAATGGGAAAACAAAGAAAATTTAATTTCAACGATTCCTACATGCTCAATATCGCCGAGAAGTTTACACCCTCTTCTACGAAAAAGAAAATTCACAATACCCTAGATTTAATTTTCAAGATACTAAAATTTTTCACAGCTATATACAGGAACAATCATAATATTAAGCTTTTTAGAAACGCCATTAGTCTGTCTGTTGGTTAAAAATCTACTATCGGTTTGGAAAATTGATTCTACTTAAAAAAGACTCACACGAAACTCAATAGCCACTATTTTAAGCATGATTTTATAGGTTACAATGTTATTTCCATTTCATCTGTAACTGGAATCAAATATAAAAGAAACCTGCCAGAAACTAAATAGTAACTCTTTGTACACAGTTTTGGTGGGTTGTATTTGGCTTTAGATTTCATATGCAACTGGAATCAAGTATAATAGAAACCAGCTATAAACTAAACAGTAACTCTTTGTACAGAGTTTTGGAGGGTTTCATTGGCTTTAGATTTCATATGTAACTGGAATCAAGTATAATAGAAACCAGCTCGAAACTAAACAGTAACTCTTTGTACAGAGTTTTGGAGGGTTTCATTGGCTTTAGATTTCATATGCAACTGGATTCAAGTATAATAGAAACCAGCTAGAAACTAAGCAGTAACTCTTTGTACAAAGTTGTGGAGGGATGTATTTGGCTTTAGATTTCATATGCAACTGGAATCAAATATAAAAGAAACCCGCCAGAAACTAAATAGTAACTCTTTGTTAGTTTTGTTGGGTTGTGTTTGGCTTTGAATTCCATATCCAACTGGAATCAAATATAAAAGAAACGTACCAGAAACTAAGCAGTAACTCTTTGTGCATAGTTTTGGTTGGTTATATTTGGCTTTAGATTTCATATGCAACTGGAATCAAATGTAAAAGAAACGTGCCAGAAACTAAGTAGTAACTCTTTGTGCATAGTATTGGTTGGTTGTATTTGGCTTTAGATTTCATATGAAACTGGAATCCAGTATAGTAGAAACCAGCTAGAAACTAAACACAGAAACCGAGCAGTAACTCTTTTTACATAATTTTGTTAGGTTGTATTTGGCTTTAGATTCCATGTCCAACTGGAATCAAGTATAAAATAAATCGTCTAGTAACTTAGTAGTAACTTTTTTAAACATAGCTTTTGTAAGTGACATTGAGCTTTAGTTTTCAAGTGCAACTTGAATCAAGACCAACATTTTTAGACTTTAATTCTTCAACATTTATTTGAAACTATTTGCGGTATCTTATTAAAAATACACATGCCCAACTCGGCAAATGATAATGCCATAAAATCAAATATAAAACTCTTTAGGAAAGTCAACATGCCGTTTGAAATCTGCATATCACGTTACGGCTGCTAACCCTACTTTAATTATCCGGTACAAAGGTTTAACACATTTCAAAGGTAAGCAAATTAGTTTTGCACTTAATGATCCGACAAAGAGGTTAAATCTTTTTAAAACACCCGGTGTTTCCTTTTCGGGGTAGGTAAACAGTATGTAAAAAAATATTTGCATAAGCTCACCCCGCACATATGCAAATCTGTCGGCCCGTACGTGGAGAGGTGAAAATTGTATCAAATTGTTCCAACGACACGTAGGCTTTGCAGGCAATTTGTCAGACGAGCAATAATTATTTAAATCCTTCACCCTACTGTGAATTAAGTATACGTTCTATATGGAATTTTAAAGAGTCCAAAAACCATACATGAAGGCTTCTTTATATTTATTTAACGCCCTAGCTGGCGTAGCAGACCCGGGTTAAAAAATGCTAACGAACGAAAGGGAGTGGAGGGCAGTGGCCTCCTTCTGAGAACCGTAATTTTGCTGGTGCTCTTCAAAATGATGTGGAGGGTATTGCTGGGTTTTAAAGGGTATTCTGGTTTGTTAACAAGTCCCACACTTCCATTAATTTTAGGTCTGATGCGAGGTGCGTAAAGACCCTGTCTGGAGGTCCGGTCTGATAGGAGGCTTCGGTTGGAACTTCATGATTTTTTCGCGTTGGGTAATCGGTACCCAAGCATTAGAGTACAAGGGTTAAACTGTCTTATAAATATTTTGACATTTAAAAGAAAGGCATATTAAGCTATGCGCACTAAATTGTGACTGCCTCATTGGTCTAGTGGTTAGCATGTTCGGCTACAGATTTGAGGTCCTGGGTTCGAGTCCTGGGTCGGGCCAATTCAAAAATCAATATTGAGTTTCTATTAAGATTTTCTCAATATTTGCCCGAAGTTGGGAAGCTGGCGGTATGGTCCACCCCCTTGCCTCGAAGAGCACGTTAAGCCGTCGGTCCTGCACCTGATTTCACTCCGGTCGTGTTGGATTCCCGTCACGTCGGACTATGAGAGTGAAGGAATAGAGAGTGCTCTTGTGGTAGCGCAAACACGCAATTAAATTTTTCACTAAATACGTTTTATCCAGTTTTTTGATGTGAAATCCTGTTTCCTCATTATCATTTAGCTCTCACACTCTTAATTCAATTATGATTCTAAAATATTCATCATCATCTCAACCGATGGACGTCCACTGCTGGACATAGGTCTCCTCCAAGGATTTCCATAATACACGGTCTTGTAACCAGCGGCTTCCGGCGACATTTTCAGGTCTTTCACTATCTGGTGGGGGGTCTACCAACGCTGCGCTTACCGGTACGTGGTCGCCACTCCAGTACCTTTGGACCCCAACGTCCATCGGTTCACCTAGCTATGTGCCCTGCCCATCGCCATTTCAGCTCGGCGACGTCGATAACCCTTGTTCATCTGCGAACCTCGTCGTTTCGGATTTGATCTCGAAGAGATACTCCGAGCATAGCTCGTTCCATCGCTCGCTTTGTGATCCAGAGCTTCCTAATAAAGCGCTTAATAAAAAACCATTGATAATATAAAAATATATGTACTGAATTAAATTTTAAATTAAATGATATGGGTCATTGATAATCCGTTGATCTGGTTTCCAGTGAAATAAAACACTAAATCTCCAAACGAAGGTGGAAATTAACCCAACACAGTCAATGGGCCGCCCTGAAAAATGTTATTCGCCACCTGTGGCGTTGAACGGGTAATCGTATGCGTTGATCTACACCATGAATGCATTGGCGGTCCTCTCCCATCTCACAAAGATATAGGGAACAATAATGCGACTACACATTTATTTATATTATAAACTCCTAAAAAAGTTCCAGACATGACGATCAATGAATTTAAATCCTTTATTTCTTTCTCTATAATCGTTCCTTCATGCCTGAAGATCGTGGTCTTAGTAAGATCCTAATCATGAACGGGTCCATTTCTTTCCACCTGTTTCTGTTGGTGGATATCTACGCTAGCTTATATATCGTAATTTGCTCAGCTGGTTAATCATCATTTCGGTGAACGGCTTCAAGATGTTTTTCTGTCTGCATTGCCCGATATTAGCAGATTTTCCCAAGCAGACCTCACGCCACATGATGTGGCCGAAAAATTACGAGTAACGACAGAATATAGCGTAATATAGTAAGGTAAATGGTAAGTAGCAGTCCATTAACGTCCCATAGTTGGGAACAAACCTCCTCACTCGACCTCCACATTCATGAGTGAGGAGGAGGACAGACATAGTACACGAGCGTACTCTACATTCTGATGTGACAACAATCTGATACGAACGGAAGGAGATCAGGCGCACGACCGATAGTTTAACGTGCTCTCCGAAGCACGGGGATTCCACCCAACAACACAAATATTGAGAAACTCCTAATCTCTTATTTGATTCGCCTGATCTGGTAGTCGAACCCAGGACTTTACGACTGTAGCTGAACAATCTGATCACTCCATCAATGAGGCAAATAATTTTCCAATAAATAAACTAAATTGTCTGTAAGAAAAGTTTTATGAATTTATTAAAGGAAAAAGTCATTTCCAGTCTTGTTATTTAAATCCACGTAAGAACTGAAGTCCCATGCATCCGTTTAATTCCGGAGCAATAGGATGGATTTATGCAGGTAGCTCAGGCAATTATCATCCACGCAATGACTCCACCGGACGTTCCCGATACGGTGCCCATTCAATTAACACGCCCATCGTATTCACTCAATTGCCTTTACAGATTTATTGACTACCCACCAACGCCTGATTTTTATTTAACTTGCCCTTTTCTGTTACTTTTGCTCGTCCAAACTTTACAGATAAATTACTTCATTATCCCATATAAGACAAATATACTTTTGACGTCATTATCCAGGTTTCTAAATCAGTAATAAAATTTTCAAATCGCGTTTTTTTGTTATTGTTGACAAAAATTTATATTAAACTTAATTACAACAAAAATATACGTTTATAATTTTAAAAATATATGTCAAAAACATCCTTTTTATAATGTTGTAGATTATTTAAACGTTAAAAATGTTTGGACTTCATTTTAGTTGCACACAAAAGCAAAATATTGTGACCTGCTATTATAAAAACACTAAATACCATTAACTAACAACTTTTATTCTCTCCACTATTTAAACAATCGTTCCGCTTAGTAAAATTACCTCGTATGGCATAACAATTCGTAATATTACACCATGGTATTTTTAAGTTTTACCTCTATATTACTCAATAACTCCTAACATTCCAAAGCTATCAGTGTTGTGACCTATTTATAGTCTAACACTACAAAATTGTCTTTAAAATAGTAACCGCTGAGTTTCTTGCCGGTTTCTTCTCAACGGAATCAACTTTTGAAATTGATTTGTTACCAATGGATTTTGGAATATAGAAAACTTAATTTCTTACAGCCGTTGTAATTCACATTTAATATTTGACTGAACAACATAAGATAAACAAGAAAGATAAATAAACTATTACACCGAGATCAATTCTTTACACAACAACCTATAGAGATTAAATCTTAAAAATTTCCCATATATTTTAAGTAGATACACATCTTTATTACTGATTTACGCTTGACTGTAATCTCACCTGATGTAAAGTTATCATTCAGTCTAAATGGGATAAGAGATAATTTGTTGTCGTCATCATCCTACCGAAACCCAATTATTTGCGCCACGATTTTGCTGATATGATGGTGACTAGTCAAGGCCAAAGATTCAGACGACGTAATTTTTTCAGCAAAAGCAGCAAAAAGAACAACATAATTTTAACACAAGACATAAAAATAAAGTTGTGTTTACATGTTTTATAGGAAAGTTGTTTCAGAAATCATTTGTCGGGTTGAGTATACACATTTTTGATAGGATACCCTAATCACTTCCTAATTGCCTCTACATAATTTTAAGAAATATGTTAATATTGTCTTATTACAAAGGGAATATTATAATGTTAAAGATTATTTAAGCGACAAAGATGTTTGTACTTGCTTCCAGTTGCACATGAAAGCTAAACACGTTGTAAACCTACAACAACTAAATTAAAAGGAGTAACCGTTGAGTTTCTTGACGGTTTCCGAGGAATCGAGGATCTCTATTGGCAAAGCGAGTATTTCCATATTTACGCCTTCAAATATCAAGGTTTTCAAGGGCTTTAGATACATGTGAAAAAATATAAAAGTTGATTATATTCTACAAATATTTTTAAAGTATTTTCTTAGAAACCACAAAGGCACTTAACTGAAGTGGCCGAGAGAAATTTTCCCACGGTTATGAGGTCTTAATAGTGAGGTAGTCCTTTATGAAGTCGAGCGGACACAATAACGATAAAGGTGAGCAGAAAATCCGGACAATAAAGTCGACAAAAAAAGCTGAGTGAGGGCTAGTGCGGGGAAATAGTTCGTGAAATTTCGAAGGGTCCTGCAGGGATATCGGGGCACCGTGTACGCGAACGGGACACTTTACGACGGTCCTCTCAGTAAACCTGCCATTATGTTGGGTTAAAAGATCGTCCTATTCGCAATATAAAGATGCCGAGGCAAGATTTGTAGCCGGTTTATGGATGTAGAAGGGTTGTTGCATGCGGTTATTACGATGTCGAGTGGAGAGGTCGTATCATCCAAAAGTCAACATTGCGAACATGATGGAGGACTTTGGAGGGTAGAATAAGAACGGAAAATGGCAAACTGAATACTGTTCTATTAAATCTCGAGTTGTTCAAATCCTTCATTTCTGCACTAATTGGAGTAAAAGTTCCGAATTCATAAAAGACAATATGTTTATTATGATTATGTATTCGCTGTTAGTCTTTATTTTGATGTTGTAAGGTTCTGTAAAGTTTTAATGCTGAATCCTATTCTTACACCATATAGAGTTGGGTGACAACACTTAAAAATACCAAGAACATTGTGCAATATTACGATGTTATGCAACAAGAGAGTGATGGAGAACATTTTATTGCACACGGGATAAAAATAAAGAGACATAAACTAAGAGACTTATTACTATAATTTAAGTGCGCAAAGGCGGTGTCGTTACTACAAGCAATCTCATTCCTAAACTCTGGCTAAAATAAATAGTAGGGCAGAACAGTGCCAGAGACTGAAAAATAACATATAGAAATGAATATGAGTTTATAAATATATAAGATAATTGTGTATGAAATATCTACATATATGTGAAAGAAATCTATAAATGGTATAAAATATACAATATAAAGAGACGTAACGAGGTAACTTTTACGAACGGAACAACGTTGTAAATAGAGCATTTCCGTCTGCTTCGTAGCGTAGTTGTTTATTAAGAGAAATAGTGCTAAATTGTATAAATTCAAATAATGAAGTAATTATTAGTATAGTTCCAGCTGTGTGTAAATAGTGAAGAGAAGAAAAGTTGTTAGTTAATGCAAGTTGGTGTTTTCATAATAAAATTGATAACAGATATAATAGACACGAGTAAGGTAAGTAACTGCCTCATTGGTCTAGTGGTTAGCATATTCAACTATAGACATGAGGTCCTGGTTTCGAGTACTGGGTGGGGACAATTCAAAAATGGATATTGAATTTTCTATTAAGATTTTCTCAATATTAGCCCGAAGTTGGGAGGTTGGCGGTGTGATCCACACCCGTGCCTCGGAATGCATGTTAAGCCGTCGGTCCTGCGCCTGATCTCTCTCTGATCGTGTCGGATTCCCGTCACATCGAACTATGAGAGTGAAGGAATAGAGAGTGCACTTGTCTACTATGTCTGCCAATCCGCAGTGGTAAGTTGCAGCCCATTAACGACCCACTGCTGGGCACAGGCCTCGTCACTCATAGGAGAGAGGACTTTTAGAGCATAGTACACAAGTGCACATAATACGTAATTGACACATTAACAATAAATACTTTTCCTAGTAACTCTGTACGTTTTTATTTTTATTAGTGTTTCCAACAGCTCATAAATTATTACATAACTTAAATATACAATTAATCATGATAACATTATATCGAACCTTAACATTAATGCAGAAAAAATAAAAGTAATTAAAATGCGCCATCAGAAGCAAATGGATGGGTACCCATAAGGCTGGCAGCATTACCTCTTTGGACAGCGATACTTTTACGCTGTCCGAAGTACCACCCGACCTTAGGGTCACGGGTGACATCAAATAAGTGTGATGAAATTTCTTTCAAAAAGCTTTTAGCCTCAGGTCCCCACGGTCCCAATGTCTCCCGGCCAAAAGGCACAAATCAACACATGTAGCATCCCACACCAACGACCTTCCTTTTTTCCAAGGCATCAACGACATACCATCAGGTCTCTTACCATCATAACGTGCAATTCCATTCAGCTCGAGAATAGCTGGCACGATAATGGTGACAAGGGTCCTTCTGATGATGTCGTTGATGCCGGCGTGACTCGGAAGACAACAAGCACTACGAAGACAAGACAGACCGTGGTGACCGAGTTGATTCACCACATTTTCAACAATGGGGCTCTGTTGTTTTCACACCCAGACACAGACACGTAGAACGTAGTCTTGTCTAAGATGGTACCTACGGATGCAGATGGCCAGAAATCTGACTCGCGTTCAGAAACAGCAAGAAGGCGAGCCCTCTCTGTTAAATTTTAAGATGTTTGTAATAGATTAAAAGATACATTTTTACAGAGGTGTTCGTCCCATGATTTTTGAGAAGATAAAATATTTGGTAAATTTTGACTTGGGCATACTAAAAACCAAGCATTTTTGGCATCTTCTTAATAAATGTTATTAATTCTATTATATAAATCATTGCCAACGATATTCTTCACTAAATTTTGGGTACTGTATGAAGCCAAAAAACCCCGGTACGTTGTGTAAATTATGCGAAAGAAAATGTTTCATTGGTCAAGTTTAAAAATTCATGTATACAAATTCACACGTAAATAGAACCGAGTGCAAAATCAAATTGCAGAGCTTTCATAGTGCAAACGGAATGGTATTTAGTTGGCAGGTGAGACTGCGGCTAATTGTACACGGCAATCGTGAATGGACAGTATAAACAGCGCGCTTGAAGGCGTTTACAGGTGTTTGCCGAGAGCCCTCACGTAAACAGCTCCGTTTGCACTTCCTTTTGCTTATTCCGTGCCATGCACCTCCTTTATGTTAAGTACCAACGGGGAATTTATAGCAGAGAAATGTGCCTTTGAATATAGTATTAGAATACACTTGCCTAAAACACTTTCACGTACTCACACTGTACATAACGATAACCTTAGCATGGATAAAATATATCTCACTTTAAATGGAACTCTCTTGACTTCATTTTTATTTAGTATTTATTAATTCTTTCGTTTATGTTTACAACAAACTCAGTCGGGTGTCCTCTTTTTACCATCATCATCATCATCACAATATAGTATTAATTTCTTTTAGGAATCCTACAAGTTATAGTACGATTTCCTGATTAGATTTCCTTTAATAAAGTTTTTAAATGTATTCAACGACATCTCGAGAACGTTTTCTACGTGTTTGTTATAGAAATATATAAATTGTTATTTTTATGTAGCCTACTAGAATTTATAACAATTTTATTTCCATTTCTTGTATTATATGAGGTACAATTACATTTTTTCTTGGATCTATGGACTCACAACAAGTTTTCTAATAGGTATATTCAATTAACTGTGTTGTTATAACTACTCTAAATTTCTCCCTTAGTGATTCTCTTGAGCTTACATTATAGATAGCACGAACAGCCCTCCTCTAAATACATATACAGCATCACACCTCATTCCCATATAGGTAGGCAGAGACAACGTCTTTCTACTTGCCATGATCCTTGCATATCTCCTTCGCTTCTTTCATTCTCATTAAACCTTTCATACAAGTTCGTCGGTTTAGAGTACTCTTGACCTGGCCCTTATTTAAAATGTCCCGGATTTGGTCCACGAACGTTCGCCTTGGTCTTCCCCTGCCAACTTTTCCATTCGCTCTTGACTCATAAATCCTTTTTGTCAATCACCTTTCATTCATTCTCTCTACGTGCCCAAACCGTTTAAGTATATCCTTTTCAATTTTAATCACTACATCTTCTTTTATAACATAACGTTCTCTTTCCTGAAGTACAAATGCTGTGCCTATATTAGAAGCATTAGGAATCTTATACCGGATTAATAGGTGAGTCTTATAAAAGCCTGTAAAACTCAAACCTAATCGTGAAATTCTAGTCTTATACGTTAAAGTCGGTTTATTTTATCCAGATCCCGTAGACTGCGGTCGGCACACCTATACAACCCGACACGTCTCGGTTAGTCGTGCAACCTGCCGCGTGAACTAGCCCTTTGAGCTCGCACCTACAAACCGCAAACGTTTTGTACACAACCCCAAACAGATTTCGAGAAACGAATTGTACAAACCTAGCGAAATATTCAAGTATAAGAAAAAAATATAATATAGTTTACGGACTGTGCATGGTGGAGTTTTGGCGTCCACACTTACGTATGGCAGTGAAAGTTGGTCATGGCAGAAGAAGCATAAAAGTAAAATAAATGCGGTAGGGATGAGAGCGTTGAGACGTATGAGTGAATTGAAATTGAGTGATAAAGTAAGAAAAATACGTGATGGTATAAAAGAAGATATAGTGACTAAAATTGAGAGAACGAATGAAAGGAGACTGACAAAAGGAATTTATAAGTTAAGCGTTAATGGGAAAGTTGGAAGACCAAGGCAAACAATCCTGAACCAAATCCAGGACATTTGAAATAGGCAGGTCAAGAGTACTTTAAACTGACGAACTTGTTTGAAAGGTTTAATGAGAATGAAAGAAGCGAAGGAGCAATGCAAGGATCGTAGAAGGACGTGGTCTCTGCCTACCCCTATGGAAATGAGGTCTGATGTATGTATGTTTATTTAACGATTCAAGTGAAACTTCTTTACGCACGCTTAATTGAAAGTGCAGGACTCTATAGATGCTCATTTTCTCCGGAGGTGGTTGAGAAGTAGAAGGCGTAGATTTGAACTTCTCCATCTTGATTCCTAAGTTTCCGAACGGGAGTCTACCGGAGTACCAGGGTAGATTGCGTCTATCGAATCTCTGGTGTTCCACTAAATGATGGCGAGGGTTTCGCTGGGCTTTCAAATTTTGCTTGGTCAAGGTGTAGTTAAGGCTATTCCCATCGGAAAAAATAGCTGGTGAATGCGTGAATGCATGTGTGATTGGGCGAAGCGAACAGAAGTTAAGAGGGAGGTATAGTTGGTGAAGATAGAAATAGAGATTTATGTTTCGTATATTACTCTACAGTAGTTTGACCCTACGGCCAAGAGAGAAATGTGCAAGGTTTCTTTCTTCCTAGCCAGTACGAGAAATATATTCGCTTCAAATTTTTTATCCATCTATTTTATTACGTCTGACTGCACAGTAGTCTAAATTGCAATTAAGAAGAATACGACCGAATAAGATCGTAATTTTTATGCTTGGTTTACATCTTCCATGGTAGGATGGAAACTAGTCATGACCGCAGCCCCACCAATTACTAAACGCAATTTCCTAAATTTATCCAAGTCTCCTGGACCTCTGATGGAGTAGTCAGAACTCGCACCACAAAATCTAGAGTATCCATACCCCCTTTAATTTCATGATATCAATCTTTTTCCTGCATTTTCTTAGGTATATCCTATTTTTACAAGTGATTTCAAAATTTTTTGCTAGCTGCTTTTGTTGTCGTTTCCAAGTGTTCACCAATCAAATTTCAAGTGTTTCGTAAAATGCAATGGTTTTATTTTTTTCATGGCTTTAAAAAAATACGGAATTTGAAAATGCGAAAATACTAAAATTCATTCTAAAATCAGCAAAAGTGAAGTTCGAAGTTGGCTCGTTCAGAGCGCGGTTTGTGAGTAGTCACAGAGTTATACGTTAAATGTACTATACAATGCAGACAATAATAAAGTAAGGCTAGTTTGGTTAATATTCTTTTTGTTTTCTAGGAAGCCCATCTTTTATAATAATTTTACTATTTTGTCAGAACTAGATGACTTAGCTTCTCACCTGAAATTTGCGTGACGTAAAAAGTGACGTCTATAAACATTTGCATGCTCTTAAATAGCAGATGCAGTGAGACTTCTTTTAATATGTTTACACCATTATTTAACAAATAAATTAATTTCATTTGATTAGCTAAATATAATTACAGGATATCTGAAAACAAATCATTATATATATTATTTTTAAGTGCGTTTATATCACTAAACTACTAACAGATTTTGTTGAAATATTTTGTGTGTCTTCAAGTGAATTCGAGAATGGTTTAGATTGATAATATGTTGTTATAAATAACAAATTCCCCGTATTTCTACCGTATAAGGAATCGCGAGAGTGATAAAGCTAGTAATATAGAAATTTCTTGAGTGATTTTATCAATTTTTTTCCAGGCTGTGCAGTCGCTACGAAGTTTATATTTATGAAGGAGACTTTATTCTTCATTCTTTTTACTGGTTGAGCTTTTTGGTGAAAGAAAATACTCTGAGGAACTCTGCATGATCCGGAACTTATTCTGGAGTATGCTTAGCCTGTTATTTTAGTACAAGAAATAAACACAACCTTATAACGCCATATTTTAGTGTAAAGAAGGGTCAGAACCCATTTGTTGGATTAAGCACACGAATTGCTTATAAATAATTTTAAAAAATATATCAAAAACATCTTTTTAGAAAAGCCATTTTATAATGTTGAAGATTATTTAAGCGATAAAAATGTTAGCGACAGCAGCAGCAGCCACAAAAAAGAAATTCTTCTCAGCGGAATCAACTTTCCCAAAACTGCTATTTGAGTTTACTTGAGTAAAATTTTTTTTTTTTTGCTAACATTTTAGACTGTGATGTCACCTGATGGTAAGTGAGGATACAGTCTAATATGAAAGCGCGCTAATCTAATAAGAGGCGATTTACCCCTTACAGTTTCTACCCAGCATCGTATCGGAATCTCTTTGTTTTGGCGGTACGTCTTTGTTAGTAACGACCGAAACCCACCAGTCCAGACTCAGAAGAATTAAAATATACAATTTCCTAAATTCGTCCTACCGGGATCGAACCCGGAACCTCTGCTAATAAGGCGAGTACTCGCACCACTGCGCCTGCGAGGCTTCTCAAGAGAGCAGCGTCTATGTAACCCTCTTAACCATATGAGTGACAATGTCTTACTTTTTAAATATATAACTCCTTGTATTTTTTGAAGAAGCTATCGGACTGTGGTCTCTTAAAGTTGTTTGTATGCAGCACACACTCGCTCGCACCCGCTGCATATTACATGAGCTGCTCTAACGGATTTCTTCAATATTTCAGCGTGGGAAAATTCTTTCACTGAAATGTTTAACCGTATCGGCTTTTACGTTATTTTAATATTTTCCCTCGAGAAAATTTTATTAAGATGAAAATTTTTTCATCGAATTTTCATTTAAATTTATGTTATGCTTTCAATAAAGCCCAATACACATGTCGATTAATGTTAAAAGTCTTGGATTCGAATCGTCAGCAATCAACACAAAGTACTTTTCTTAGATACTTATGTGCGAAATGTTGAAAATAATTAATTAACTATCGATTTTTGTGCCTGCCAACGAGTAGGGCAGCAGCCTGAAGGGTCTATACCCTAAAAAAACTGCCTCCTATGAATGAGGTGGTCTGTGCCCAGCAGTGGGGCGTTAATGGGCTGCTACTTGCTATCGATTATTAAATGGATAATATACACTTCCATATTAAATATGTAATTAAAAAAAAGCTTCATTAAAAATGAAAGCTCTTGATAAAATTAATATAAAATGAAAATAATCTCGTAATTAATATTATAATATACCTATATCGGACAGCGGTAGTCTGTGGAACGCGGGCGCCATCTATCTATCGCCGTGGGGCAGTCATGTGTCGTGAGCCGGCGGCGGACTCCGTAGTTCTCGGGTGACAGTCCGCCAGAGCGGTCGACTATTGAAACTGTCGCGCTCTTTGCTATTATTATTAATTAGTTTGTGTAAATTGATATCGGGAGCATTAAGTGTTTGAACATTATAATCTGAGTTAATTAATAAAGTGTTTGATTGCACCAACATTACCCACCAACGCCCACAGTATGGAAATCAAGGATGTCATTAATACGGCCCTATGCTTTATGCTCCTTTCTCTCATATTCTACGACATATATAATATTAATTCTAATTTCCATATTAAATAAATAATATCAATATATAAAAAGCTCCAGTAAAAGATAATTAATATTGTAGCAGCTAATTAAGAAGAAAATAATTTACTATTATATTAACGAGATTACAGCCAACAAATGGAGATTATATGTTTAAACAAATCCTTATTAACGCCCCACTACTGGGCACAGGCTTCTTCATAGAAGAGAGGGTTTTAGAGCGTAGATCAACTACGGATTAGTAGGCGTCAAATACCCTAGGATTACTTTCAGGATTTGGAGGTTTCCTCACCGTCTTTTCCATCACTGATATAGATTGGAAAGAACAGTCAAGCACGTCCTTTTTCATTTGTATAAATAAATGGTGTTGGATATTAAATGACTGTCTGTCGCTTTCACTTCTAAACTACCGATCCTATTTAAATAAAATTTGAGAAGGGACATAGGCTTCTTTTTAATGTAGATAACGTATCTACGTTGCGTTATTCTCACTGAGAACAAATTTTCCCATATTTTTTTCGGTATCCGGCCGTATAAGCGAGAAACTACCACTCCCTGCAAGATTTCCAAAAATATACACCAGATAGACTTCAAATTGGATATATATTATCCTCTCCCGAAATAGTCTCTCACTAAGTACGTGTTTTCCCATATTCCCACTGGATCCGGCCGTATACGCGAGAAACTAACACTCACTGCAAGATTTCCAAAAATATACACCAGATAGACTTCAAATTGGACATATATTATCCTCTCCCGAAATAGTCTCTTACTAAGTACGTGTTTTCCCATATTCCCACGGGATCCGGCCGTATACGCGAGAAACTACCACTCCCTGCAAGACTTCCAAAAATATTCACCAGATAGACTTCAAATTGGACATATATTATCATCTCCCGAAATAGTCTCTTACTAAGTACGTGTTTTCCCATATTCCCACGGGATCCGGCCGTATAGGCGAGAATCTACCACTCACTGCAACATTTCCAAAAATATTTACCAGATTGACTTTTAATAGGTTATATATTATCCTCTCCCGAAATAGTCTCTTACTAAGTACGTGTTTCCCCATGTTCCCACGGGATCCGAATATAAGCGAAACTTACTGAGAGATTTCCTTTACCATTCACCCTTTGATTTATCATTCGTCATACATATTCCTTTCGCGATGTAAACGTGCACTTGTAACGGCGTTTTGTTATTCAGTGTATAAAAAGAAAACTTCAGCAAAATGCTATTTACATAATAGTGGTTAAAACAAATATAACATGGAAATAATGAAGAAGCTGTCCCAAGTTTGTTGTGGTATCTAGAACGCCGGGGGCTGTCCGACAATAGATCAGCTCCTTCCCTCCAGCAACCTTGTAGGCGAATTGTACTTAGCTACCGTATTATACACCCGCAATATGCACTGACGAGATTGCACTTGAGACTTAATTTCATTTCCTAATACACGCTACGTATTTGCTCACCATCCATGTTTGCGCCCTACCGCATTCATTTTCTCCGCGCTCTCCGGCGATATTTTCCTTTTGTCTAGACGAAATCTTAGCGAATATTTAACGACTTAAATAACCGACTAAACCGCGTATTCAATACTTAATTCGAAGCAAATGAAACCTTCGCTAGGTTAAAAGATCTTTATTCTCAAGAGAAAAAAAAATCACTTCATGACAATAACTACTAGTTGACATGATACGATAGTTTTATCTCAACTTGGGCAATCAGAAACATAAGCATCTCTTTCTTTTTAAGTAACGATGTGTATTATCTATTTCCCTTCTCGGTATCTCCCTAACAAAATATGCGTATTGATAACACCAGACAATACAAAAACAAAACGAAATCTGTTACAAAGTGACCGTTATTAACGGAGCGTGTATCGCGTCGATGGTCGTTTTGTGGTATTTTATAAACTGTGAGTGTTTTTGAATGATTACTTGTGTTTTTGATTATATAAGTGATGTGATTAACAATCAAAACCCTTCAGGTTCGTTTTAATTTTTAAGATATGAGCTTATAAATACTAAACGGACCTTTTTCACTATCTCAAAGCTTAGCGCAACATGACGCTACTCCTGTCTTAATTTAATAAACAAAAGATAACATTATATAGTTTAACTGTTAGCAAACATAAAAATTATAACATTTGGTAGTCTGTCATAAACATTTAAGGTCCAAGAGCCACGCGGAGCAGTCGATGCAAAGAAAGTCTGTGCGGGGCGGGACAGGCGACGGTTATTTCCGTTAAAAAGCCCAGGAAAGTTACGAGGTCCAATAAAAAACGCAGCTGGGCAATCTAAGGAATTTTCTATAAGTTACAAAAGATATTTCATTAATTATATAATCTGGTAAATAATAATTTTTTAAAATGAAACTTTTTTAGGTGCATGAGGATAAAATTCTTACAGATGAAACACGTGATTAGCGTCACGAAGATATGCAGCGTTTTATATGCTAATTCGTTTGAAGGTTAGGTAGTTTTAATATTAACAAATAACATGTGGCATTTTAATTTGCCACTCGTCGTTTAATCATGTAATATATTATTTTTCATAAAATAGAAAATTAAAACAATAATTAATAATTTATAATACTCACAAAAAAACATGGCATGGCATTTTTATTTGCAATTCGTCATTTGAGATGTCAATTGTTTGTATTATTTTCGACACTTTTAATATTTTAAAGTCAAATGAATTCATTAAATTCCTAACATATCTTCCTTTTTCTCTTCCTCTAAGTCTCGGAAATCCAAGGTTTTAGATTTGTATAAATACAAACAAGACTTAAATATTGGTTTGTCAAAGAAGTTTCACTTCTGACATGTGTACTTTGTACTCACGTTTTGCACTATTAATTTTACAATACTTGTACGTGACTGGTTTCAATTGTGTAGTTCTTTTTATTAATACATTCAAAACATGTACTTTCATATGGTTCATCAATATTTCTGTATTGATCTTTCCTTCTATAGAAAACAGGTTATTTTATAATCTAGTTCTATGAAACCTTTCGGATTATAAAGCAAATTACATCTATGTATCTTTCCTACGAATGTAAGTTCGGCGATATCTTCAAATTGCTCATGTAAGTCGAAATTAACCCTTGCCGACATTAAAGCAGATAAGTCGGCGAGCTCATTTGCGGGCCTTCCGGCTGGCGCTCGTTACATCTTGATATTCTTTACCCCTTTACCGATACGGAGCACCACACGAGGCAATAAATGGCGCGGAAGGAGCCCGCTATCGCAACCTCCCGATATCTTCCATCCGAATTAATTTCAGAACGCTCCGCAGAAACGAAGTTAGTTCGCGGACTTGTTATTTCGAGGTGCACCCGAGCGTACACGCGAGCTCTAATCGCGAAGAGTTGGAGATAAAATGGCGACCTGTAATTACCATAGGAGATATGTGGAGAATCTTAATGCTACGGTGCCTCCGTAAATAATGGCCTCTTATGGGAAAGTTGTTAAGAGCACTGTTTCGAATGTATATTTAAGGGTATCTCGCCTCACGTGCTTTTAGAATAATGAGCCAACCGCGAGTGGTGAGCAACGATGTTAATGTCGATGATTTATAACGAGTATACTTGAAGTATTACAAAAAATAATGCTTTATACATTGATTTTTATGGGATATTGAAGGTTTTTGATATAAATCTGCTAGTTTTGTGTTTAATAACAACCGTTGGCATGGTGATACTTCCGCTGGATTTTACGATACCTTCCAGAAAATTTTGATATGTGACGGATTGATTTAGTTGTTGGCATGGTGATACTTTCTATTGGATTTTGCGTTCTCTTTTAAAAAAAATTGATGCAAAACATCTAGTGTGTTAGTTCAAAAAAGCTGTTGGCATGGCAATACTTCCATTTGATTTTGCGATATCTTGCAGAAAATGTTGTTATGTGAAGAATGTTTTAGTTATTGGCATGGTGACACTTTTCACTGGATTTTGCGATGTCTTCCAGAAAATTTTGTTGTAAAACATCTAGTATGTTAGTTCAAAAAGCTGTTGGCATGACGATACTTCCGCTGGCATGACAATACTTCCGCTGGCATGACGATGTCTTCTTAAAAATTTTGATTTGAAACATCAAATGTAACGGATTGATATAGTTATTGGCTTGGTGATACTTTCTATTGGATTTTGCGTTCTCTTTTAAAAATAAATTTATGTAAAACATCTAGTGCGTTATTTCAAAAAAGCTGTTGGCATGGCAATACTTCCATTTGATTTTGCGATATCTTGCAGAAAATGTTGTTATGTGACGGATTGATTTAGTTATTGGCATGGTGATACTTTTCACTGGATTTAGCGATCTCTTACAGAAAATTTTGTTGTAAAATATCTAGTGTTTAGTTTAAGAAAGCTGTTGGCGTAGCGATACTTTCCACTCGATTTTACGTTATTTTCCTTAAAAAATTGACATGAAACATTTAGTCAGGCAGGTCAAAACAGGTGTTGGCATAGCGATACATATACTGGATTTTGCATTTTCTTCTTTAAAAATTAGTTATGAAACAGCTGTTGGCATGACGATACTTTCCGTTCGATTTTGCGATCTTTTGTTGAAAAAATTTATATTGAATTCTAGTGCGGTGAGTCTCTGTCTGTCTGTTGGCAAGGTGATACTTTCTACTCACTTTTGCGTTTTCTTCTAGAAGAGTTTGATATGAAACGTCTTAGTTATAAAGCTACCCAATGCATGTTCCTTCGCCTATTTCATTTCACCTATGATCAGTTTATGTTTTAAGTTAAGTTTCAACACTAATTAATGGGTTAGCTTCAAATCCGTGTTTATCTATGCATCTCTTTATCTAATTATTATTTTACGAAATAATATCTTTCTTATATTTTTTAAAAGCAAAATAACTTTGGTATTTTCATATTTAACCAGTATCTCGCATCAACGAAGTTATTTTTATATTTTCTTTTATAAAAAATATTTAATATCTTCTCAAAAATGGTGCAGGGACAGTAATTTAGTTCCACCCTTTTTATCTTGTTATTTATAAGCTTAAACAAACCATTATGCCGTAAGCAACACCGCAAGACAAAATGATCGCGTGATAGCGCCCGCATCTTCAAAATGCAGCGAAACCGCGTCTGAGATACCGATGAATTATGAGCAATTGTATAATTTGTTAATTACACCAATCTAATGGACCCTTATTTAGAATATACTAAAATAGATCAACTTAAATTCTATGTATCTAAAGCTGATATTGTTTATCCACGCAAGAATTTCTGCTATCTGTTCACTAAAATCACCTTATTTCAAGTTGCTAGCAACTATATATACAAAAGAGTTTTCCGAGACATATTATTTGTCTTAACGCGAACAGTTCCTTTATTTTAAAATTTTCTATTATAAAATGCATTAGAGACTGTTATTCTAAACTAATAGACTGTGAATTGTAAACCAATAAATTGTTACATCTTTCGGTTTTCGGAGATTATTTGCGTTCTTTCCTATGTCGTGGAAGTATGGTAAAATCTGTTGTTTATTATCCTATATACCTGAGTAACACATAAGTAACAGCCCATTAATGTCCCACTGCTGGGCACAGGCCTCCTTTCTCATAGGGGAGAGGGCTGTTAGAGCATCGACCCACCACGCTTCTCCACTGCGGATTGGCAGGCATAGTACACAAGTGCACTCTCTATTCCTTAACTCTCATAGTCTAATGTGACGGGATCCGATACGACCGGTGAGAGATCAGGCGCAGGACCGACGGCTTAACGTGCTCTCCAAGGCACGGGCAAATATTGAGAAAATCTTAATAGAAAACTCAATATTGATTGTTGAAATGGCCCGACCCGGGACTCGAACCCAGGACCTCACGTCTTTAGTCGAAAATGTTAACCACTAGACCAGTGAGGCAGTAACACATAAAAAATCATCCAAATCTGTCCAGTTGCTTTGAAGGAATTCAGTCACGAACACACGTACAGCAGAATGATTATGCTCACATATACAATGATATACTAGAAGTAACAATCTATTAATATATCGCATTTGTTAGGGTATATCTGTAGAAAAGTAATTATAACACGATACAAATAGATAGCTCAAACAACGTTTATTGCTAAGTACCATAGACTAGAGAGTTACAATCGTAGACACAAGTGCCACAAGAAAAGGAAAACAAAGGTTATGATCACCATAAACTAATTATATTAACAAACATTATAGATTTGTAATTTAATATTCCTATATCCTCCCTTAAACACAAATCAATCCCATCTTAGAAGCACAAAAGTTAAGTTTTGAGTATGATGTTGCTTTGGTTAGTGCATCAGCAATCATCATATCTGTCTGTATGTATTTCACATCAATGGCCCCTCCATCAACTTTATCTCGTATAAAGTGGTGCCTAATATCAAAATACTTGGTCCTAGAATGAAAGCCATCAGAGCCTGAAAGTTTTATAGAGCTTTGATTATCACTGTAGATGATTATTGCTTCACTGTTCAATATAGGCCAAAAGCTGAATAATCATGTTTTATTATCACCATAAACTAATTATATTAACAAACATTATAGATTTGTAGTTTAATATTCCTACAATATCCAATGAAAGTTGGAAGGCTATACCCACCTCAGATTTACTGACGAGATATGCAGGTTACCACAAGATGGTTTCCTTCACTGAAGAGCACAATGAAGCAAGTTTCTTTTTATAAAGAGAAACTTAGTAAAGCCTATTCAAGATTCGAAACTAATTTATGCCCAGAACTCTGTCTTCATACAATTAGCTCGGAGCCATAGCAAGAATTTCTCTCATTTAGACCTTACAATAGCGCAGTTGAAAAAAGAAATTGCTGCTCATCATTCCAACCTAAAGTTGGAATTAAAAGAAAAGAAGTAACAAGCACAAGTATTAAATACATTCAAACACACACAAATCTCTCACACGAATTTAATTTGTGAATTTTTAATTACATATTACTAATTCTTATTACCTTCATGTATTATATTATTAACTTTTTATATTCTATTCTTATTTTTATTATTATCTATTTTGTATGCTCTAACTGTATATATTTGTATAGGTAACGCTGTCGTTTACAATAAAATAAATAAATAATAATATTTTTTTTATTTGTTCAAAGTATGTTATGTACAAGAAGTGAAATAAATTAAGTACAAAAACACAATATAATTATAGAGTAATGTATGAAAAACATCTGTCCCTAAACTAGGAATGAACCTGTATTTTAGGCGACATTGCTCTCCTCGTAATACATAAACAAACAAAGAGTATTAGCCAAAAGCTAAGCTTAGAAATGAAATGAAATATGTTTTAAAAAGGAATCGGAAAAAATACAGTAAAGAAATGTGTGTGTGTGTGTGAATCAATCCACAACTTCGCTGAACCAGAATCCATACATAGTCACCACTATACCATGATGGCTTCGATAGTCTTTAGATAGATAGACTTTATTGAACATCACAAAAGAAATAATAATACAATGACTTGAAATAATTATAGTGTACAATGGGCGGTCTTATCGCTATTTAGTAATCTCTTCCAGACAACCCAACGTATAGGGAAACCGTCAAAGAAAGGAGGAAGAAGGTAGCCGGTGTATACAAGTGAAAAAGAAATCATAAATTACTTAAACTATATACATAAATGTTCACGCCGGCCGTGACCCTATCATGAGAGGCTACCGAGGATCACCAGGGCCCATAGTGGTGAAGATAGCCTCGATCACTGTACAAGGCAGGAGGAAAGATTATACGAGAGATTCCAAAGGGGTCGATCAAAATTAGTGAATTTTACCTAGTCTCCAGGCACCGATCTCCTCGACAACGACGAGCCCTGGCAGTTGAATGATCACGTGGGATGTGTCTTTGTATGTGTGTGGTTAGAATGTTTAGTGTAAGCTGGCAAAGCGTCGTGCAAAGCTGCTATCGGCGACGCTGGTTCGCTGTTCCACCACAAAATCACACAGATAGTTTAACTGCGGCCACCGCGGGGGTGAAATAACCTAGCTGCGCTATGACCCGCCACCTTACACTTCGCGGGCTGCGATATGGGCCTACAAAACGTGACTATTTGCTTCACTGGCCCCACAAACCAATTAACGCGTGGGATTTCCGGACTTCCCGACATATCAAGGCGAAAAACGCGTCCGTCACGAAAAACGCGTCGAGATTAACAATTCGGCTAGGCTTCTTACGACTACAGACTACCGATAATCTATAGACTATATTGCTCTATGCTCATAGAGCAACGTGGAAGCACCTCTCGTGTCGTATACGGACGCTTTCCAATAAACGAGCGCATTGGTACATCGGAAGGCCTGCTGATGGCGACAGTACGCCGCTTCCGAGATACCGCTGCTTAGCGCCAACTGGCGCGAACACTACATATAAATACTTATACACACATACTAATACGAATACATATATACATACAATAAATAAATACATATAAAGATATTAAATACATTTTTAGATTTCTTTGCCGACACGATGCCATTTAGAAACCATAAGAGCTAAATTACCTGTTGTCAGTTAACGTGACTTCTATCTTAAACAGTATCATAAACTTTGTCGAGCTTTAAACTATCAGTTACCTGTTACCATAAACTCTCAACGTTTTAATCTACTCACCGCATTTATATTGAAGTAAATATTTACACATACAAATCTAGTATTCAAACAGAAAGTGCACGGTTAATGCATTTTAAAACGCGCCCCAGGTTTATACGGAAACGATATGTGCCAGCAGTTTTAGCACAAAGAACATGTTCTCTACATTAGGAGCACTGTAAATTAGGCACCAAAACGGTCTCATTTTCCGCCCGAGTGCTGCGGCTAATATTGTCTCGCTCTTGAAATATGCAGTCTTACCTGCGGGAGAACGTACTGTAATTGTTAAATATACTGCATCGTTTAATCCGTGCAACATCTTCTGGAATGTTCGAGTGTTCAGTCAAGATTTGCAGCCAGTCTGCGGCTATGAGACTTGGCCTCGGGCCTAGTGCGAGCTTAACTTAACCGCGAATTCCTTGATAGCTCATATTAAGTAAGCCGCAAATAGCTTTCGTATGCATTGACTTACATATGAATATAAAATCGTTGCCAAATATCGTTTTGTGATATTTCCACCAAAATTTCTTAAGCTTGTAGAATTCTGACAAGTAACTTCACTGTGATAAGACGTGATGTTAAGGCAGTGACTTCTCACTACCCAGTATTTTGAGCGCTATGATTTGAATGAGGTCAGGTTTGAAAGCAGTGACCTATTTCTGCGAGGCTGTCATCCTGCAGAAAAGCACAGCTTATGGCAGACGCTACTCTCCCTCAATTAAACAAGGCGTTTATAAAGCATTTCTCTGATTAATTGAATTGAAGCGATCTTATCTGATAAGAGGCAATTAACTTCTTATGGTTTCTACGCAGCATTGCAGCAGAATACAAATCTCTTTGCGTGGTGGTATGTTTTTGCTGGTACGGTGGTAACTAGCCACGCCTAAAAGCTTTCACCAGTCTCACCTGTTTGTGCACGCTTGACATTTAGTAAACTGGTAAATGTGTGACGAGAGCGTTACGAAAAGTATAAAGAGGTAAATTACCTATAAATTTTCTAAACGCAGCGTGTTTTTCAAAAACTTCTTATTTTTGGACTTAACATATATAATCAAAAAAACCCATTTCACATTATGTATCATTGATAATTCTTTATTGCAATATTTTTCAATCCATTTTACAAAATGGCGCCATTCATACATTCATACAGAGTATAAATATTTAAGGTTAGAGTTTTTTAAAGTTGGTACTTTTGTATTTCGTGTTTACCTATAACGTAGGCGAACCTTTTTTACTTCTAAATCGTATGATCGTATGTGAATCAAATTTTAATCTCGTTTACATACGTGAAAACCTTTTTAATGTCTTCCGAAAACCTCTTCGAACAATCTCGCTCCGAACTGCAAACAGTCGTCAGGCGTCGTCGATGAAATTGCAAAAATGTAAAAGAGGCTAATGTTTGCTCACCTTAAACCCCTTCCCGACCCCACGTGCCGGCGTGACGAGCCGGATAAAAGGCTTTAATACACCCTCATCCCTTATTACGAAACTTGAAAAAGACAACAATATAGATCGAATGTGTCGCGGGCGCGGGCAATCATACGCGCATCAAAGGTGATGCGCCTCCGAGCTAGCAGAGTGTGGAGACAGCTTTATACTGGAGAATCGTTTTGTTGTACAATCCTGTATGGAAATGCCGAGTCAAAGGGCACACACGTTATGAGATCTGAAACAATACGGAATGTTACAATCCCGTTTCCTTCATACGCGAGGAAATACTATTTGAATGTTTAATGAGAAGCCCCTGTTTGTGTGATATGAACACGAAATCGTTGTGTAACAAATGAGTTATTAACTCAACAATATTAAATCCACATTGATATATATGTTATTTACTGAGTTTTTTATGGGTTTTCACGCTGGGAAATGCCTTTACGTACCCCGGTAAGACCTAAAATCTTATCGGGAGTGTGGGACTCGCTGGAAGAGACTTTGTGGAGCACTAGAGGATCGATAGACGCAATCTACTCTAGCACTCCGAAAGATTCTTCTGAGAAACTTAGGAAGGAGGCAGGAGAAGCGCACATTTACGCCTCCTACCTCCAAATAAATTTTATTTTTATATATTATATTTAAATTTCTGGCAGTATTCTGGCCTATTATTTATTTTACTCAGCTTCTCAACATAAAAAGGTTGTCTGGAAGGGATTGCTTATAGCAATAAGACCGCCTTTGCACGCTATGATTATAGTAATCAGTATCTTAGTTTATATGTCTTTTTATTTTTATTTTGTGTGCAATAGTTTTCTCTCTCTCTTTCTAGCGTACAAAGTATCCCCCCCTCTGCCTCTTATGTGCCTCCTCAAGCGAAATAACGGGTTCACAGAAGGAGGCCACTGCCCTCCACTCCCTCCTATCAACGAAGTGTTTTTCTCAGGATATGGCGCGAAGGAACCTTCGTAACGCTAGGTTTTAAGTCGATTTTCAATTTTATTGTCACCACCAGTTGTGTATAGGAATTAATGTGTGTAAAGATCTACATGTGACGATTCTATACAGACCTACTTAATTAAAGACTTCCAGAATTTTAAATATTAATCAGTAGTGTATTATATTATTCTCATCTCCTCTCTATACATCTTGGCTTTCTCCTACCTTAACATCACCCGGAAAGAATAGCTCTAAAACTGATATCGACAGGAATTTTACTCCTAGATTACTAATGTAAGAATTATTTGACTACGAAATTTCAATGGGAACGAAAAGCGTATAAGTAATGTAATGTAAGATATGGCAAAAAAGTGTTTATTTTTGGGTAAATATTTGTACGCAATTGCCACAGGAATTTTATTAGAAGATTATCTTATAAATACACAGGATAGTTTCTGTTCCGATTTTTTGCTAAAGCAAGAAACAACAAGACTTAAATGAAAGCGTATCTACGAAAAGTAGTAGCAAATTGTTAAAATTTTGTTTATTGTAATCAACAAATAAAAATAATTACATTACATTGTCAGGGAGTTGTAAGATCTGTATTTCTGAATGAAATTATATTGCATTTCTTACATCTATGATGATATCTAATATTTGTAATTAATTAGACACCTTTCATATTTTTACACAGTATTTTAAATGTTACATCGAATAATACGCATTTTATAAAGAAATCTTTCTCCATCTTTCCTACATGTGAAACATCGCACAGTCATTACCGCCCTTCTGAAAAATGTCACAAGCTGCTTTGCAAGTCAAAACTCCTTCACTGTGAAGCCTCCGCTCTGAGTGCCACAGGTAAAATCTGTTAAATAAAGGGATGATAAGAACAAAAATGTTTAAGAACATGTTTAATTTCTGTTTGTTTTTCACAATCTTCCGTTTAAAGCATTGTATTTCACTATCAATATAACAGAATCTTTCAACGTTGTATATACCAACATCTTCTTCAACTACCTGACCAACTAGCGAAAACTGACTGTAAGTTCCTCATATACTTTCTTATTCTTCCGTTTAACACTTTCATTAGTGTGACCTCTAACTATCAAAATAACAGAATCTTTCAACGTTATTTATGCCAAGATCTTCTTTTTCAAGTACCTCTCCTACTATTGAAAACAGGCAGTCAGGTCCGTGTATACCATCATATTCTATTCAAAACGTTCCTTAGCGTGAATTCTAACTATAAATTTAACGCAGGCCTCCACGTTGTTTACACCAAATTCTTCTCTTTCGAGACCTCTCCAATTAACTAAACCCGGCAGTCACGTCCACGTATATCTTCTTGTTCTTCTATTTAACACTTTCATTAGGGTGACTTCTATATATCATTATAACGGAGTTTTTCAACGTTGTTTATACGAACATCTTCATCAAGTACCTCTCCTACTAGAGAAAACTGGCAGTTAGTTTCATGTATACCTTCTTCTTCAATTTAACACTTATATTAACGGGACCAGTATCTAACTATCAATATAAAGTTGTATTCGCCAACTTCTTCTTCTTCAAATACCTCGCCAACTAACGAAAACTGGCAGTCATATTCGTATAAATCTTCTTTTTCTTCGCCAAGCAAAAGATTTCAACAACACTTGCGATTTCTGTCCCTATTTTGATGTAGCGTAGCCACGTCTTTTTCTGCGACCAACCCTTTCTCTTTCGGCAAACTTTAGAAGACCATATCTTTTGTGCTTACGCATGAATCCAACATATGATAATTGTCTCCTCTTGATATTCTCCAAAATTTCTGGTTGATGCATCTCAGAACTTCTACGTTTAAGCCCTTATCAGATCAAGTAAGGGTCGACATGAGTCTATAAGCCTTCATAACAAAAAAATCTATACGTCCCACTAATTTCTAGATATCCAATTCAATTGACACATTAATAATTGACGACAACATAATAATTTTAAAAATTGTCCTATCTTATATAACCAGGATAAACAAAGTAATAAATAGTGTAACAGAATCTTTTAACGTAATTTTTACCAACTTATAGACGCCCGAATCTATTGAAAATTAACTGAAACATCAAGAATTAATTATAATATCTAAATTGAATAACATCATCTATCTATCTTGACCAAAGTTCCACTACTGGATTCATATATCTTCAGTCATAGAAGAGATGGTATAGAACTTAGACCAACCAAACTAGTTCCCAAGACATGTAGATTTCCTAACGATGTTTTGTTGCTATAAACTTTCAAGTGTTTTTTTAAAAATTCAAATGTTTTTTTAGCTATTCTCAAAGCTAATTGCCGGATAAAAACCCGCATAACTTATATCATTGCGCTAAATAATGATCTCTGCTCACGACGTCGCGGTAGGGTCGCGGGTTTGATTTATGTACATGTAAATGTCGGGGCAAAGCACAGGTGTATATTACTGACTTAATTTGGTACCTACAGCGGTGAATCCAAATAAATTCATACTTAATCACTATGAAATATGAAGAAGAAAATAAAATTTATCATTTCTTTGTTTTGAAACAAAATATCGTCTTATATAATTAGAAATTAAACTTAGATGGTTTTGGCACGTGAGAGAATGAATGACAGGAGACTGACAAAAAAGTCAAAAGCATATGGGAAAGTTGGAGGAGAAGATCAAGGCGAACGGTCCTGGACCAAATCCAGGACATTTTAAATAGGGGCCAGTATGAAAGATTTAATGAGAGTGAAAGACGCGAAGGAGATATGCAAGGATCGTGGCGATTTGCGTGAATCTAAAGTATCTTTCAATAAAAAGTCTCAGTCGACCATATAAGTTATTATTACCATCCCAAATATCGCTAGAAGACCCTTAACTTAAAATATCAAATGGAATCCAAAAGTACAATGAATATAAATAAAAAAATAACAATAATTACATACATCTTTATAGAAATACACTAGGTATTTAAATGAGTACCCGTTGATATTATCACTAGGTATTATTAATTATCCAATAGAATTTGACATAATAAAAAACCCAATAATGTTCTATATCACAGCTCACTTCTCATAATAATGTTTTTTGTAATAGTTAGGTAAAAAAAGCATGTCAGATGTTAAACTTCTTTGGCAAACTATTTTTTTATCTTGTTTATATTTGTACAAATGTAAAACTATAGATTTCCGAGACTTAGAGGAAGGGAAAAAGTAAGATATATTAGGAATTTACTTGTCATTAAAGTATTAATAGTGTCTAAAATTAATACAAATAATTAATTGCAATCTGAAATGACGAGTTATAAATAAAACTGTCACGTGTTTTTTGTCAATATTAAAAATTATTAATTAAATTTAAAGTTTAGAAAACAGAATTTCTAAAAAAATTTTATATTATATTTATGAGATATATTAAAGTGCCACATGTTATTTGTAAATATTACAACTATTTAACATTGAATCGAATTAGCATAAAAACGTTCCACATCTTCATGATGCTAATCACGCATTTCATCCGTCAAAAATAACATTAAGTACAAACTTCTTTATATTAATACACTAGGTATTGAAATGAGTATCCGTTGACATTATTACTAGGTATGTTTCCAATAGTATATGACTTGATAAAAAACCCAATTACGTTCCATATCACTTCTTACTTCTTACAATAATGTCTTTTTGTAATAGTTTCTTAAAAAAGTGTGCAATGTACTAATGGAAAAACAAATATTATTAAAAACAAACCAGTTCTTATTAAATTTGAATCAATGGGGTGATTTTTTTTTCACAAATAAATAATATATTCCGATCAGCGCCGCCATCATGTTAAGGAGACGTAGGCAGTTCCCGCATCGTTAAGGCGACGTGACGCGTCGTCAAATTGGCATTCAATCAGTGCCACCGGATTGTTTCCCAATAACTTACAGCGGTACAATTTCGTAAATACCGTATTTAGATGAAATTTTATTAGAAAATAATACGGACTTTAATAGAATATTAATATGACGGAGAATATGAGAGAACGGAGAAGCAAAAAGCACAGGGGCGTAGGGTTTTCTGCCGACATCGTTATTAATTGGATCCATTATTTAATTTCTTATTCTGTGGGCGTTCGTGGGTAGTGTTGGTGCAATCAAACACTTTATTAATTAACTCGGATTATAATGTTCAATCACTTAATGTTCCCGATGTCAATTTCCACAAACTCATTAACACTAAAAGCTAAGAACGCGACGGTTTCACTAGTCGACCACTCCGGCCGACCGCCACTCGAAAACTGCCGAGAGACTCTCGTCGGACTGCCACTATTGACTCGGTCCCACGCCTATCGACGGATGGCGCCAGCGTTCCACAGACACCTGCGCTCCGACAAATATAAGAAACATCTGAATTTATTGTAAACGTCCTACTTAACGTTTTAAACTGAAATTTCCGTGGTTTATTAATATATTCTTTTCAAATCCCTTTACATCTAAAGCAGTTAAGCTATGGAACGCACTTCTTACAGAAATATGTACTACAGTTTGTTCGCGCTGAGATGCAGTGAGTCATCATTTTAGCCCCGTCCCCTAACCAAGCAAATCTTTTCAAATTGTCACCTAGTCACTGTGAACTTGACCTTGTAATCTGAAAAGATTTTCGTTGGTTAGGTGGCGGGACTAGAACAATACCTCACTGCATTGTTAACGCGAAGAAACTGTAGTAAGTCCTTAAGAATCGCATTAAGAGTCTTACCCGCCTCTTTTGTAATATATTATTTTTTACAGTTGTTATACTACGTGTTATATTTTAATAAAAATATAACGCAACCTAAAGATTTCGGAAAGGTAGTTTTTAAAACTGTGGAAAAGTTCTCTACGCATTGATAAGGCCACCCGTTGCATTCTTTGATGTTTTTTATTTATTATTTGTTCTTTTTCTGTTACTTAATTTTTGGGTGTGTGTTTAATTTTATTTAGAATGTAAAGTAATGTTCAATTTAGAATGCAATAAAGAGTTATATCTCTCTTAGTATATCTATGGGTACATATTATGTTGAAAACATCAAAGTAGGTAGATAGTGGTGGGTAGCCGTAAATTTAAAAGTTTACCTTTATTTTTATACATGTACTTCGTAATAATGTAAAAGAGGAAAAGCAATTGACACCAACAGTACGAGGTAATTTAGTTTAGACATTGGTATTCGACTATCTTATACTTATTTAAAACTGAAACAGACTTTATTCATGTGCTAATGAATCTCTATACGAAAATTAATTGTGGCCTAAGCTATCACCCAATAGTCTCGTATACTGTAAAAATATGGAAAATCCGAAAGCGAAATGATATATGGCAAAAACGATCACTTTAATAAAATTGAATTCATACAAATGTAATTTATATTTGTAGAGATATCGTGATGATTCAGTCAATTAATGGAATCTTTGTTATAAAAAAAGAATCTCTACATTTGATTGAGTGATTACAATTAATAGTAGTTTAATAGGATACATTCTTTATTATAATTTTCGTCCGATATCCCTCAGTGCCTGAAGACGAAGCTCTTCGAACAGTGCGTGTTGCCAGTGATGACCTACGGCTCCGAAACGTGGTCGCTGACTATGGGCCTCATACGAAAGCTCAGAGTCGCTCAGCGTGCGATGGAGAGGGCTATGCTCGGAGTTTCTCTACGTGATCAAATCAGAAATGAGGAGATCCGTAGCAGAACCAAAGTCACCGACATAGCCCTACGAATCGCGAACCTGAAGTGGCAATGGGCGGGGCACATAGTCCGACGGACCGATGGACGTTGGGGCCCGAAGGTGCTGGAGTGGCGACCCCGCACCGGGCGGCGCAGTGTAGGGAGACCCCCCACAAGGTGGACCGACGACATAAAGAGGGTCGCCGGTAGCCGCTGGAGCCAGGCGGCACAAGACCGGGCCTTGTGGACGTCATTACGTGAGACCTATGTCCAGCAGTGGACGTCCATCGGTTGAAGCGACGACGACGACGATTCTTTATCAACATCGTTTGTAAGAACTTTCTCACCTTCGGTGATATCAATCACAAAATTAGGAGTATCTGCTTCAGCTTTTAACCAATCGAAAAATTTATTAGAACTATCAAAAGTTATTTCCAGAAGTTTCCTCTTAATCTTCACTTTCGTTACATTTTCGCTGATCACTAATCTCTGTATTCAATTTTATCTGTGTATCTATAAATGTACATGTAGGCATCCTGTAATTTGTCAAAGCCTATACACGTTCTGAAGACCTTTACCGTAAATTGACATTCAATCAGTGTTGCGGCATTGTTTCCGTATCAGTCCTTATTGGCAGTTGGGACACGGCGCGCCGATATGCCGCCATCAAATCGCAATTTGTTTATGAAAATTTATTGTATTCGCCATTACCGGATTCTTTTCCTTCGGGAGCGAGCCGTGGAACAAAATCACCTTATTCAATTCCCTTTTTGCATACATCACACACTGTGTCTTCGGAGGGGAACATCGGTTTTTGTCTGAACACGTGAATCGCGTTTGGGACGCGTGTTCGCTTCTTATTAGTCTGGATTGCGTATATGTTTTTCTGAAATCGCCCGCGGGTGGTACACCTTCCGTGGCTTGTGCATTTTGTTTTCTTACATCCTCCTTAAATTTAAAGCCTTTAATAAAATGAATAATAATAGCTTTAGTACTCTCAGTAAATAAATAATTAAATAATCCTTTATTGTTATAAAAGTAAAAAAGTCTGTCTTAATAGCTTGTCTCTGTCGTCTAAAGATTTCCTTTTTTATTTCCTTTCGGCAGTGCGTCTTTATTCTGCACCAGCAATCTTCTTTATGTCATCATTCCAATGTTTGGTTTGTCTACCTTTTTTTCTTTATCTTTTACCTGTCTCACTAATTCTCGATTCGTTCTCTTGACATGTGTTTCGGCTATCTCCAGTTTTCTTTTTAACCTTATTTTTTCTTTTAACGTCAATAACACTTCTTTTCATTCCGTTTTGACATTTCATATGGTCTTTTAAATAAACTTTTCGTTACTTTTGGTCGGAATTTATGTATAATACGTAAGTAGCGATTCCTTATTGTAATAAATAATATGTATTTTCTTAATCATGCAAATCTGACTTAATTTGAGTCAGACTTAAATATAAAGAATCCAAGGACAGATTTAAATCTATTATAGCGTGTAAAACTTAGGGTCGAATAAGGACTACGCGTAAATATAAAAAAACGATTCCAATTTCCCAAAGCTTAATTTAGACATGACAAATACGCATAATGTATGGAGATCAGCAGGAAATCGATCTCGGAATTCCACGCACATCATTTATCAATGGAATTAGCGGATTTTACTTGCAAAATATCGGCGCTAAGCGACGCGCGCGATATGACGACACTTCCCTTCTGTTACATGGATTTGGGAAAAGAATCGTCGCATATATCACGGTTAATAGGGTGAGGAGAGAGCACTACTTATGCCTAATGCGACAAGAAAACATGCTATGCGCTCGTACGCCCGCATATATCTTCAGAGCTTTTGCATTTCCAATGCCAATAAATATGTAAGGAAACCGCTCCAGGCTTGAATAACTTGTAGAGTTTCTACTTCTTCTCACCCTAAGGAAGGTTGGTTACGAGTTTAGATTTAAGTAAGTAAGTAAGTAGCAGTCCATTAACGTCCCACTGCTGGGCACAGGCCTCCTCACTCCGAGAAGCGAGGGTATTAGAGCATAGACCCACCACGCTGCTCCACTGCGGATTGGCAGGCATAGTACACAAGTGCACTCTCTATTCCTTCGCTCGCATAGTCCGATGTGACGGGAATCCGACACGACCGGAGAGAGATCAGGCGCAGGACCGACGGCTTAACGTGCTCTCCGAGGCACGGGGGTGGATCACACCGCCAACTTCCCAACTTCGGGCAAATATTGACAAAATCTTAATAGAAAACTCAATATTGATT